>CM035429.1:119011380-119376380 GCA_020310875.1 Ceratopteris richardii | reverse complement strand
AGGGCTACATACCCAGCCTCGAGTCAAGTAAGGATCAAATATAAGGGGGACAAACCACCCAACACACAGACCCAACTCAAGAAAAGAGAATAGCTCCTGGATTTGGGGGGAGGGGGGGGAAAGCCAAGCATGGAGCCACTAATTCCATCGGATAGTATCACCCTGAGAGGTAAAGAAAGGGCCACAACCTGTACAGTCAGGAGGATGTCCCCCATGACTGAGCCAAGTACTGACCGCAATGCCCTTGTGAGAAGCCAATCACTGGAAAAGGGCAGTCCCATGAGGCTCCTTGCTACTCCAAATGCGTGGTGAGAAGGAGGAGAGGAACTTGGCCGAGAGGCCATGATGTCGCCAAGCCTCAGCCGCCACAAGACTGATGGGCGATGTGACTGAAGGATCCTGTGGCCAAATTGTGCACTACTTGAACACGGGATAAAGGTCAGGCCTCTCTAGCCCAAAGACGCCAATCAGGATCGACCTGAATCTCCTCAAGGCAAGGATCAATATGCCAATTCCTACTACAAGTGCCAACCACCCTGATCAGCTCAAAGGTGTAGTCGACGATGAGGTTGGACTCCTAAGTTGTGATAATCATCTGACCATCCTTACCAATTTCAAAGAAGAGATTTCCTTCCTCAGTATGACCCCTCGTGGCAATCAAAACCTCGGTTTGAATGAAAGCTTCCAACCGAGTAGTTTCTATGGATCTATGGAGGCCCTAAATGAGGAAAGTATGGAGATTGCCTAGGTTAGAGGGGATGTTGTCAAACGATAGAAGCCAATTTATCACCATTTTTTTCAAATGGGCTCATATAGAGACCACACTACATGCACATCTATATGCCACATAGTACATGGGTGGCGATTGGTCAGCTTAGGGTTGCATCACACAAACAGGAGATCGAGAGTGGAAAAGAGAGTGGGGTCCCTATGGCAAGGTTAATTTGTAGACTATATAGAGAGGAAGTGGAGACCGAAGAGCATTTTGTATGTCGATGCTCAGCATAAAATCAGATTAGAGACAAATACTCTGTTTAGAGGTATTTGTCTCTAATCTGATTCCCAACCCGATTCCCAACAAGGAGTGACACTACATCATGCTTAGGTGAGCCGAGCTAGACGACGACCACGAGTCACAAGGTTCGAAGGAGTGAGGCTGCACCATCGCTAGATAGAGGGGATTCGAGCCCGACATTGTCAGACGACCGTGGAATGAGTGGCCTGGATGAGAGCAAATCCTATAACTTCCATACGGGCAGCCCTTGCACCAGCTCCACCTATGTACCACTTCCTCCACCCCTCCATTGCCACTGGATGGAGCTAGTTGATGGATGCATTCTCGTGTTTTTACTACCTTGACCATATAGACATGCATATACCCCAAGAGATAGGGCTCCATCACCCCACCATCACCCTTAGTATTTCACCACTCATGTTTCACTCCAGATTGTATTAACTTTATATGATCTTGTTTTATCTTTCTAACATCAGGATGACATCAGCATCATGTATCCTATGTTCTGTCTCATAGTCCAAGTTTGGAATATCATTGACGTAAAAAAACTTTCTTTCTTTCTTTGTTTCTTTCTCTCTCTCTATCTTTATGTATACATCCCCACCTTTCATGATATCGATGTGTGTACCTACTTGGAGCTTACTTCTCCCACAATGGTACGTGTGCACAGAGAAGATCATTTCTCTCTCTATGTTGTGCTACAAGGAGAGGCGCAAAGATGCGAGTCCTTTGTATGGGATAGACTCTCCAGGCGAAGCTCTCTCAGAATATGCCCACTCTTATTCTGCTTGGAAGCTGCTATTCTCGTTGTAGTTGATCTCCAATGATGTTGTTCGAGACTTGCTGCTATTTCACCATTTGACCTTAGCATTTATCTCTGAACTGCCATCCATAGCGAGCTCCGTAAGAAAAGCTTCAAACATACATTGAGGAGAGCAAAAATCCAGCTGGGTGTAGAGGGGTAGCGAAGGTAGCAAATAGAGATGCTCATCTCTGCTGTGCATTACCTGTGAATCAGAGAGCTTGAAGCAACAAGCCTTGCCTGCACACTCCTCAATCTTTTCTTTGTTCAGGGTTCGGATGACACTTTATGTGTGTATAGATGACTGGAGTGCTGTATTGACAAGGAGTATGCTGGAGAGCTATGGCATTTAGTCGGTACTATTCTTTTGCATGGCTGTGTTCAACTCTGATTCGTTGTCAGAGGAGTATAGAAGCTCTGTCTATGCCGTAGGACAGTTCCTCTGTGTTTTCACCCTGCCATTGTTGCTGTCTTCAGCATCAACTGCCTTGCTAACTCTTAGCTTCAAGTGTGCAAGGAAAGAATGGAATTTGTACTGCTGCTGTGTTGTGCGCAACACGGAGTTGCTTGGTCAGAGATTTCTCGACAAGTCCCTCCAAGATTGCATTGTCCTAAGAGCAAAAATAATCGCAAACGAGCCACTCGCCATGATGCCTACTTGTCTATCGTTTGCTTTTGCAGAGGAGCATATACAGAAGCTTGTCTCATTTCATGATCATGATAACACTCAAGTTTTTTAGTATTCATGAAGAAGAATCACCGCATGATGAGTGTAAAGAAGCACTAGAAATGGTAAATGTGCAGAATCGACATGTGTGCTTGAAACCACCACGATGGAAGGAAAGAGTGTTATGCAATGGAGAAGACAGATACAATCAACAACTTCAACTCTTTGATGAGAATATTCAGCACAGCACTATGCATCTCGGTTGCAGCGGTTCGCGAACCGGATCTTTTTTAAGGTTCGTAAGGTACGGTACCATTCGGTACGTAAGGTACGTTAAGGTTCGTCTTGAATTGCTAAAACTTTTTTAATGTATTTTGAAGTTGGTGCACATTTGCATCTTCTTTCTTTGAGAGTTTGTGTGAGCTTTCCCGAGCAAATATGAAGCACTAGCCTTCTATACTTCAGCCCGAGTTTCGCCAAGAAGATACACTTAGTGCCCACCTTATAACCCTACTTGAGAGCACATCATGCATTGCAGCCAATGTACATAGATGTAGATATATACATACATAGTGCAAGTTGCATTATGCACATAAAGTAATATAGATATACATATATACATACAAATGCAAATTGCACTATACACATATTCATACACACACATATACACACACGTACATACACATACACACATGCATGCATGCATACATACATATATACATACATACATACACACATATACATACACACATACATACATACATACATACATAAATACATACATACATATATACATACATACATACACACACATGTATGTGAAAACCCTAACGTACCTTACGAACCTTACCTCAGAGGTAAGGTTCGGTTAACGTACCTTACTCGTACCGAACCTTACGAACCTTACGAACATACATAAATACATACATACATACATAAATACATACATACATACATATATACATACATACATACATAAATACATATATACATACACAACACAGTGGATGCACAACTCATACAAACAAAATGAACACAAATATAGTGTCAAAATGAAGGTAAATAGTGGTGATAAACACTAGAGATTAAAAATGCACCAATAATGACACAAAAGTGTCTATGAGCACTGCAAAAACGATACAAAGTCTCCACACAAAGGATGGAAGGGAGGGAAAATGGGAGTAAAGGGTGGAACAATAATGAAGAAGAAGGGTGGGAGGGTGCGCAAATGGGCAAAATGAGACCCAAAAGAGTATAAAATGATGGCAAAAACCTTCTCCCAATGAGTGGGCAGAACATCACCAAACTCCCAGCAGCATCACCACTAAGACGACCACCAAATGAACCACCAAGACTGTTGGAGTTAGACGTCTGCGGAAGCACACGAACAGCACAAGGAAGAAGAAGAAGCTTGGAGCACAACACACAAGACTGAATGTATTACTAGAGAATGTACAAAGATAAGTAGCCCATTAGGGCAATAGGCGTATATACAAGCCGGGGGAAAAAAACCTCCTAAAGAGGGAAAAAAGTGCCCCGGCGGTCCTAGAGTGTTCACACACATCACTACCTAAATATATCAACAAATCCCCCCTGGGAGTGATGCGGTGAACAAGGAGCTGGCACTCATGTATAAGGAAGTGCCGAGCTATGTGGAAATCACTTCACAAAAGGAAGTAAGCCCAAAGCTTTGCAGAAAGCTTCAAACTTCTCCCTAGGCAGAGCCTTTGTGAAAAGGTCTGCAATGTTCTCCTGCGTGGGCACATATACCAAGCTGATCTCCCCAGCAGAGAACCTCTCCCTGACATAGTGATAATGCACCTCAATGTGCTTAGTGCGAGCATGGAACACAGGGTTCCTCGCAACTGCCAATGCGCTCTGACTGTCAGTGAAGATGGTGGTGGCAGAAGACTGGCCAACACCCAAATCAGCCATAAGGCGTCTGAGCCACACACACTCAACAGTCGCTGTGAAAGCTTCCCTATACTCAGCCTCACAACTGGAAGTGTCCACAGTAGGCTGCTTCTTGCTCAACCAAGATATACATGAGCTACCAAGCATGAAGCAAAAACCACTGGTGGACACTTGAGTGTCATAGCAACCAGCCCAATCTGAGTCAGAAAAAGCATGCAAATCTGGCGGTAGTGATTCCCCCTTGGGATAAAACAACCCAAGTAGCCGAGTACCACTCAAGTAGCAAAAGATGCGCTTAACCGCTTTCCAATGCGTGACTCCTGGGCAATGCATAAACCTGCTCATCTCTGAGACAGCAAACTGAATATCTGGCCGAGTAATGCATAAGTAAATCAAGCATCCGACAGCATGCTGATAGAGAACAGCATCAAATGCATCTCCAACATCATGAAGACTCAATCGCAAACCTGTCTCCATAGGAGTGGCAATAGGCTTACAGTCTTCAAGGCCAAAACGCTGCAATAATGTGTCAATATATTTCATTTGACACAAAGCCATTCCACCATCAACGTGCATAAACTGAATGCCCAAATAGTGATGCAAATGCCCCAAATCAGACATCTCAAATGAGGCATGCAAATCAGCCTCAAAATCAGCAATATGTGTCTCAATAGGACCAGTGAGCAGCATGTCATCAACATAGACAACAATGATGAGAAGCACATCATTAGAACGTTTAACATATAAGGTGCTTTCAGTTGGACTGTTCTCAAAACCATGTGCAATCAGATAGGCATGTCTCTTCTCATACCAAGCACGTGGTGCTTGCTTTAAACCATATAATGCCTTCTTTAACCTGCAAACCTGGTTTTCATGCCCTTTCTGCACAAAGCCACGGGGCTGAAAAACATACACTTCTTCATGCAAGTCACCATTCAGAAATGTTGTTTTAATGTCCAATTGATGTACATTCCAACCATGATGGGCCTCAAGTGCACAAATGCTCCGAACAGTAGTCATACGGCATGTAGGTGCAAAGGTCTCATCAAAATCAATGCCTCTTTCCTGTGCATAACCCTTTGCAACAAGCCTAGCCTTATACCTGTCAACTGTACCATCAGGTTTACGCTTCAGCTTGTATACCCACTTAGTGCCAATGGCCTTCTTGCCAGGAGGCAAGTCACATAAAGACCATGTACCATTCTTCATTATAGCATCATATTCAGATTGCATAGCAGCCATCCAATTTTCTGAATTTTGTGCTTCATGAAAAGAAACAGTCTCATTCTCATCACAGAGACTAGATGCAGCCATAGCATAGCAATCTGATGCAAAGGAGGTACTATGAGAGCCTGAACGAGTACGATATGACAAAGGTGCATCTAATTTGCTGTCACACAAAGTCTGCACTAGCCATTTTGGCATAGTTTTTGCCTGCTCAATATCAGCTCTCTCATCAACAAGTGCATCATGTAAATCTGCATCAGAAATGGAATGATCTGCATCATCATATGAAACCTGCAAAGGCTGAGAAGTTTCCTCATTAGGACCAGCACTAGCCTGTCCACCTGTAAAAAGAGGCATCAAAGTATCATACATGTCTTTGGAGCTAACAGATGTCTCCTTAGTACATGAAAGCAATGGCTGAATAGCATCTTCCACAAAGACAACATCACGGCTAACCAGAATGCGTTTAGTCTGTGGATGATACAGACGATAGCCTTTACTTTCAGAACTGTACCCAACAAAAATACATTTTACTTCCTTATCATCCAATTTTCTGCGATGTTGTTCAGGCACTAATGCATATGCCAAACAACCAAAAACACGCAGATGAGCAACAGATAGCTTGCGGTCATGCCAAGCCTCATATGGAGTGATAGACTGCAACGCTTTAGTGGGACACCTGTTCAGTACATATGCTGCACACATGACAGCCTCAAGCCAGAAACTATGTGGTAAAGCCTGACTTTTGACCATGCACCTCGCCATCTCCATGAGTGACCTGTTCTTTCGTTCAGCAACTCCATTCTGTTGAGGTGTATACGGCACTGTACACTGGTGTTTTATCCCACGTTCAGCCAGAAATGCATTAAAATCTGAAGACATATATTCCCCCCCTCGATCAGAACGGAGGGTGCCCATTTTACATGCTGACAGATTTTCAGCCAAAACCAAAAACTGTTTGAAGCACATGAACACTTCGGACTTTGCTTTGAGTGGATATACCCATGCATGCCTCGAAAAATCATCAATGAAAGTCACGAAGTAAAGGTAATTTCCAAAAGAGGGTGTCTGCATAGGACCACAGACATCACTATGTACAAGCTGCAATTTCTGCGTAGCCCGAACTGAACCATCTTTTGGAAAGGAAAAACGCTGCATTTTGCCCAAAATACAGCCTTCACAAACATGTTTTCCAGGTGCCTCAAGTTTGGGCAAAGAGGACACCATTTCAGATTTCTGCAAGCGTAACAAACTAGCAAAATTCAGATGACCAAAGCGTGCATGCCAAAGCTTTGCATCTGACATAGCCTGAGAATTATGAGCTGCAAATGCCGAATCATTCACAGATCTTTCATAGTCTATGAGCTTATACAGCCCACGACATAAAATGCCAGAAGCAATAATCACATCGCCATTTGAGAGATCATGGACTGTATACTTGTCATCAACGAATTTCACAACCAAGCCAATCTTGACTAATGCAGAAACTGATAATAGGTTCTTTTTTATCCCTGGCACAAATAAAGCATCTGACAAAGTGAAAGAACTACCATCAGCAGTAGTCAGAATGATCTTACCAACTCCCATAACAGGATAAGAGGAGTTATTGGCGCATGTGACAGTATTCCCTGTAGGGGCAGGCTCGAGTGAAGAGAAGAAACTGCGCTGCGAGGTAATATGTTTGGTCGCCCCACTGTCAAAGTACCAAACATCTGAGTCTACTGCAGACATGCACTGATCATGAAAAGATGGGTCAAAACTGCAGACAGTAGTAAACGCCCATTCTTCTTCCTGCACAAGATTTGCAGACTCTGTTTTTGGTGTAGAGGCCTCTGCAACAACCATTCCAACCTCTTTCTTCTTTGCCTCTTTAGCAGCCAATTTTGGACAGTTCTTTATAATATGATCATTTCCTTTACAGTACTTGCAGAACAATTTCTGCTTTTCTGATTTCTTCTCATCTTTATACTGGTTCTTCGATTGTGCAGCATTTGCAGATTTCTGCTTACTAGTAGAAGAGCTCCATTTTCCTTTGCCCTTCTGACTAGCCAGGAAAGCTTGATCTGCAAAACGCATAATGGACCTGTTCTGCCTGGACTGATCTTCCTGCAACAGAACAGAGACTAATTCCTCAAATGACAAGGCATTCGGATTGCCTTTCATCATCAACCGAAGAGTAGAGGCAAAACTCTGATATGAATCAGGAAGACCATTCAGAACGGTCTGCACAAGTGAGCTATTTGGTATAATCTCATCAGCAGAAATCAATTGTTCCTTCAAGTCTTTGATCTTTGTAAGAAAACTGTCCATAGAATCACCTTCATTCATGTGCTCACTCTCCAACTGTTTTCGGAGGTAAGCAACACGAGCCTCATTCCTAACCTGGTACAAAGTGGTAAGTGTATCCCAAGCATCCTTTGCTGTTCTACAAGAGCGAATGTGAGGAATAATGGAAGGTTTGACAGACAAAGCTATCAATGCATGTGCCTGGGCATCTCTGCCATCCCAACGAATCTTCTCTGCACTAGGTGCAACAGAAACAGAAGCACGAACAGGAATCTGCGGAATATCATCTTCGACACCATCTTCATGAGCTCCAACACTTGTATTTGCAGTACTTGTCGTTACAGGTGTAACAGGACGTCTTTCAACACCCTGCACAATGTTCCACAATCCTTTTGCAACCAGTACATGTCGCATCATATAAACCCATAATGGGTAGTTGGTACCATCCAACTTATCCTCAACAGCCAACATACGGAATACATCACTGCTTTCAGCCATGGCTGATGACTAAAATACCTTGATGCAGAAAATTAACTGTATCTCAAAAAGTTGAACGGAACTGCCCAGACGAGTTCTGCTAGACCTGTAGCAGACTTGGAGACGCTTAAACTGGCGAACAGAAACTGGTATATACCTTTGGCACAAAAGGACGAAATAGCCTGCACAAGCGCTGTGATAGTGAGTTCGGAGGCCGAAACGAGCTCAGATCGCGATTTCGGAACCACATAGCGAATCTGTTTTGATCTCGAAAACACCCTGAGTATGCTCACCAAATTTCGTGCGAATCTGAGACTGCAAACGGAGGAGTGTCGACGGCGCCCTAGAAGAAGCGACGACCTGCTTTGATACCAATTGTTGGAGTTAGACGTCTGCGAAAGCACACGAACAGCACAAGGAAGAAGAAGAAGCTTGGAGCACAACACACAAGACTGAATGTATTATTAGAGAATGTACAAAGATAAGTAGCCCATTAGGGCAATAGGCGTATATACAAGCCGGGGGAAAAAAAACCTCCTAAAGAGGGAAAAAAGTGCCCCGGCGGTCCTAGAGTGTTCACATACATCACTACCTAAATATATCAACAAAGACCTCCACCTATCTCTCTGATACCACAAAATGAAAAGAAGAGTGTACTCACAAAATAAAAGAGTGTGAGAGACTCAAAGTGAGTAGACCAAGAAATGGTTAAGCTCACAAGGATTAGAAATGAGCTTTCCAAAAGCATCGAGTAAGCTCTTCAAGCTTCTAAGACAAAATGAGAGAGAGGCCCTCTTTATATAGAGTTGAAGGGGGCTCTCCAAAGTATATCATGTGGGATAATTCCCCTTGAAAGAGAATGAATACACTGGTAGAAGCAAATGACAATACCCAAGTACAATAAGATACAATATAAAATGGAAAGAAATGAAAATGAAGTGCCTCCTACATACAAAATAGAGATACATGCATGCGGATACACATGGAAATGAGGTAGGAGAAATCATGTTCTCAAAAGTTAGATGGTTATTTTGTGCATGATAGATGACAAATTCTTATTGGAGGTCTCGGCTTTCCCATTTGCCCTACGGTAATAAGCACATGGCTTTTCATGTATGATCTTGTATGTGTCTATGCTACATTCTATCAACTTTATGAAGTACATGCCTCTATCACTTGTGAGTTCCATGGGGCATCCAAAACATGAAAATATCACTTTATATAAGAACTTAACCATAGTGATAGCTATGAAATCGGATGTCGCTTTTGCTTCCCCCGAGTTGGTGGAGTTTTCATGTTTCCATGAGAATATAGCACTTAGCTCCTCCTTAACCTTGTGGACTTATAGGGTCCATGAAATGTAACCCCCATTCTTTGAATGTTTTCTATCTTGAAGATACATTCAATGGTCTTTTAAACAAAAAAGATGGCCTAGGGGCACATCTTTGATATCTTTCACAATGCGTTACAGAGTGATAAGAGTTTTTTAATAGTCTTGGCCACCATACTCCTTTCATTAGTAGTTTGTGTGCCACCTCAAAGCCCATGGTATGTCCTTCATTGTGTGTAGCTTCAAGAAACTCCTCCACTCCATGAGAGGATACGCACCTATGGAGAACTCCATCATGATCTTGTTTGCACAGCTTGTCATCAATCAAGGGAAGGTTTAGTATTCTTCTCTTCTCTATGGGCTTAGCTTATGGGGGGAAGTTTCCATTACACAAGAATGGAATTACATCTTTGTATCAATCATCTAGAATAGCTACAAGTAATAGTGTGATGTCAACTACCTCATCATTTATACCTTTAGCTGGCTCTCCTTTCGCTCTCCTTGATACTTGATTGGCCATGTAATCAATCGTTCCTGACTTGATATGGACTTCAAAATTGTAACCTCAAAGCCAAAGAGCCATCACCAAATCCTTCTTGCTACTCTTGGCTTGTTTATCATATAGTTTAATGGTCAATAATCTCAAATACAATTAAACAAGTATCCAAAAGATAATGATAAAACTTTTGAAGAGATAACATAATAGTTAAACTCCATTCCTTTATGCTCGAATAAGAAGCCTACTTGCATAACAAAGAGGTTTAACTAATTTAAATCCTTTCATGATTGAACAAGAACTCAGATTGCATGCAAAAAATGCATTAGTGTATGCATGAAATTCCTTACTTTTTTTTAGTGATTGTGAGAAGAAGGGTGGCACATAATTATTCTTCAATTTTTCAAATGATTCCTCTTCTTCCCTCATCTCGTTGAATGGTTATTTCTTGCTCCTCAACCTTAAGAGAGGCTTCACGATCTCTGAGTAAACTTCCGATAATATCCTATGTGCCCTAAGAAGTTTTGTACTTCTTTAGGGTTCCTAGCTAAAGGCATATGCCAAACATTTGAAGGATCAATAGTGAGAACTTTCCCCAACAATATTTGACCTAGGAGACTTCCCTCAGTCACTAGGAAAATTACATTTGGCTAGATTTAATTTTAGGCCACTTTGAATACATGTTCCAAATATTTCTCTCAAGTGACTAATGTGCACATGAAATTCTTTACAAGTATCTTGATCTCATCATGACCAAAGAAAATGGAAGAATTGTCCATAAAAATGAGAAGGAATCTAGTAAGCTGCTTCCCTAAGATCGGATACATCTTGCGATTACAAGATCCGATCCCGTTTTTTAGCCCAAATGTCAATATGTATAAACCTAAGTTCCCCAAGGTGTAATAAATGTTTCCTTATCATGATCTGATGGGTAGATGGCCATCTCATTGCACCCTTTAAAGCCATTGAGGTAGCTCTAGAGGGTGTGACCTTCGACTTCTTTGAGTCCATGCTCGGTAAATGGTTGGGAGAAGCCATCTTAAATCGTAACCTTACTGAGGGCTTTGAATTTCACACATACATGTATTCTACATATATCCTTTTTAGGTACAATTACCATGGATGAGAGACACCTGGAGTGCTCCATTAGACACATAATTAGTGCATCTTCTAACTTCGAAAGTTCAGAGTAAGTTCTCTTTTATGATTTTTCCTTGAATTAAAAAAAGTGCAACATGAACATGTTTTTCTGTCTTAACAAAAAGTATCAGCTTTCAAACTTAATCATGCATTGTTCGGAGAATGAGCTAGGATATTCTACTCATATAACTACTATTTTGAGCTTGTATAGGCATTCTACAAGTAACCAATCAAAAGAGGACTACTAGTAAAGCTATTAAGCTAGTTTTCACAAAATATTTGAGGCTATAAATTAAATGATAGAAATAGGTGATATAGACCATTACCGTTTCAATCATTTAGCTCAAACTTAATAATATCTGAATACCTTACTGCCTTAAAATCTATCATGAGATTGTCTGGCCCACTTGGCTGTCTAAAAATATTATTTTCCTCTCAACTGGCTAGAAGAAATATATGTCAGGATCCCATCACAACTAAGGACTTCTCATACAGGCATCATGTGGACACAACATAAGCAGATTCATTTATAATATTTCTCTCTTCCGCCTCACGTTTCCAAGGTTAACACCTTGCAGGAAACGTATTTTATATATTCTAAAAAAAAAGAAATCACATTGCATCCTCTGTTCATTAATTACAGAACCTATCTATCATGGAGAATAACCCTCTTTTGGGACTCTTATTGAAAATTTTCTTCCATACACGCGGTTATTTGACTCTTCATCCTTGTTAAAAATCATACTTCTATGAGAAAAATAAAAAAGAGATGTACAAGCAATACCTGTGATGGATGCGTACATTCATCATGCCAGCTGTTACCCTGCTAAAATCCATCCATAGCATAAATAGCTTCAGAAGAAAATGAATATTGATAAAATCTGAAACTAAAGAAATTTAAGAATCTCAGATGGACATGTTACTTCAGTTTGTAATGCAGATGTTGTCACAGTTTTGGCCTGGCAAAAGGAAACATCTCAATGTTAAAGAAACAGAAGCAGCAGAAGTGTAAAACTCTATATTTAAGGTTCATGTTTCTTGTTGCTCATTTGAGAAATAGATAAAACAGTCCCACGATTATTTTCTCCCGTTGTAGATGATTCCAATTGTCTTTTTCATGGGCAAAAGTCAGAGTAAGTATAAAATGGACGTAATTATCCCAAGAAGTAAGTATTCTCAGCTGATCAAGGAGGATCAACAAAAAGAGAGAAGGATCATCAAGGTAGTGCTGGTTTGGCTCATGCCCACAACTCTAGCAGACACCTTACGTGAAAGATCCTTGCCTGTTTGGGTTTCTCTAGAGCATCTCTACACTGTTCTTCATCGATCACATTGCAAGGCTTTAGTGAGATTGCTCTGTCATACTTCCTCCTTGGAATTTATCTAGCTATGTGTAGCTCTAACTTGAACACCTTCTGCTGATAACTTGCTTGATACACAATGGATTCCCATTGCACTTACTCTCTCCCCCTCTCTTCATCCCCTCTAGTAGTGTATGAGAGATTCACACCAATAAGTAGAGCTAAGTTTCCCTTGTTAGGATCTTCTCAATACCTACAAGGACCTCATTACTTCTCTTGTCCACAATAAACTAAGCTCTTCTTCTTAGCATCTTTTGTTACATTGGGTTGACAGTCTAAGTCTGTTTTGTTAGCATATCTTCATTACTTTGGCTGGCAGTGCCCTACAATACTTTCTGTTTGTAAGTCTTATTGTCATATCCACACTCCCTTCACTGTTCAGTGCTAATCCCAAGCAAACCACCCACAGTAGCAACAAGACAAAAGGGAAAAAAAAGGAAAAGCAAAAATATGACCAAAGCAGTAGACAGATGATGGTCAACAGATCGCCCAAAGTAATACACAGCTGAAATAACCAAGACGACAACAAAGATTGGTAAACTCCACAGGGGAACACATTGTGCAAGGATTTGATCTTCATATGATTTCATGATGGGTATAATCCATAATAAAAATTAATCCTTCGTAGTTTCAATAAGTTTATGAAGGGTTAAAGTCTTCCTTTGATGAAAAACGAAAACAGAAATCACTTATAGGATGACAGATGCATTCAAACAATTGAACTCCCTATTCATCGCACTTGTATTCTGAAAGTGTCCTATAAAAACTAGTATATGGTTCTGTGAGAAAAGGAAATAAGAATCAGTCACTTCGTAATTCCAATTCATTTCATATGTCATCTAATTTTATGTAATCAGCATTACATCCAAGTGAATGGGAAACGATTTCTAATGCAACTAACAGGCTGAGAGCTTGTCTAGCAAAACAATTATGACATGCAAGTAAGTACAGTTACTGGTAGAAACCATCCTGATAAATTACTAAGAGAGGTTGACTCAAGAAGCAATGTAGAGTTAGCTGATTATACTAGGTCTTATCAACTTTCCCTGATATGATCCCAAAATTACTCCAACTCTCAGTAGCTCTTGCAAATTATTTTCTTATACAAGTTTATGTGAGATTTATTGCTCTATATGATGATCCACTTTATTGTGATGCATGAGTAATATAAAAATGATAAATCTACTTGTTTGTTTATTGATTTAAACAAAATAGTGCAAAGGATATATGCATTGGCCACTAAGAAAGGTTTCAAAAAATACCGGTGGGGCTACTGTATTCTGCAGCTTTGTTTGGCCAATCGAATCTCTTATTTCTGTGGGATCCTTTGATGCAGGATGCCTTCTCGAAATATGCATATCCTGTTAGAAACTGAGGAATTTCAATGTATCATGCAATGTGGCTTTAGCCTACAATACTTTACACGTGTCATAGTTAAGCACTATTGAAATACTACTTTCAGATGACTTACGAGATAGGATGCAGATTCAAACACTTTATCACAAAATGGACAGTAGTGTGCCTGCAAAGGTAAAATATAAGCACCCTTCTATATTTCAAGACTACAGAGCAAAAAGACCTTAAAGACCAAACTCAGTTTTCTATGCCAGACATATACATAATCGAATGCAAGAAAAACACAGCATGAGAGAATTCAATTAGGCATCATAATCTGATAAACCAATCTGGTGTATAAGTTCCTCTCCCTCCTTACAGTCAAGATAAAGGAATAGAATTTTCATGCAGCTCAGCTAGTTGCATCTGAATATAGATTGATGGTATTGAATATCTTGTACAAGGCTTGATAAATTCAAAAGACCATAAATAATGTACCAAATTAGTCACATCTTTTCATTTCTGACCATTTCCTAGTTGCGCACCTCTCAAAGACTGCAAGATTCTTTTCTGTATATGGTCTCCATGAGCCAGGTTGGATGTATGAAGGAGATACCTTTGCTGCTCCTTACATTGTTCATGGATGCCAGAACCATAATGTTCAAATAATGTCCTTCAAAAATGCACAGAGCCTTTGCGCCAATCACACATGACCTCAATTCTCAGTATTTCTGCTGATTCCTGTACTTTTGTTACGAGTGCTTCAATATAATGACGAACATGACATGGAAAAACATTGTAGTATGTGAGAAAAGATGTTTTTGTGATGTAGTGGTTTGTAGCTAAGAATCTTGAGAGTCCGTTGTCTTTTAATGCTAGAACCAAGTCGTTTAAACATATAGACAAAAGATTTGGATGCATGTACATTGTGTGGCCGCACACTAGATGCAGAAGGGACTGTTGGCTCCTTCGATGAAAGATGAGCTTAAAGATAATTTGTATTTCCACCTAGAAATAAGTCTCCCTAGCAAAGACAGAATGCCATGTGGATTTTTGTGAAGCTTTGGAGAGTTCCTTTTGTTCCAATTTAAGAAAATGATTTAAGAACCCCATGGAGGGGTTGATCTATTTGATATCCAAAGCGAGGAATAGAAGAAGAGATTAGAGAGTATGGAGATATTGCAATTCTACACACAAGATACATGATCCTTGTACGCTTAAGCTCTTGGACTATGAATACAAGTTGTGTTTTCAGTTAATACAACACAGATTGGCTTTGTCAAGGGGAATAGTTACCTTAAAAATATTGAATTTTAGGAGATTGTGCCGCTAGTGATCAACTTTCTTGATGAACACTGTCGAGTCTGAACTTTGGTAGTATGCTAGTTGTCTTGCATGAAAATTTACTAGAAGTCCCTTGACATTTTCATTCAGATGGGTAATCACATGGATTAATTTAGCAAGTCACTGTAAGAAATAATAGCATGATGGAATAAACTAATAGATAGAGCTGAAGAAAAATGCAGACAAAGAGAGATGTAGATTAAGCGATAGAGAACCCAAGCGCAAGGCAGCTACAAAAATGGTGTTGTCTACCTGTGCACTCCCAATATGGAGCTTAGATGGCAATCGAGAGAGACTCTAGATGAAGGGCTTACTAGTGTGCAATGTTGTGTAGAGCTTAACATGGGCCATGCTTATATAGCTTTTACAATGGGAGTCACTATAGATAAACATAGTCAGAAGAGAGAAAAGTCAGCAAAATATATAATCCGACAATATCTCCACAACCAGAAGTCTTACCATCTTGGCCCTATGGGCCGTGGGCATAGGCCTCTTGGATCCTCCGAAAAGGGGCAAGCCCCCCTCTACATTTCCCCCATTAAGACTTTATGGAGAAACCATGCGACATCACAAAGCCTTCATTTTCGTCTTGAATGAAAACCCAATGGCCCAAAAGTTTATGCCTACCTAACCTCATCGCTAGGCTCACATAGGTCATCTATTACCATCAACAGTCACACATAGACCTCATCTAACTTGGAAGTTAGGTTTCCACAAATGTCGAACATCTCACAATGGCTTCTCCTCATGGTGGGGGCCTCACAACCTAGGGCACCATGGATCATTTGTGGTCACTTCAAGGTGGACTATTGAGTATATCTAACACTCACTCCTTCATGGATCTATTTGGATAAGCTCCAGTTAATTTGAGTGCTTGTATGTATTTCAAAGGAAATCTTCTAGATGTGTGGGGTGAATGCAGATCAGTTGCATTGTTTGAGAGTTTAACTCAGCTACTGTGAAGTTATATGCTTCTTTGGTATCTCACATGGCCTTGGTTGTTTGTATTATGGAAATTTTATCCCCCTTTTGATGGTCTTCTTCCAAGTTTTCCATTCATGTAGATCTTGTCATCATTGGTTCTCTTCTAAAATACATCATTGCAATTAGTTTTGGAGCTTTTTCACTTGAAGGTGTCCCTTCAACTGTGTGTAGTGTTCCTCCTCAAGACTTCAAAAAGACCAACAATTCTAGTGATCCCTAGCTTCATGACAATTTTGACATGGTTGAGCGTTCGGATGATGCACACTTACTCTAATCATGAAAATATTTGCCACAATGATAACACATTAATGGTGTAGAAAACCTAATTTTGTTAGATCATGCATTGTTACCTCCTTCTGTAGATGTGTTGGCATAAAAAGTATCGAGTTGGACTTCAAGTTTTTGGGTCCCCTTGATGTAAGGATAATCTCTTGCATCATGGCCGAGTGTCCCACAAAATTGATAGATGGCTCTTCACAGACAATCCTATGAGACATGGCCCAAAATTGCTACATTGTGTGCACCAGAATGATGTTCATACCTCGTCTTCCATCCTCAATCATTCAATCTCTTGCTGAAGTTGAGCTAATTCTTTAGTATCTTGTACAAGGGTTTTCCCTTTTATAGCTTGAGGGCTTCAATTTTCCCTCATAACTAGGTGGTTGGTCATCTTGCATCTTTCCCTCGGCGCATGGAAAAATGTACATGGGTTCCTCTATGCGGGTGGCCCCCACCTTGAATTCGCATAGTGTAGCCATAGAAGCTCCCTTAAATTTTGTTGTGAGCCAGGTATGAGTGCCCTCTGTATCCTCTTCTTAATTAGAAAATCCCCTTCATGGTTGGGGAGGCCAACTACCTAAGCACTAACCCTAGTCATCAATTCCTAAAAAGTAGACTTCACAAATGAACACTTTTGTATGAGGCATTTGACATTGATAATGACGATAAAACCAACAGTCAGACATTAACTTTAATATATGAGCATTAAAAGGGTAAACCATGTCTCTCCACATGTGCAAAGGACTTTTACAAAGAATATAGTAGACAGTTTAATGGAGATACAACTCCAAATGGACCTTAAATTACAATAGAGTAGCAAAAAGGAGCTCTGCAATCTTTGCAATGCTTAAACAGTGCTCAGGAAGGCTCAAATAAGCCTCTCAAAAACTCTCATACAACTTGCAACAATCACTCGTAGAGCAAATCTGACCTGGGAAGGTACTACAGTATGGTCGAGTCCGCAAAGGTTTAATTGGAATTTGGCCCAAGTAGTCTAATGTACAAATTAAATCTGGACCATAGTCCAATCTGGACTATGTTCCAATTCTTTGGTATTTGATTGCAAACCCTTGGGAGTCCTACAAGTCAACCTTCTCGAGTTGGGAAATGTGTCCTAGCCTTGCTTGGTCGCCTCTACTACAATACACTGAGATAAAAGACCAAGATTTTTCTTCCAAAACCTCTCAAAATAAAGTGAAACATAGAAGGTTAATATCATAATTACAACAATGTTCCTACAGGAACAATAAACCACTAGAAGGGGTAGACAATGGAGTAGACTTCCTGGAGTGCTCTTACATCTAGAGGCTCTCCACAAAAGCTTTTTCTATGAAGGCTTCCCTCACAAATGCTCCCTCCTCCGTCAAGCAATAGATACCTCCAAATTTTCTACAAGCCACGAGAAGAACAATACTCCAAGGCAAATGTGAGTCCCCCATCACCTCAATTGCCAATCATAAGTGTTGAAAGTGTGGCCCAAGGTCTGCTTATATAGACCCTCGGAGACACCCAACACATGGCAAAAATCTCATTGTTTGTGGCTGTGCACATGGCAGAATAGAGGAGTGGTTTTACATATAGTTCCAAAGGTGGCATGTGGGAATCGAACTCATGACCTACTAGCTAGGAGTATGATGGGCTAACCACTTGCCCCAAAAGCCATGGCTGAGGATTACTTCCTAATCCTTGCTCTTAGGGTGTGGTTCATGTAGCGGGGTACTCTGATACGCCCTTTAAATAATGTATTTTATGTTTTTCTTTTCGAGATGCAGAAGGCAAGTACAAGAAAAGTTACCTCGATTTCGAGCAAGAGGAGAAGAAGAAGAAGAAGCAAAGAGGACTAAGATGAAGAAAAGAGGATCCAGTTCATGAGCTCATGAAGAAGGTAGAATTCCCAATCTCCTAAGTTGCCTAATTTCTCACTTCACCAAACCCAATCTCCTAAGTTGCCTAATTTCCCACTTCAACAATTTCCTAAGTTGCATAATTTTCCACTTGGCCAGTTTCCTAAGTTATCTAATTTCCCATTTCACCAATTTCCTAAGTTGCCTAATTTCCCATTTCACCAATTCCCTAAGTTTGTCTAAATTCCTAAGTTGGTCAATTTCTTCGAGACGTTGTCTATTTTTTAGTCGAATATTTTTCCTAGCTCTTAGTTGCCTTGACCATTTTATAAATTTAGTCGACTTATCTCAAAAGTGGACCATTTTTATAAGTTTAGTCTATCTATTTCAAAAGTTGCCCATTTTTTGTAAAGTAGTCTATTTTTTAAGAAAATGGTCTACTTCTTATTTAGTCTACTATTTCAAGAGACTAAATTTCCTAGAACTGCACATGGACTAATTTTTTAGCCACTTGCACGTGGAGGATTCATGGACTGTGGATGGTGCCGAATACCGAAATTTGGAAGATAGTGATGGGGCAAGAAAAGTGGACCAAGAAGGAAGTTTCCAAAATACCAGAATTGTCAGTGAGCCTCCTAAGGAAGAAACTAATGTTTTCCTTTTTGTTATCTTTCAGTTCCTACCAGTCCCAGGCAAACTATATAAGGCAAACTATATAAGGAGACCTCTCCATCAAAGAAGAACAAGCTCAGAGAGAGAGAGAGACTTGAGGATGGAATGCACAGCTGAAGCATTGCCTTCACCTCAGGTTGAACCAAGGGTGCCCTCTCTCGCCAACCCTTTTTGGGCTATATATTCATGAGATAGTGGACTTCGTACAGCAATATGGAGAAGATGGCATTGAGGTACGAGGGACCATGGTCCACATTTGTGATATTATCTTGGTTTCAGAATCTGCAAAGGGTCTACAACATCACTTACACAGCCTAGATGATTTCTGCGCACATAAAGGGTTATCAATGAAACCAAGGTTATGATCTTCCATACGTCAGCGTAGGCGCTGATATAGAGTTCTTTCAGAGAAGCAGGCAGACCCATCGAGGTAGTCAGATCATATGTATACCTGGGTGTGACATTCATAGCAGCCTTTAGGGTTTTCTCCATGTCTAAGGTAGCTCGAGATTGCATCACACGAGGATTTGCAGCATTAGCCTTGATGGAGAGACACTTCCACCGGATCTACTTTCAGGAGCCCCGCACAAAGGGGTGGCTCTTCAACACTTTGGTTACCCCAACACTCATGTATGGTGCAGCCATTTGGGACCAGGGTTATCCGCATCGGCATGGACACTAGTGGAGAGACTACACGCTCTCATGATTGCAAGACTCATTCGTAGCAAACCCTCGGTACCCCATTGCAAGCTCTGATGATTGCAAGACTCATCCGTAGCAAACCCTCGGTACCCCATGATATCATCAAGGCAAAGCTTGTGGCACCACCCATGCTAGTAGAGGCACTCTTCGAGATACTATGCTTATTGCATAGGATAGAGAGCATGGACAAAGAGCGCATCACTTACACAGCTTTCCAGACATCACGCTACATGGTGCTAGCAAGAGACACCTCCTCATGGTATGGAGAGACACGAGATTGGCTGGCCCATCATGGGCATGACATCGACAGACTTCCACTAGTACAGTATGACTCTCAAGCCCCCACCTACTCACTCTCCCATCAAGAGAGGAATAGGATCATTCGTCAAGAGATATGACATACATAGATATAGAGGGCATGGGTAAGCTCAAGGGATACATTGTCACTGAAAATGTTCTACTATCATGAGCATTTCTTACAGATTTCAAATCACTGCTTCATTGAGACTACGCGCTACATACAGACATACCTACCCCACCACCTCCATGTCGTCATTGGGCAGCTTCAAGTTTCATCACATCAGCTCAAGATCGGGAGGGATCGAGCCACAGGATTCCCTCAGGAGGAGAGGTGGTGCCATGTATGCCATATAGAGATAGAGAGTGAGGAGCACTTGATCACAAGATTGAGGGGTCACTCCAGCATTTAGGGGTCACTCGAGCTCTGCATGACCACAAGAGACCAGTGGAGGATGGGACACTTCATCACAACGGTATATGAGAGACGAGAGCAGATGTTACAACCCACACATCAAACAGGAGTGAGCACCCAGTAGACTATTACTTAGTTCTAACCATGTCAGATGGACCTGCCTTCTAGAGACATAGGGTGAGAAACCTGCAGACTATTACTCAGTCCTTTCAGTGAGCTGAGCCACATAAGGCAGACCAGCCTTCTAGAGACATAGGGCTCTCTCTCTCTCTCTCTCTCTGGAGCAGGCAGCAGCACAAAGAGTGCAACATAGACCACGTATGGTTCGGTACCGACAAGGACTCCACTAGGAGGATATTTCATGCATCTGGATTACCCACGACCACCTGATGGAGCAAAGTGCACTATCACCACTTGGGAAGCCCTCTTGTAGGAGGTACTTAGTCCACCGCTGATGTACCATATACTACACCCATCATTCTGATACACCCTTCATATAATGTATCTTATGTCTAGCTTTTTGAGATGCAAACGCCAAGTACAAGAAAAGTTACCTCTATTTCGAGTAAGTGGAGAAGCAAAAGAAGCATAAAATGAAGATAACGGGATCCAACTTATCAGTTCATGAAGGAGGCAAAAATTCCCAATCTCCTAAGTCTCATAATTTCCTACTTCACCAATTTCCTAAGTTGCCTAATTCCCATTTCACCGATTTCCTAAGTTGCATAATTTTCCATTTCACCAATTTCCCTAAGTTGCTTAATTTCCCATTTCACTAATTTCCTAAGTTGCTTATTTTCCCATTTCACCAATTTCCAAAGTTGCCTAATTTCCCAATTCACCAATTCTCTGAATAGTCTAAATTCCTAAGTTGACCAATTTTTCAAAGTAGTCTATTTTTTTAAGTCAACTTTTTACAAGTTAGTCTACTTATCTCAAAATTTTACCATTTTTATGAAATTAGTCTACTTACTTCAAAAGTAGTCTATTTTTTAAGCAAATGGTCTACTTTACCAGTTTGGAAGATAGTGACGGTGCAGGAAAAGTGGACCAAGAAGGAAGTTTCTAGAGTGTCGAAATTGTCAGTGGGCCGCAAAAAAAGAAACTAATTTTGTCCCCTTTTGCTACCGTTCACTCCTATCAATCCCATAGAAAAACTATATAAGAAGACCTCTCCATCAAAGAAGGAGAAGCCCATAGATAGATAGACAAAGACACAGACACAAGACCTCTACATAGTGTGTAGAGGGGGGAGTCCCTTCTTGCTTCTCCTAGGGGTGGATGGCAGATTGAAGCATGGAATTGGGAGCTTTGTGAAGGAGGAGTGGGTTGGGCACTTGACTGCAACAGGTGGAGTCGTAGCTTCCAGTGTCTGCCTTACAAGTTCTCAAGTTCCTAGGCTGAGAAGATGTCTTCCTTTTCTTGCGGAGCAGTGAGTTGGGACTCTCCCCCTCAATTGTCCATCTCTTTATGTTATGGTATAGTATCTTGTCCCTGTAATTAGTCATCAGATTGTCTTGTATTGGAAGAACTCTCATATTCTTGTCTATGTAATATTGCTCTTATTTCGAGTCATTGTTTGTCCTTTTTAGAATGATTTCTACAAATAAGTTGGTCGTATCTCATGTGATATTTTCTTTGAAGGACTCCTAGAATCCGTGCTGTTCTAAATCTTCAATAATCCATGCTGTTCTAAATCAGCCTGCTGCTGTTTTTTTTTTTATGTGTGCCTGAGAGAGCATAGGGTATACTTCCCTAAGGAGAACCCCCTTGAGTAGAAGGTGTCCTCGGAGATTAAGCATTCATTTTTTCCTCTTCAAAATCGAATCCTGGGTTCTCCCTTCTTCACAAATGTACCTCGGTACTCAACAAGTACTACGTGCAAGTACCACTTGCAAGTACAAAATACCTTAAAGTATGAAGTAGTACTTGCAGTAGATTAAAGGACAGCAAGTACAAATATGAGTACTATGGGGCTCTACAATGATCATGATCATGATGGGGAAAGCTCTAATAATAATGATTGCATTAGTTTAGGAAGTTATGATAAAAATTAGCTCGAAGTTGGCCAGTTGCTTTACATTTGTTTATCATGATTCATGACAAAGCATGACCTTACAAAGATGTTAGGCATTTGTTATTTACTAAGTGGTCCCTCTAATATAAAGTTATTTTCAGTCACTTATGTTTTATATGTTAGTATGAACCAGGATTTCAATAAAAGCACATATTTATATGTTTTTTACGTTGGGATGTGCGATTCACATATGAAAAAGCTCTTTTTTCTTTTTTTGTTTTGTCTTCCCATTGTCCAACCCATATGAATTGGAAGTATAATCCATGTATGGAGAAAATATGGACATAGCTGACGTTTACTACAGAACGATAAATTCATAAATGCGGTGATTATTCTCTGTTGATTTGCATAGAAAAACTGAAATTCTTGTTTTTTACAAGTTTATTGGTCGCAAATCAAGGTACCATTGGTCCATGTAGAATAAATTTTTTGAAGGACAGAGTAAAGGATGGCACCAAGGGACCAAATATCAAATTGGGCACCAAGACATCCAAAATCTGGAGTTGGGCGCCAAGACGTCCAAAATCTGGAGTTGGGCGCCAAGACGTCCAAAATCTGGAGTTGGGCATCAAGACGTCCAAAATCTGGAGTTGGGCACCAAGACGTCCAGATGGTAGAGTTGGGAGACTGCATGGCCAAGGCATGGCCAAGGCATGCCCAGACAAGCTCACCTGACAAGGCGGCCAAGTAGGGCCCAACCACTCATCATGACACAACAAAGTCTGGTACTGGCGGCGGCCAGGTTGACAAATGAAACCGCCTAATGCATTAACTTCCCATTACTCCCATGTAATAGACTTACCTATTGTACCGGTTCCTCACCTCTCTCCTATAAAAAGGCGAAACCTCAAGAGAAGGGACATGAGATAGAGCATATAGTGCACACTACAGGAGAAGATAGCTAAGAGTAGATGGTGGAGTCCTGCTCATGTTATTTGCTTATGCTGCTTATGTTATTTGCTGATGTTACTTACGTGAGAATACTTGGAGTTTGAATTCTGTTGTTCCCTTGCTTGGTATGATCAGCTGTGGTATGATTACTGGTATGATTAGCTGTGGTATGATTAGCTAATGGCTTGTATTTTGACTGTGATACATTTGGCTTTCTAGTTAGTATGGTCTTGTGCTCTATTCTGCTCCATGCTTGCTGCTGCTGTGATTTCACTCCTAAGTGTAGTTTCTAGTGGTGATGCGAAGGCTTGGTGATAAGTGTCTATTATGGTAATGTGATTTAATGTGCTCATGTGCTTACATGTTCTCCAGGAGTAGTGCATTTTGCATTCCTTGCACCCACACACTTCACTTCACCACCTACAGGTGAAAATTTGGCACGCCCGATGGGACACGCCTTCTGGAGATTTCCTTTTCCTTGAGAAATTACTTAGAATTAAGTACCCTTTCCTTGAGAAATCACTTAGGGTTTGAGTGCCGAGGGCAACCTCTCTTACTCCTCTTCCTCCTCTCTTGGGCGACGACTCCTCCTACTCCTCCCTTGGCGCCTTGGGCGACTCCTCCTCCTCTTTTGGCTTCCTGGGCGACTCCTCCTCCTCCTCCTCCTCCCTTGGTGTTTTAGGCGACTCCTCCTCCTCTTTTGGTTTCCTGGGCGACTCCTCCTCCTCCTCCTCTCTTGGCCTCTTAGGCGACTCCTCCTCCTCCTCCTTCTTGGCTTCTTGGGCGACTACTCCTCCTCGTCCTCTCTTGGCTTCTTGGCTTGGGTGACTCCTCCTCCTCCATTTGAGCAACCTCTTCTTGGGCGAAGACTACTCCTTCTTGGACGACCTCTTCATTGGGGCCTCCTCCTCCTCCCCCTCTCTTGGCTTCTTGGGCGACTCCTCCTTTTGTCTTCTTGGGCGACTCCTCCTCCTCCTGCACTTGAGCAACCTCTTCTTGGGCGAAGACTCCTCTTTTGGCTTCCTGGGCGACTCCTCCTCCTCCTCCTCTCTTGGCCTCTTAGGCGACTCCTCCTCCTCCTCCTTCTTGGCTTCTTGGGCGACTACTCCTCCTCGTCCTCTCTTGGCTTCTTGGCTTGGGTGACTCCTCCTCCTCCATTTGAGCAACCTCTTCTTGGGCGAAGACTACTCCTTCTTGGACGACCTCTTCATTGGGGCCTCCTCCTCCTCCCCCTCTCTTGGCTTCTTGGGCGACTCCTCCTTTTGTCTTCTTGGGCGACTCCTCCTCCTCCTGCACTTGAGCAACCTCTTCTTGGGCGAAGACTCCTCCTTCTTCTTGGGCGACCTCTTCATTGGGGCGCCTTCCCCCATCAGGGTGTGCCACTTCCTCCCATCTATTCACTCTCTCATTATTTCCTCTCTTGAAAATAGTTCCCAAGATGGTCCATGACCCACTCCAGAGCTAGCAAAGAGAAGCAACTAAGCCCTAAGAAAACACCAATCAAAAGTTACCAGAGAAGAAGGCAAGATCCTTACCTAACACCCATAAGAAGTCTATCTCCCTCAAGTCTAGCTTCTAGAATAGAAGGGTTAGACGACAAGACTAAAACTCATAAGACTTTACCTCAAGACACTCTTCTTAATAAGGCTATGGCAGAGGAACTTTCTTCTCTGCTGTCAAGGATAAATATTAGATTTTCTTCATTTCATGGCGGTGCTAATGAAGACCCTGAAGATCATGTACGAAGATTTCTTTTAATTTGTAAAAGTAGGGCTTACACCAACGACAGGACGCCTTCCTTGCTCTCTTTCCATCAACTCTTGAAGGATTGGCGGACAAATGGTTCAGTCAGTACGTGGAAAACCATTTCCAAACATGGGAAGCATTGAGGACCGAATTCACAGAAGCATTTCGGCCAGGTAACTCTACAGAAAGAACGTTAGATGAACTTGAGAATCTAATCTTGCATATGGGAGAATCATTTTCAGAACTTATGACACAGGCAAGGTCACTCGTGGCCAGATTGCCGGAACCACCACTGGATTTCCTTGTTAAGAAGTGGGTGGAGAAGGCCTTTCCGAAATCCACAAAGCAGAAGCTGAGAGAGCTTTTGAGACCAGATGCCACTTTCAGAGAATTTGAAGCAGCTGCCACAAGGATTGAGGCTGCACGGGTTCATTTTGGAACACATCTAGGAAAGACTTTCCCCCAAGATGAAGACATGGTGACAGCCTTGAAGAAGGAACTAGAGACCTTAAAGCTTCAAAGAAATCAAGAAGAGGACAAGGGTACTTCGGAAGGTCTCGCTCAAATACGACAAGAGCTGAGGAACTCAAAACATTAAGGGAGGTAAGAACTGGACTATGGTGTTCTCTCTGTAGTACTCAAGGACACACATCACAAGAATGTCCAAGGAGGCTAACATGCCAGTTTTGTGGAAAGGGTGGCCATGAGGCCAAGGATTGTTATTTTCTGAAGGGTCTTGGAAATCAGGCTATGATGCCAGGACAACCTCCGGAAGCTCAATGGGTAGGGGTGGCTCAGTCCTCCTTGTTAGGGCAACCACCCTTTACAACACCTCCTGTAACAACTTTTTACACCAATCAAGGACCTCAACGGCAAGAAGGTAGGCCTCGTCAGAACCGACCACCTAGGCCTATCATGTGTTACAAATGTGGGGAGTATGGACACTTCCAAAGTAAATGTTCACTTCCTGAGGATTCCCCACCATGCAAAAACTGTCCTGAAACACGAGATCATTATACGAAGGACCTAGGCCTCAACGGCAAGAAGGTAGGCCTCGTCAAAACCGACCACCTAGGCCTATCATGTGTTACAGATGTGGGGAGTATGGACACTTCCAAAGTAAATGTTCACTTCCTGAGGATGCCCCACCATGCAAAAATTGTCCTGAAACACGGGATCATTATATGAAGGACTGCCCAAAGTCAATGCCGTCTACAAGCACACCAGGTAACTCTTGCCCCATATGTCTTGCCCCCTACATATGATCACAGTATCTAATGATGAGGGCAATGTAGACTCTCCAAGTGCCCGAGTAGTCCAACTTGAGGAACTTCTCGGAGTAATGACTAGGGCACAAAGCAGAAGGCAGCTTTGAAAGATGCTTCCAAAGAAGCAACAGATTCAACAAAGGACAAGGGAAAAAGGACCATGGAGCATGAACCTTCCCAGGAAGCCAAACACAACCAAGACAAGGAGAAAATCTCACTAGGAAGAGTAGGAAGAAATAAAGACACTCTTGAGCAGGTTGTTGACAAAGCTTATGTAGTATCTAAGGAGGACCTAAGGCACTTTCAAAATGGATCTACTTGAAAGAACAATCAAGAAGGCTTTCTCATTGCAGTTCAAGTCTTGCAGAGCACCTACCAACAGGTATCTTTATATAACTTGTTAGCTATGAGTCCTGGATTCAGAGGAGAAGTAATGGCTGCCATAAATGGGTTAGAACCTGGCACCATATTAAGCAGCAGGCAAGGCTTCACTTCTCTAATTTCTCAACAAATACCTATACCCTCAACTTATAGCTCAGAACCATCTAGGATGGCACCTCTTACTGATTACAAGAGCCCTAGATTAACTGTAAGTATCAAGGGAACTCCCTTGGTAGGAGTTATAGTTGATGGGGGATATGGTATTAATCTGATGCCTGAGTACACAATGACATTGCTAAATCTGAAACCAACTAAGGATGCTCATTTTATAGTATCATTGGCAGACCAAAGCAAGGTAAGCCCACTAGGAATAGTGGAAAAGGTTGAAGTCTTCATCCATAAGCTAAAATTTGTGTTGGATTTTGTGGTAATAACACTCCCAAAGGTGAAGGGAGGGTTTCCTCTTTTGATAGGAAGGCCATGGCTACGCCACAGTAAAGCGGTACATGACTGGGGTAGTGACACCTTATGGGTGGCGGGACCTGACAAGGTAATGAGAGACAAGGTAATGAGAAAGCTTCAGATGGAAGGAGGAACGGATGAAGCCCTGGGTGCTTCTCAAATTGTTCTCCATCCAGAGCAAACTACAGAGGAAGACAAGGAAGATAACGATGGAGAAGATGAACAACAAACTAGACAAGAAGGAGCAAACATCTCCGCCACACCTCCTCCACCATGGGTTCTGGAAAATCAAGAAATATCAAGACAAGAAAGGGAGCCTTCACCTCCCTGGGAGTCTACACCTCCTAATTCAAGTTGGGCGTCTAGACCTCCTAATCCAAATTGGGCGCCTCCTCTACCTCCAAACAGCTGGGTGACTCCACCTCCTAGTCCCAGCTCGGCGCCTCCGCCTCCAACTAGCTGGGCCACTCCAGAGGCTTGGGCTCCATAATCTGCTCAAGGGCCTCCATACTAGGCACCTGAATGGGCAGCTTATCCTCCATCTTGGGCTACCCCTACAACTAATTGGGCGGCCCAATGGGCATCCGGGAAGCCTCACACAGAGCCATATAAAACAAGATCACCTGACATCAAGGAAGAAGTTGATATAGGAGAAGAAATATCAAACGAAGATCTAGGCGACGTCATGGATTGGATTGAGGAGACCAATAATGTTTCATGTTTTACAATAGCAATCAATGAACAAGAAGAAGAAGAACCTACTGTGGAGTCTGTGGTATTAGGAGAACCAGCTAAAGGTTTTCGAAGAGGTAAAGTTTTGAAAGGAGTTGAAGGAAGGAAAGGGATTGAAGCAAGCCAAATAGAAGAAGAACTAGTAGAAAGCATTTCCCCATTCGTGGAAGTCCCAGTAGGATGGACACGGGAAAAGTAGGATGGACACGGGAAAAGACCTAGGAAATCACAATCAATGATAGTCCAGCATTCACCAAGCAAATTTTGTTTAAGGACGAGGCAGAGGCAATTTTGGAGTCAGTTAAAGAAATAAACTTAGGGGAAGAAGAAAATCCACAAAATCTTCTACTGGCAAGTTGGTTGTGGGACCACCCTCTTCTTCTCACAGAGGTAATAACATTCATGAATAATTTTAAAGATGTATTTGCATGGAGTTACAAGGATTTGACAGGAATACCAAAAGAACTAGGAATACACACTATTCCTCTAGTGGCAGAAGCTCGGCGAATTAGAGGAAAAATGTATAGGTTAAATCCCAAATATGCAGAAGCAGTCCATAAGGAAATCCAAAAAATGGAGGAAGCAGGTATCATAGTTCCTGTAGAGCATTCAAAATGGTTGTCCTCTATGGTCATAGCACCTAAGAAGCAACCTAATAAAATCAGGGTTTGTGTGGATTTCCAAGCATTAAATAAAGTAACCATCCCTGATGGGTTTCCCACTCCCTTTTTTGAACAAGTGATTGAAGATGTGGAAGGACATGTGCTGTACAGTTTCATGGATGGGTTCAGTGGATACAATCAACTGGAAATCCATCCTGATGATCAACCAAAAACAGCCTTTGTAACTCCTTGGGGAACCTATATCTACACCAAAATGGCTTTCGGCCTTAGAAATGCACCAGCCACTTTTAATAGGACAGTATATCTCTTTTAATAGGACAGTATATCCACTTTTAATAGGACAGTATATCTCTTTTAATAGGACAGTATATCTGATCTTCAACAAGTTTCTCCTAAAATTCTTAAGAATTTTCATGAATGACTTTTCTGCCTAGAACAAGTATTCCAGCGTTGCAGAGAGACAGGTATGAAACTTAACCCTAACAAATGTCATTTTCTGGTAACCCAAGGTACCTTGTTAGGACATGTGGTCTCTTCTAAAGGGATGACTCCAGATCCAGATAAGGTAATGTCAATTCCTAAGCTTCCAAGACCTATAAATGCCAAAGCGGTCCGGAGCTTCTTGGGGCACACAGGATATCACCGCAAGTTTATACGCATGTATGCAGAGGCAGCACGACCACTTTCACGGCTTACGAGTAAAAGTTTTCCCTTTCAATGGTTTGAAGAAGAAGAATCAGCATTCACTTATCTAAAACAAAGATTGGCATCTGCACCTATACTCATCTCACCAGATTGGTCTAAGACATTCCACGTGCATGTAAATGCAAGCTTGTATGCAGTAGGGGCTATACTGACTCAACCAAGCCAAGCACACAAATTAGATCAACCCATTCATTACACAAGTAGGCTCCTCTCAAAAGCGGAGAGGAACTATAGCACTACAGAAAGGGAAGCATTGGCTATTGTATTTGCCCTCAAGAAATTCAGGCACTATTTATTAGGCACTACCTTCACAGTGATTACAGATCATCAAGCTTTGAAATATTTGTTGAATAAGCCACAGGTTGCAAGAAGAGTATGGAGATGGTTGCTCCTCTTCCAAGAATTCGCCTTTGAAATTGTACAAAGAAGTGGTAGGCAACATGTCATTACAGACCACCTCTCTCGCATCAGGCATCCAACTCAAGCAACAAAGGGAGTAGAAGATGATTTCCCAGACAACCAAATATACAAGGTAAATATAGCACCTACATGGTATGATGATTTAACTCTCCTCCTAGGAAAAGGTCAATTTCGCACTGGGTCTACTCCATTGGAAAGGCGTAGACTCCTCCTAAAAAGTAAGAATTTCATGATGGCAAAAGATACCCTCTATAAGGTTGGTCCTGATGGGATGTACAGAAGGTGTCTTCAATTGGCACATGAGGGAAAGTCTAGTGGCCATTTTCCTGGACATATCACTGCACTGAGAGTACTTCAAAGTGGCCTATGGTGGCCATATCTCTTCAGAGATGCCACTAAATTTGCCAAGGCATGTGACGTTTGTCAACGATGTGCGCCCAAACCAACACGACAAAGGAACCAACCGCTTAATATCTCGGTAGCTTGGCAACCCTTTGAGCATTGGGGAATAGACTTTGTTGGCCCTATTTTCCCAGTAGCACAAGATTCAGGTGCAAAGTATCTTTTAGTAGCAACAGATTATGCCACTAAGTGGGCTGAAGTAATAGCCACTAAGGAATGTACTACTGAAACGGTAGCCACCTTCTTGTATAATTACATCTTTTGCAGATATGGATGTCCAATAGAGGTCACAACAGATCAAAGATCCCATTTCGTCAACAAGGTGCTGACTTTGATTTTTGAAAAGTATCAAATATTCCATAAGAAGTCCTGTGCATACTACCCAAGGGCAAATGGTCAGGCAGAGAGCACAAATAAAGTTCTCATGCTCTTACTAAGAAAATCATGCTTACAGTTTCCTAATACATGGGGCCAGGCATACCTTGGAACCTTGTGGGCCCACAGAACTTCTTTCAAAACCACAACAGGACATACTCCATTTGAGCTAGTGTATGGAATACAAGCAATTGCTCCTTTCGAGTTCTTGCATGGCTCCAACCGCGTGGGAACCAATCGAATTCCTAGATTTACTAGCACACTCTCAGCCAACATTGTGAGGCTACAACTTCTTGAAGAAAAGAGAAGGATAGGCAATGAAACTCTAGTGGTAGTACAGGAAAAAAGAAAACATGATCATGATGTAAACATCTGGAAATCCAAGATTAAGGAAGAAAGCTTAGTTTTATGGTACCACCCGTGACTCTTTGAGAAGAAGGCTAAGAAGAAGTTGATGCCGAGATGGAACGGACCTTTTAGGGTCATACGCACACTTCCAAAAGGCGCAGTACAAGTTTTCACATTGACTGGCACAATACTGCCCCTAGTCAATGAATCTAAGCTAAAACCCTATGTGGAAAGATAGGAAAGAAGGTTTTTGCCTTGTATATAATGTATATACCCTTATGTTACTTCCTACTACTTATGTCTCTTTTTTCTCATCTATCTTCTTCATGTATCCCATTCCCATTTATCTACTGTCCTTCCCACCCACTCCCAGACCACTACCTCCCTGGTTACTCATAGGCATTATGCTAACCTCTTATATCTTCTCCCCCACTCCCAGACCACTACCTCCCTGGCTACTCATAGGCGTTATGCTAACCTCTGCTATCTTTTCCCTTATCCTTCTGATGTCACCCCTCTAAGCGAAGATTACCACCCCTAAGAGCGAAAATTGCAAAAGACCATATCATCCACTTACATGGGCAACCTCTCCTCCTTCTCAATCTCTTGACCAACCTGGGCGACCTCTCATCCTTCCACCTTGACACCTTAGGCGACCCCTCCTCCTCATGATGATTCTATGGGCGACCATGATTCTACGGGCGACCATCCCTCCTCCTCCCTTCAAAGAGACTTTGGCCACCTCCCCTCCTCTTCCTTCTTGGGTTAACTTGGGCCACCTCCCCTCCTCCTCCATCTAGTGTGCCTAGGGACACCTCTCCTACTTTCCTCCTCTTGTATTGACTTGGGCCACTAGCCTATCTCACCATCCTTTCCACCTCCTTCTACCTACCTCGGCATCCTTCCCACCCCACCAAATGTTTTATTGGTGACACTAACTCCTTCGAATGCAACCAAGGCGACCTTACACCCTCCTACATGGGCGACCTCACCCCTCCTCTCTCTAAACGAAAGCACTGGTGACCCCTCCACTCCTCTCCTCATACACCTTGGGAGATCTCTCCTCCCTCTCAAGCTCTTAACCAACCTGGGCGACCTCTCATCCTTCCCCCTTGACAATTTGGGAGACCTCTCATCCTTCCCCCTTGACAATTTGGGCGACCTCTCCTCCATCTCAGCTCTATGTCCAACCTGGGCGACCCCTCATCCTTCCACCTTGACAAATTGGGAGACCCCCCTCCTCATGCGTTTCTATGGCCACCCTCCCTTCTCCTCCCTTCAAATGACTTGGACCTCCTCCCCTGCAACTTACTTAAATGTGACATGGACCAACTTCCCTCCTCCTTCCTGGGTTAAGTTGAAACACCTCATCTCCTCCTCATTCTAGCCTCCTTAGAATCTCAATGGCAACCCCTCTTCCCTCACTTCTACACTTGGAAACCTCAACCTCCCCAACTTCTCCAACTTCTTACTTTGCCTTGTTCGATCTCCCCACCCTCCTTCCTCTGGGCAACTTCTCCACCTTCCCACTCCATTAATCCTCGAATTGGGCCCCTCATCATCAATTGGTAAACACCCAATCTACACCTATCTCCTCTCTTCCACCACTGTACCCTTTCCCTCCACGACCTCCTAACACCCTCCATAAATGACCTCCACACTTCTACTCATCATTGATTCTCTACTTAATCCGTCCCCAAAAGGGGCTTGGGAGCCACTCCTTCTTTCATCCTCAAATTCGGTGACCGTTCCACCTCCCTTCCTCCTCAATTGGGCAACCTCTCCACCTCCCTTCCTCCTCAATTGGGCGACCTCTCCACCTCCCCTCATCTTCAATTGGGCGACCTCTCCACCTCCCCTCATCCCCGAATTGGGCGACCTCTCCACCTCCCCTCATCCCCGAATTGGGCGACCTCTCCACCTCCCCTCATCCTCAATTGGGCAACCACTCCACCTTCCCTCCTCGATTGGGAGACCTCTCCACCTCCCCTCATCTTCAATTAGGCGATCTCTCCCTCATCCTCATTAGGGCGACCACTCCACCTCCCCTCATCGTCATTACAACAACCTCTTCCTATTCTCCTAGAAGGCGACCGTTGCATTCCATTGTTTTGATGTAATCACTCCATTTATTCTCTTGTTGTAACAAATAAGTATTTTATTTTTCCTTTCTCTCCGAGATGGAGAGACACTAGTGGCGGGCAACCTGTAGAATAATTTTTTTGAAGGACAGAGTAAAGGATGGCACCAAGGGACCAAATATCAAACTGGGTGCAAAGACGTCCAAAATCTGGAGTTTGGCGCCAAGACGTCCAAAATCTGGAGTTGGGCGCCAAGACGTCCAAAATCTGGAGTTGGATGCCAAGACGTCCAAAATCTGGAGTTGGGCGCCAAGACGTCCAAAATCTGAAGTTGGGCGCCAAGACGTCCAAAATCTGGAGTTGGGCACCAAGACGTCCGGATGGTAGAGTTGGGCGACTGCATGGCCAAGGCATGCCCAGACAAGCTCACCTGACAAGGCGGCCAAGTAGGGCCCAGCCACTCATCATGACACGACAAAGTCTGGTACCGGCGGCGGCCAGGCTGACAAATGAAACTGCCTAATGCATTAACTTCCCATTACTCCCATGTAATAGACTTACATATTGTACCGGTTCCTCACCTCTCTCCTATAAAAAGGGGAAACCTCAAGAGAAGGGACATGAGATAGAGCATATGGTGCACACATCAGGAGAAGGTAGCTAAGAGTAGATGGTAGAGTCCTGCTCATGTTATTTGCTTATGCTGCTTATGTTATTTGCCGATGTTACTTATGTGAGAATACTTGGAGTTTGAATTCTGTTGTTCCCTTGCTTGGTATGATCAGCTGTGGTATGATTACTGGTATGATTAGCTGTGGTATGATTAGCTAATGGCTTGTATTTTGACTGTGATACATTTGGCTTTCTAGTTAGTATGGTCTTGTGCTCTATTCTGCTCCATGCTTGCTGCTGCTGTGATTTCACTCCTAAGTGTAGTTTCTAGTGGTGATGCAAAGGCTTGGTGATAAGTGTCTATTATGGTAATGTGATTTAATGTGCTCATGTGCTTACATGTTCTCCAGGAGTAGTGCATTTTGCATTCCCTGCACCCACACACTTCACTTCACCACCTACAGTCCATTCCATAATAATAATAAGATGCATTCAACAAGACCCTTGATGTAGGAAAAGATACGTTTTTGGCATTCGAAGGAATACCTATTGGTTAGGTGGACAGTGAGTCTCTCAAGTGTTTTCCATAGGCTCAACTATCCTCTTGAGCATTATTGTCTTTTGCGTTTACCAGCATGTTTGAGCTATTAATTCCATTCATTAGTTCCACAATATATGCATGTCCTATTTGCTTAGACGTACCATGTGTCATTATCTCTAAATTTCTTGTGCTTCGAATTCCAATCTACAAATTCATAGTTCTGCACAAAGCCTTCCAAGGTTATAGTAATTTCAGGATGAACTGTCCAGAAGATCAGTTCTTAACAACATCCAGGCAAGGCCAAGGAGTCCTCCATAAAAATTTACAGCAAGGATATCTTTTAATGCAATAACCATTTTTCATCTCCAAGGTCTTCAGATATCATACACACGAAAAACAGTAACACAATAGCCAAAGACCATGGCTTCTCAGTAATTCCTTCAGAAAAGGAAATTTCAGCAACCTGTACACTAAAATGAACTTGAAGTGAATATGTACCTGTTTTGGTTGTGATGGCATACTAACTGGTACAGTAGATACTGGTAATGCTTGCCCTTGGGACCGAAGTAACGACTCATAAGTATGAATTGTCTGTAAGTAATCCATGATTAGAAAGCACAACAAGCTACGAATCAATTTATGGCAAGAAAATCAACAATGTCACTGACGACCTTTCAAGTGGACCAAATAATGTGAACTCTATGCATATCACTGTAACTTAACAACAAGCACAAACCAAATAATGGAAGAATCTGGTAAAATTTTGACGAAAATGCAATTGATAATCACTTACTGAATTGAAGACCAAAGTTGAGGCCTAAAAAGTGCTCCTCTTATGAATAACTTCTTAAAAACCTCACTTTTGGTAATGTATAATAAACGGAAAATGAAATCAAAGAAAATAACGGACCCAAAGTAGAACGAATCAGCACTAAGATGGCAGAAGCAATATTAAATTATATATTGTTCAGGAAGGGTGAAACGGTGCTAGAAACCTGTGGGGGAGTATGTAGCTACAAAAAAGCAAGAACAAGAGAGTATGTAGAACAAATATTGATGACAGGCATGAGTGGCCAAGGCATCAGTGGCCAAGGCTTCAGTGGCCAAGGCTTTAGTGGCCAAGGATCAGTGGCCAAGGCTTCAGTGGCCAAGGCTTCAGTGGCCAAGGCATCAGTGGCCAAGGCTTCAGTGGCCAAGGCTTCAGTGGCCAAGGCTTCAGTGGCCAAGGCACCACACGCCCAATCTAGAGTTGGGCGCCAGGATGGAAGATTTGGGCGACTGAATGCCCAAGGTAGACCTCACAAGGCTGGGTCCGGACCCAGCCACTCATCATTACACGACATGGTCCGACACTGAGGCAGGGCCGGCTGAGGCAGGGGCGGCTGAGGTGACGGCTGACTCTTGTCACCGCCTAATGCATTAACTCCCACTACCCCGATGGAACAAACTCTCCTGTTGTAACCAACTCCTCACCTCTCTCCTATAAAAGGAGAACCCGCAAGTGGAAAAGGGGGATAGGCAGGGCACGAATAGGCCAGAGTGAGAGAGTGAACTTAGAGCTCCTGGTAGTCCCGTCGTGCTTCCTTGAAGCCATTGTGTAAGAATACCCTGAGATTGCGTTCTCATGCCCTTGCTTGGTATGATCAGCTGTAGTCGGATTAATAGTAACCATTTGTCTTCTCATTGTGTTGTATTTGACCTTGTGTGGTTCCTAGTGTTGATTTGAAGTATGATTCCTAGTGTCTATTTGGTAATGTGTTCATGTGCTCACATATTCTCCAGGAGTAGTGCATTTTGCATTCCCTGTACCCACACACTTCATTTCACCACCTACAGGTGAAAATTTGGCACGCACGGTGGGACAGGGCTTCTGGAGATTTCTCGTATTTGAGAAATCACTTAAGACTTAAGTACCCTTCACTTTGAGTAATTGTCTAAGATTGAGTACCCAGAGCCACTTTTTTTTCCTCCTTCCCCTTCCTATCCTCTGGGGCGACTGCCCTTTTTCCTCCTACTACTCCCTACCTTCCGGGCGACTTCTCCTCATCCTTCTCAACTTTGGGCGACTACTCCTCATCCTTCTCACTTTGGGTGGGCGACTCTTCTCGTGGATTCTTGGGCGACTTCTTCTCTTAGATTCTTGGGCGACCCCTCCTCCTCTGTTGATTTCCTAGTCGACCGCCCTCTTCCTCCTCATCCTCCTTCTTGGCTTCTGGGCGACTATTCCTCCACCTCCTCTCCGGCTCCTGGCTTGGCGACCACTCTTCCTATCCCCGTGTTGGCCCCTTGGGTGTCAACTTCTCCTCCTCCAACTTCCCCTTGGGAGTCAACTTCTCCTCCTCCAACTTCCCACTGGAGTAACCTCTTTTTGGGCGAAGACTTCTCCCGGGCGACCTCTCCCTTGGGGCGAACTCCTCTTGCAAAAGTTGTTCCAAAAATGGTCCATGACCCACACCAAAACTAGCAAGGAGAGGCAGCTAAACCCTAAGAAGACACCAATCAAGTGTTATCACAGAAGGCGGCCAGACTTTTTCCAAACACCCATAAGAAGCCTCTCTGTTTCTAGCCTGGTCTCTAGAATCGAGGGGTTAGATTCAAACCTAGTCTCTAGAGTAGAAGGGTTAGACGACAAAACTAAAACTCAACGCACTCTTCTTAACAAGGCCATGGCTGAAGAGCTTTCCGCTCTTTTGTCAAGAATCAATATCAGATTTTCTTCATTTCACGGAGGTGCTAATGAAGATCCCGAAGATCATATACGAAGATTTCTTTCAACTTGTAAGAGCAGAGGCTTACAACAACGACAGGACGCATTCCTTGCTCTCTTTCCATCCACTCTTGAGGGACTGGCGGACAAATGGTTCAGCCAGTACGCGGAAAACCATTTCCAGACATGGGAAGCATTGAGGACCGAGTTTACAGATGCATTCCGACCAGGTAACTCTACAGAAAGAACCTTGGATGAACTTGAGAATCTAATCTTGCATATGGGAGAATCATTTTCAGAACTTATGACGCGGGCAAGGTCACTAGTAGCAAGATTGCCGGAACCTCCAGGAGATTTCCTTGTCAAGAAGTGGGTGGAGAAGGCCTTGCCAAAGTCCACCCAGCAGAAGCTAAGAGAGCTGTTGAGACCCGACTCCACCTTGAGAGAATTTGAAGAAGCTTCCACAAGGATTGAGGCTGCACGAGTCCATTTTGGAGCACATCCGGGAAAAACCTTTCCCCAAGATGAAGACATGGTGACAGCCTTGAGGAAGGAACTAGAGACCTTGAAACTGCAAAGGAATCGAGAAGAGGACAAGGGAACTTCAGAAGGTCTCGCTCAATTACGACAAGAGCTTGAAGAACTCAAGACACTAAGGGAGGTGAGAACTGGACTGTGGTGTTCTCTGTGTAGTACCCAAGGACACACATCACACGAATGTCCAAGGAAGCTAACATGCCAGTTCTGTGGCAAGGGTGGCCATGAGGCCAAGGATTGTTATTTTCTAAAGGGTCTTGGAAATCAGACTATGATGCCTGGGCAACCTCCGGTAGCTCAATGGGTAGGAGTGGCTCAATCCTCTCTATTGGGGCAGCCACCATTACCATCCACTACAACGCCTCCAGTAACAACTTTCTACACCAATCAAGGACCTCAACGGCAAGAAGGTAGACCTCGTCAGAATCGACCACCTAGGCCTATAATGTGCTACAGATGTGGGGAGTATGGACACTTCCAAAGTAAATGTTCACTTCCTGAGGATGCTCCACCATGCAAAAATTGTCCTGAAACAAGGGATCATTACACGAAGGACTGCCCAAAGTCAATGCCTTCTACAAGCACGCAAGGTAACTCTTGCCCCCTGCATATGATCACAGTATCTAATGATAAGGGCAATGTAGGCTCCCCAAGCGCCCGAGTAGTCCAACTCGAGGAACTTTCCGGAGTCATGACTAGGGCACAAAAACAGAAGGTAGCTTTGAAGGATGCTGCAAAAGAAGCAACAGATTCATCAAAAGACAAAGGGAAAAAGACCATGGAGCATGAACCTTCTCATGGAGCCAACCACCACCAAGACAAAGCAAAAATCTCACTGGGAAGAGATAAAGATACTAATGAGCAAGTTATTGACAAAGCATATGCAGTATCTAAGGAGGACCTAAGGCAATTCCAGCATGGATCTACTTCGAGGAACAGCCAAGAAGGCTTCCTCACGGCAGTTCAAGTCTTGCAGAGCACCTACCAACAGGTATCTCTATATAACTTGTTAGCAATGAGTCCTGGATTCAGAGGAGAAGTAATGGCTGCCATAAATGGGTTAGACCCTGGCACCATATTAAGTGGCGGGCAAGGCTTCACTTCTCTAACTTCCCAACAAACACCTGTACCATCAACTTATAGCTCAGAACCATCTAGGATGGCACCTCTCACTGATTACAAGAGTCCTAGACTAACTGTAAGTATCAAGGGAACTCCCTTGGCAGGAGTGATAGTTGATGGAGGATCTGGTATTAATCTGATGCCGGAGTACACCATGTCATGGCTAAACCTGAGACCAACTAAAGATGCTCACTTTACCGTATCACTGGCAGACCAAAGCAAAGTAAGCCCATTAGGCATAGTGGAAAAGGTTGAAGTCATCATACATAACTTAAAATTTGTGCTGGAATTTGTGGTAATAACACTCCCTAAGGTGAAGGGAGGATTTCCTTTGCTGATAGGAAGACCATGGCTACGCCACAGTAAAGCGGTACATGACCGGGGAAGTGACACCTTATGGGTGGCCGGGCCAGACAAGGTGATGAGACAACTCCACATGGAAGGAGGACCAGATGAAGCCCTAGGTACTTCTCAAGTTGTTCTACATCCAGAGGAGAATGCACAGGAAGAAAATAATACCACTTCTCCTCCACCATGGGTTTTGGAAGATCAAGAGGTGTCAGTTTCTTCTCTTCCCAACTCGGCGACTCCCTCTCCAACTCTTAATCAAACTTGGGCGACTCCACCTCCACCCTTCAATAATTGGGCGACTGAACCTCCTCCACCCTCCTCCAGCTGGCGACTCCACCGCCACCCTTCAATAATTGGGCGACTGAACCTCCTGTTTGGGCGACTGAACCTCCTGTTTGGGCGCAGCCTCCACCCTCCTCCACCTGGGCGACTCCACCTCATAGTCCAAGCTGGGTGCCTCAGCCTCCGAATAACTGGGTCGCCCCAGAAGCTTGGGCTCCTCAAAGATCCCCACATTGGGCACCTGAATGGGCAGCTTACGTGCCACCTTGGGCTACTCCTACAATTGGCTGGGCGGCTCAATGGGCATCCGGAACGTCTCACACAGAACCATGTGAGACGACACCACATGACATCAAGGAAGAAGTTGATGAAGGAGAAAATCTATCCAATGAAGAACTAGGGGACATCATGGATTGGATAGAAGAGACCAACAATGTTACATGTTTCACGGTAGCAATCATGAATAAAGAGGCAGATGAACCTATTATTGTGGAGTCTGTAGTCTTGGGCGAGCCAGCCAAAGATTTTCGAAGAGGTAAAATTCAGAAAAGAGTTGAAGGGGAAGATAAGATTGAATCAAGCAAAACAGACGAGAAACTAGTGGAAAGCATTTTTCCATTAGCAGAAGTTCCAGTAGGATGGACACAGGAAAAGTCCGAAGAAATCACTATCAATGATAGTCCAGCATTCACAGAGCAGACGCTGTTCAAGGCTGAGGAAGAGGCACCTGTGGAGCCAGTTAAAGAAGTCAACTTGGGAGAAGACGGACATCCACAGAATCTTTTACTCGCAAGTTGGTTGTGGGAACACCCTCTTCTGCTCACAGAGGTAATAACATTCATGAAGAATTTTAAAGATATATTTGCATGGAGTTACAAGGATTTGACAGAAATACCAAAAGAACTAGGAATACACACTATTCCTCTAGTGGATGAAGCTCGGCCAATTAGAGGAAAGATGTATAGGCTAAATCCCAAATATGCAAAAGCAGTCAAAAGGGAAATCCAAAAAATGGAAGAAGCAGGAATCATAGTCCCAGTAGAGCATTCCGAATGGTTGTCCTCTATGGTCATAGCACCTAAGAAGCAGCCTAATAAAATCAGAGTTTGCGTGGATTTCCGAGCATTAAATAAGGTCACCATCCCTGACGGGTTTCCCACTCCCTTTTCTGAACAAGTGATTGAAGATGTGGCGGGACACATGCTATACAGTTTCATGGATGGTTTCAGTGGATACAATCAACTAGAAATCCATCCTAACGATCAGCCAAAAACAGCCTTCGTAACTCCTTGGGGAACCTATATCTACACCAAAATGGCTTTCGGTCTTAGAAATGCACCAGCCACTTTTAATAGGACAGTGTACCTAATCTTCAACAAATTGCTCCTAAAATTCTTAAGAATTTTTATGGACGACTTTTCGACCTTCTCTGGAGCAGCCTGCACTACTGCAGTAGAAAATGTGCCAGAACATTTGAAGCAATTAGAACAAGTGTTCAAGCGTTGCAGAGAAACAGGTTTGAAACTTAACCCTAACAAATGTCATTTTTTGGTAACTCAAGGTACCCTGTTAGGACATGTAGTCTCTGCAAAAGGCATGACTCCAGACCCGGATAAGGTAATGGCAATTCTCAAGCTTCCGAGACCTATCAATGCCAAAGAGGTCCAAAGCTTTCTCGGGCACACAGGATATCACCGCAAGTTTATACGCATGTATGCCGAGGCAGCACGACCACTTTCACGACTTACAAGCAAAAGTTTTCCTTTCCAATGGTTTGAAGAAGAAGAGTCAGCGTTTACTTATCTAAAACAACGGTTGGCGTCTGCACCCATACTCATTTCACCAAATTGGTCAAAAACATTCCACGTGCATGTCGATGCAAGCTTGTATGCGGTAGGAGCGGTACTGACTCAACCAAGCGAGGTACACAAATTAGATCAACCCATTCACTATGCAAGTAGACTCCTCTCAAAAGAAGAAAAGAACTATAGCACCACAGAAAGGGAAGCATTGGCTATTGTATTTGCCCTCAAAAAATTCAGGCACTATCTTTTAGGCACTACATTCACCATAATTACGGACCATCAGGCTTTAAAATATTTGTTGAATAAGCCGCAAGTTGCAGGAAGAGTATGGAGATGGTTGCTTCTCTTCCAAGAATTTGATTTTGAAATCATACAGAGAAGCGGTAGGCAGCATGTCATTGCAGACCATCTCTCTCGCATGAGGCATCCGGGACAAGCAACAAAGGGAGTAGAAGATGATTTCCCCGACAGCCAAATCTACAAAGTAAGTATGGCACCAACATGGTATGATGACTTAATTCTCCTTCTAGGAAAGGGCCAATTTCATACTGGGTCCACTCCATTGGAAAAGCGTAGACTCCTCCTAAAAAGTAAGAATTTCATGATGGCAAAGGATACCCTCTATAAGGTTGGCCCTGATGGGATGTACAGAAGGTGTCTTCAACCACATGAAACGGAAAGTGTTCTTCAATTGGCACATGAAGGAAAGTCTAGTGGTCATTTTCCGGGACATATCACTGCACTCCGAATCCTCCAAAGCGGCCTATGGTGGCCATATCTCTTTAGAGATGCCACTAAGTTTGCCAAGGCATGTGACGTTTGCCAACGATGTGCGCCCAAACCAACACGACAAAGAAATCAGCCACTCAATATCTCTATGGCTTGGCAACCATTTGAGCACTGGGGACTAGACTTTGTCGGCCCTATTTTCCCAGTAGCACACGATTGAGGTGCAAAGTATCTTTTAGTAGCGACCGATTATGCTACTAAGTGGGCTGAAGTTATAGCGAGTAAAGATTGCACTGCAGAAACGGTAGCTCACTTCTTGTATAATTATATCTTTTGCAGATATGGGTGTCCAATAGAGGTGACAACAGATCAAGGGTCCCATTTCGTCAATAGGGTGTTGACTTTGATTTTTAACAGGTATCAAATTTTCCATAAAAAGTCCTGTGCTTATTACCCAAGGGCAAATGGGCAAGCAGAGAGCACAAACAAGGTCCTTATGCTCCTACTAAGGAAAACATGTTTACAATTTCCGAATACTTGGGGACAGGCATATCTTGGAACCTTGTGGGCATATAGAACCTCTTTTAAGGCCACAACAGGTCATACTCCATTTGAACTATTGTATGGATTACAAGCAATTGCTCCTTTTGAGTTCTTGCATGGCTCCAACCGAGTGGGAATCAATCGAATTCCTGAGCTTACTAGCACTCTTTCAGCAAACATTGTAAGGCTGCAACTTCTAGAAGAAAAGAGAAGGATAGGCAATGATACTCTAGTGACAGTACAAGAAAAAAGGAAACAAAATCATGATGCCAACCTCTGGAAGTCAAAAATTAAGGACGGGAGCTTAGTTTTGATGTACCATCCGCGACTATTCGAGAAGAAGGCTAAGAAGAAACTCATGCCAAGGTGGAACGGACCTTTTAGGGTCATACGAACACTTCCAAAAGGGGCAGTACAAATCTCCACGCTCACAGGAACGATCCTCCCCTTAGTCAATGAATCCAAGCTAAAACCCTATGTGGAAAAATAGAGAAGAGAGTATTTACCTTTGTATATAGTGTACATACCCATATGTTGTTACCTGTTAGTCTTTATCATTTACGAATGTAGATATTGGGCTTTTCTCATCTGTCTTCTTCACCTAACTCATCTACTCCCACCTTCCTCTCATAGGCTCACACTTACCTAATTCATCTACTCCCACCTTCCTCTCATGGGCTTACACTTCCTTTTCCTTGGGGGCTTTCCTTCTTCTAAGGCCACCTCTCTAAGCTAGAACCTCTAAAACCCCCTACTTGGGCACCTTCCTTCACACCTGGGCGACCCTCTACTTGGGTGACTTCCCTTCTTGGGCACTTCCTTCACACCTGGGCGACCCTCTACTTGGGCGACTCCCCTTCTTGGGCAACTTCCTTCACACCTCTACTTGGGCGACTCCCCTTCTTGGGCAACTTCCTTCACACCTCTACTTGGGCGACTCCCCTTCTTGGGCACCTTCCTTCACACCGGGGCGACCCTCTACTTGGGCGACCCTCTTCTTGGGCACCTCCCTTCCCACCTAGGCCATCCTCTACCTAACCACTGGGCGACCCTCTCCCAAGATCACTTTGGCGAGATCACTTTGGCGCTCCTCCTCCTGGCGACCCTTCTCCAACAACCATGTAGGGGACCTCCTTCAATTACACCATGGGCATCAACCCCTGGGGTATCCACTTGTAGTGACCTGGTAAACTCGTCACACCTTGTCTCTTCCCATCACACACCTTGTCTCTTCCCCTCATAGTCAAGCTCCTCCTCCGTGGCATGCAACCTCCTTGCCATCCTCAATGTGGCCATCCTCCCTCTCAACTCACATACGATATGCCAGCAAAGGCGAATATCCTCTTCATCAACTTCCAGGCACCTTGGGCAACTAGCAACTTAACTAAACCACTTGGCTTTCCGAACTTCCTCACTCATCCTTGCCTTTAGGCGGCCTCCTCCCTTCCACCTCTCATAAGCTACCCTACTCTCTTTTCCCATATAGGGCACCCCTCACCCTAGGCGACCCCTACCCTTCCTCCAATTGGGCGACCCTCGCCCAGGACCACCCAACCCTCCTTCCACTTCTCAAAATGAGCACCCTCCCTTCCTCAACTTGTATCTCCTCCTCTTCAGTCATACTGACCGAGCGACACTCCTCCCTTTTTCCCTTTGCTGTCCCTTCATTGTGCCATCATAGCAACCTCACCTCCCAACTCCCTCACTTACCCATCTTGGGCGACCTCCCAACTCCCTCACTTACCAATCTTGGGCGACCTCCCAACCAATCTTGGGTGACCTCCCAACTCCCTCAATTACCCATCTTGGGCGACACCCTTGGGCGACCCCCATCTTGGGCGACACCCTTGGGCGACCCCCACCTTGGCACCCTTGGGCGACCCTCACCCTGGCCGATCCCCCCTTCACCCTCTCTTGGTGACCCTCCTTATATTCCTCTCCAAAGCTACCCACTTGATACTCTCCTCTCCAAGGCGACCCACTTGCTACTCTCTCAACAGGGCGACCCCCTCCATTTCCTAGAGTTGGGCGACCCTCACCCAGGGCGACCTACCCTCCCAACAACCTCTCAAGGGAACACCCCCTCCTCCTCCTGGTGGCCAAATTTAGGGAAATTGGGCGACCCTCATCCATTACACACCCGTGGACATTTGGGCGACCCTCATCCCTCGCACACCTCTCCAGGGCGACCCTCTACCATATTTTGTCCCCCCAAACTTGGCGACCGGGCGACACTCCTCTTACATTCTCTTCCTCCACTAATTCGACCATCTACCCATAATTGGCGACAAACTTGGCGACCGGTCTGCATAATTCATCCCCAGTTAGGCGACCATTCTGCATCGGGCGACCCGGTCTGCATAATTCATCCCCAGTTAGGCGACCATTCTGCATCAGGCGACCCCCCTCCCAGGCCACCTCTCCACCTCATCACCACACGCGGGCGACCCAGACCCATCCACGGCCCATCACACGCGGGCGACCCAGACTCATCCACGGCCATCCTATCTTTAGCTCCTCCCCATCTCCCTACCTACGTGACACGCGGCATCCTGGGCGACCTCCCTACCTCCCCCTACCTGGCAATAGGCGACCGATCCACGCGGGCGATCTCTCCACCTCCCCTCGCCCTTAATTGGGCGACCTCTCCCAGTCCCCTCAGCATATAAACAGCGCCACCCCATCACTAGCAATCAGCCACCCGATCGACGACGCTCCCTCAAGCCTCTGCACACCTCTGCACCCAATCAGCCTGCCGGCGGCCCTCTCAGCTATACGTGTTGCAGCCAGCCGACCACTCCCTCTCAGCTAGACGTGCTCCACAGCAATTCACTATCTACAACATGGCCTCATCTTCACTGGAGATAGAGGAAACATTCTCTGAATTCAAGACGGACACTGAAAGTGCAGCATCCGGACAATCATCTGATGATTCGAGTGATTCACTTTATGTGGTCTCCAAGGAGAACTCCTTAGAGTCAGAAGAGTCACTGGACCAAGAAATTCAGCCGGACGAACATATCACTCCAGCAGCCGAACCCAGTCTTCAGCAAGATTCTGCTACATCTTCAGCAAACGTGGCAACCACGACCGAGATACTCGTTTCCATTCCTGACGAAATCACCTTGAAGCTGGACCTAACTATATGTGGTAAGCTTCATAGTTCATTTTCTTCACAGGAATTAAAGAATATGGGGTTGTTCACCATTGCAAGTGCCAAGCTTCCCACGCTTGGTGATCCTCAAGCAAGTGGGATGGAGATCTTGACACTGTTCAAGTCCTTCCCCTCTCTTTCTGGAGGACGAATTACCAAAGAGAAGCTCGCTATCATGTTGGGCAGCCAAGAAATTCCAGATTCTAGAAAAGCAGGAAGCTATGCGGAGATGTCCATTTCAGACATTTTACAGACATGTACCAATAGCTTCTCCACTTCCACTTGTAGCCAGGTAATGATGCAGAGGCTCATATTGTTCAAAGCATTTTTTCTCTTGAAGGACAATCTGCATTTCACAGACGTAAAGGTATGTGAGCCCCTTCTTTGCTTTGCCCAAGCAAAGCCCTACCCATACCATAAGGTTTTACTTCAGTCCCTGGCAGAAAGAAAGAAGAGGTATGGGCAGCAAGTGGGCAAAAAGGCACTCACATTCAAAGTAGTAGGTGGTCATATCATGTCGTACATTTACAGATATTTTACCGCTCTCCACTCCAAAGGCAAAGACGTACCGAGCCACACCTCATCAAAAAGTCCGCAAACGGCGACTCCTGGCAAAAAGAGAAGGGCAAAAGTTCAAAAAGATTCCAGAGAGCTCCTTGACAAGCTGCCTATCGACCAACAAGGGTATGCTAGATCTTCTAAGAAGGTACGCACATCCGCCAACACTCCCTTTCCTCCAATCAAGTTAGTACCCACTACGCCCACTGCCCCATCTCACTCCAACCCCACTCCACCTCCCACTTCCTCCATGACCACTCCTGTTGCCATTGACACCCCAATGGATCCGATTCATATCCAATTCCCACCATGTGCCACTCCACCCCCTTCCCCTCCACCTTCCGTCCCACAACCACCATCTCATCCAACTTCGCCCCCACCACCAACATCCATACCTATTCCTCACACACACACACCACCCCCTGCTACGATCCCTCACAGCTCCATCTGCCCACCCCCATTCGACATACTACCTTTTCCGCCCCCATTTCGATTCTCCCCTTCTCGCCACAACCCTCCAACAGATTTACCTCCACACCCCCTTCTTGATGCATCTAGTGTTGAGCAGCTCTCCACGCATGCCAAAAATACGAAACATGTATGGCCAATAGTCCCTAATCATTTACAGGGTATGTGCCAAATGGATGTAGCAAAGAACAGGTTTGCCGAGATTTCTAACAAATTGATGGAAGACAGGCAGGTGTGTGTGCGATTAGAGAATCGGCTGACCCATTATACTCATATGTTAAGTGAAGAGTTTCTGCGCGTCAGCCTCGTCAACAAGGAACTCTACATGCAGATAGCTGAAATGTCTAGTCACTGCAAGACCACGCGCCTTCTTGAAGACAAGGTAAAGAATTTGGAGGCATTTTTGCAGGATGAAGAAGAGAAGACCAAAAGATTGAAGGCTGAAAACAATGCCTTAAAATCAGCAAACAAGCAGCTCTTGGCTGAGAATACAACTTTGAAGAAACAAAAGGACGCACTAAAATCCAAATTTAGTGCATTAAAGGCTCTGCTCACATCATCCGATACGGAAGACAACAGTCCAGCACAGGAAGAAAACACTCAAGCTGCTAATCAAGACCAGCAGAAGGAACCAGAATCTGCATGTGACCAGTCTCACTGTGACTAGTCTCATAGTTCTTTAGTATTTCATTTTCGCACAGTGTCATAGTTACATTTTGATATGTTGTAAAACTTTTGGAACATTACCTTGTTCAGCAGGGCTCATTTTTCTTTTGCAGCCAATTATGTATTCATTCTCCTGTTGTAATTTTCTATCCGCCATTTTCTGATGTAATTTTTCTCCTGCTCTATGTATTTGGACCTACTTTCCCTCATCTCTCCGGGACGGAGAGACACTAGTGGCGGGCAACCTGTAGAACAAATATTGATGACAGGCATGAGTGGCCAAGGCATCAGTGGCCAAGGCTTCAGTGGCCAAGGCTTCAGTGGCCAAGGATCAGTGGCCAAGGCTTCAGTGGCCAAGGCTTCAGTGGCCAAGGCATCAGTGGCCAAGGCTTCAGTGGCCAAGGCTTCAGTGGCCAAGGTTTCAGTGGCCAAGGCTTCAGTGGCCAAGGCATCAGTGGCCAAGGCATCAGAATATCGGGCCCCGAGACTTCACCGACACCAGATTGAAGAGATCCAAGCTCGTGACCATCACAGCATGGAGGAGAGACGTTCCCAGGCTGATCCCGCTGCACCCATCAGGGCGGCCCTAACTCCACCCCCACCCATGTACCACATCTTACACCCGCGCACTAGTACAGGATGGAGCTAGTTAGTCGTTCAGATGCATTCTCATGCTTGTACTAGCCTTTTGCAATAGACTACAGACATAGTTGGTTCCTGACGCGTCAGGAACCTCCATGCCTGTCTTACCTGACTTGTATCTGACTTCTGCGTCAAGAACTTGTTCCTAACTTGGTTTTTTTCCTAGATTCTCCAATTGTTTTACAGTTCTTGACTGTGGACACATATTCTTTGGTTTTTTCTTTGCTAATGTGCTCTGCTGTAGGTATTTGGCTGCACTCCCCAATGACTTGGTGACCTCCACAGGTCACTTATAGGGCACATAACCTCTTCCACAGGTCAATATATTTTTCAGATGCAGCTCTTTCACTTCAATGCCCTGTATATATCAGAGATTCGAGACATATTTGAATATCTGTAACTATTAATAGAGCCACAGACATTCCCAGAGAGGAGCGGTTATGCAGGATATGCAGAGTAGAGATGGAGGATGAGGAGCACTTTGTTTGCAGATGTAGCGCATATGATGACATTAGAGACAGATACGAGACTCTATTTACAGGGCAGCCCACCCTCCGAGAGATCATGGGCTCTAGAGATCAGAGACGGCTCGGGCGATTCTTACTAGAGATTTAGAGTCAGAGAGATTCTCTCCTCCAGCCTACTGCAGCTGCCGAGACACGAGGGAGACAGAGTCAGCTCCCTGACTTCTTCATTGCACGACATGCAGTAGCCCTCCCCCCCTTAGCTCACACATCGAGAGGGGTGACTCTTCAGTAGGCTCAGACCTCTCGAGCTAGGAGACAACCCCGTGCTATAGGATATCGGGCCCTCAGACTTCACAGACACCAGATTGCAGACATTCAGGCTCGTGACCATCGCACCACGGAGGAGAGACGATCCCAGATGATGGCGGATCCCACTGCAGCCATCAAGGCGGCCTTGTCTCCACCTCCACCCATGTACCACATATTACACCCGCCCACTAGTACAGGATGGAGCTAGTTAGTCATTCAGATGCAGTATCATGCTTGTACTACCCTTTTGCATATAGGCTATAGATATAGCACTTCATTCACCATCCCCCCCTCCCACTTTCATGGGTATCTCTACATGCATGCTACACAGATCTATATCAGCCTTGCCAGCTTTTTTTTCAGCACTTTTATCTTTTTCCGATTGACAGAAGAAACACCCATGTACATTGATTTGTCTCATAGGCCGAGTTCGGCCTCCTAATAGACGTAAAAACACTTTCTTTCTTTCTTTTCTTTACTTTGAGGAGATTAGGCAGTTAATTCAGAGTTTGAGCCACTGTTCAGTTACTGCATACACATAGATGATCGAACCTAGAGGATATGCCTGCATTAGTTGTATTCCTGTACAATGCAGCCATACGACCTTAACAATGGAAGTTGGAACATATGTACACAGTGAATGAATTGATTATAGGGTAAAATGCTCTTTGCTGCATCTGTTCATAGCAATTTAACACATATTCTTTATATAGCTCTTTATATGAGTGGCGAACTGACTCCAAATATGGTATTTGCATAGAATTTAGTTCATCCTCTTCTAGAGCAACCTTTCAGCTATTCCAGCATATGATCCCTCAGCTTCTTTATGTGGATGCTTTCTCTTCTTTATGTGGATGGTTTCTCCTACTTGCATATTCACTCACCTACTTGCTAAGGTTTTGTTCTTATGTCATCTCTAAGATCTTGCTATTGTTGGCTACTCATCTATTGGCCATGCCATTGAAGTCCACACCAACATGCTCGATATTCATGTCATACTGAAGTTCTTCATCATAAGCTTTAGTTGATGAGTAGCTTTGCAATCGTGGTGAATTCATACATTTAAATTTTAATGTCAATCAAGTAGCCAATTCATTCCATTCATTTGTGCTCACACATTCTTTATAGCCAAATCGTTTAATTTTTATTCATACATTCTTCATGATTAGATCATACTCATTGCATAATTGATATTAGATAATATACAATGCACGATTATATAGTACTATCAACATAATCAAGAGCTTAAGGGCTAACTACAACATAGTCAAGATAATCAGTTAAAGTAGCATGCAAAGAACAAAATATGTAATCTTGAGTCTTAAGAAAAAAAGGCAACGTCGGTAAACGTCAGAAACGTTTTTCCGTACCCGTCAAACGTCGGCTATACGTCAGAAGTCAGAAGTCAAAATTCCGTCAATAACAACTATGAGTACAGGTATAGCACCCATACACACCCCCCCCCCCCCCCCCGACTTTCTTTCATGGGTATCTCTACATGCATACTACAGAGATCTATATCATCTTTACCAGTTTTTTTCTCAGCACTTTTATCTTTCGATTGACAAAACATACACCCATGTACACTGATTTGTGTCATAAACGGAGTTCGGCCTCCTAATAGATGTGAAAACACTTTCTCTCTCTCTTTCTTCTCTCTCTCTCTCTCTCTCTCTCTCTCTCTCTCTCTCTCTCTCTCTCTCTCTCTCTCTCTCTCTCTCTCTCTCTCTCTCTCTCTCTCTCTCTCTCTCTCTCTCTCTCTCTCTCTCTCTCTCTCTCTCTCTCTGACGCTCTGGTCTGATGCCTCTGATGTGCTGGTCTGACGTCTCTGATGTGCAGATCTGATGCCCTTGACGCACTGATCTAATGCCTCTGACGCGTAGATATGAGGCCTCTGACGCGATCTGACACCGTTGACGTACAGCAGCTCTAACACCTTTGAAGTTGTACAACAGATCTGATAGTGGATAGAGCAGATCTAAAGCTTCTGATTTCTGACATAGTACTACAAATCTGACGCCTCTAACATCTGACGAGGCTCTCGTAGAGAACGGAGCAGAGAACAGAGTTTGAGCCCAAGAAGTTGGTACTAGGAGCTGTTTGAAATTTCTGTTTTGCTCATGAGACATGACTCAGGGTGTTAGGATTTGCTTCTAGAAACCCTAGCTTGACACCTCTGTACCTATGCAAAATGGCCACGAAACAAACACTTACCATTAAGAGCTTCTTAGGGCATTTTTAAGAAGACAACAGTTTACTTCAGTAAAAAAGCACAAATAAATAGAAGAGGAGAATGGCACGGTAAGAGAAAAAAGAGGTGGAAGAGATGATCAATAAAGCTATCAAAGATGTTAAAAAAGAGGCTGACAAAGCACCAAATCAAGAAATGAGAAGAGCTTTTGAGAAGATTAAAGCCTTTGACGATCAAATCAAAGACATCAAAGAGGAGCGAGATGAATTGAAGGCTGAAATCCACCGCCTTCAAGAAGAGATTGTTCACATGAAGATCTCCGGGGTTAAAGAGGAAGGAGAGATCTCTCAAGTGGAAGAACTCAAGGAAGAGCTCAAAAAGGAAATCAAATCAGAAGTGGAGTCCACTCGAGAGACATAGGTAGAAGTAGTTCACAAGAGGGTCAAGAAAGATGTCAGTGAAGAGGCAGGAAAGGGAACACTCGAGGAAGAAAGGCTTCAACACACACGTCGATTACATGTACGGATTACAGGGCTCTCAGAAGACACATCATCGGATGCAGATGCCACTGACATCTGTTGACGCTTGGGATACGAGAGAATGCCTTTCACGGAGGCATGGAGGGTTGGTAAAGACACGTCCCGACCACGAGCACTCATCCTTCATATGAGCTCTGAGGATACACGTATCGCCTTCTTCCAACGATGACCAGTACTACGCAGACTACCCAGAGGAGTTTTATATATGGACAAGGATCTCACGAGGATGCTGATAGAGCACCGTCAGATATGTTTGCCACATATTCTTCAGGCCCGACGAGAGGGAAAGAAGAATTTCTACCGGGACGGTAAAGTCTTCATCGACGGACTCCCTATCAAATAGGGATATGTGGCCTATGAGGCAACACCATATCAGGAGTCACCACTCAAAGGAGTGGTTTAGAACTGCAATGGAGCACTTTGGACACGGCCAGACCGATTGGAAGAGATCCTAGACACTCATGACTTTGCTTGCATCACAGAGACCCATGAGAGCACAGAGAGAGGTCTACCTTGCATTGCATGTTTTCATTGGGAATCTCCATTCAGGACCACGATGAGACAGAGTACAACGTGAGGGTCGGGGGGTGTTGCCATCATATTTAGACAGGAGATACAGAGCCGGATCCATATCATAGGAAGAGACAAGGAGGCACGATACATGTGGGTCTTCATGGAGATAGGACCAGAGATCTGGGTTTACATTGCCATATGCTACTTCCCACCTGGTGGATCCCGATACGCACGACAAGACCTTGGGGGACCGACCCGAGAGAGAGACTCAACATACACAGCACTTTCAGATGAGATACTACATTACAGTACCCTAGGTGAAGTCTTCCTTATGGGGGACTTCAATGGCCGCACCCAATCACGTCGGTGCGAGGCATATGACATGGACCATCCACAGCTCATGAGAGGCAGAGATCCGGATGAGACGAGCACTAGTAGAGTATAAGCACATATGGGTTAGGACACCACCAGGTATGGCAGACATCTCCTTGAGTTAGGCAGCCGACACCATCTCATTATATATAATGGGATGCATCATTGGCCAGGCTCAGGCGGACTTACTTGCTTCCCTCACAGAGGGGGTGAGAGCACGGTCGACTACATTTTAGGTACCATCTCTGGAGCTTCACTTCTCCCCTCACTTAGTATTGGACGACGCCCACTTGGTGTTGACCATACGTATATCACATTCAGACCTTCATCTCCTATCCCATTTGACCCTCCCTCACTCATCGAGCCACACACCACGACACATTTCACACACGAGCTTCCACATGTTTACGCACACCACTTACACACCAAGCTACTCTCCCTCGATCTGCTCTCATCTTTGGACACACTTACGTCACATATCACCACCATCCTTCATGACTCAGCTATCCACAGTTTTCCACATATCACACATACACATCCTCCGCGCACAGGATCCATGCCCCAGAACCGTTGGTACGATGCAGATTGTCGAGAGCTAAGGAAGCATCTACGGATTTTAGATCTTGGAGGGGATATTACACGCAGACAGGCACAATGTCGCATGAAGAGCCTTACTGGCCGCAAGTGGCGAGAATGGGAGGAGAGAGAGTACTGGGATATCTACCATTTGCTCATGAGTCGGGATAGTACAATGGCATTGCGACACCTAAGGGAGAGGAGAGAACAGACACCCATTCGGGACCCGCACATTTGGCATAGCTATGCACAGAGCCTATACCAGATCCCAGACCAGCCCCCCATTCCCAAGCCGCCGAGCTCATGCCCCACTAGCTCTCACTTCTTCACACCCACTATGGTGAGCCGTGCTATTTCCCATTTACAGCATGGCAGAGCCCATGACCAATTCAGTTTACAGGCCGAGCATCTCATCTACGGATGCACGACTCTTGCACCGCTCAATGCCCACCTCTTCAACCGTGCACTGGTTGAAGGGTTCCCTGACTCATGGATTGAGCACACCATAGTGCCCATTCATAAGTCAGGTGATGTTATGGATCCGGCTACATATCGGATGATCATGATTGGCCCCATATTGGCCAAATTATATGGGGCAGTGCTAGAGACATAGTTGAGCACCCTCGCCGAGAGGAAGGGCATCAAGGCTCCACGACAAGCAGGTTTCAGACGAGATTACTCCACCATTGACCACATCTTCACTCTCAAATGCTTGATCGACCAGGCAAGAGTGAGGAAGAGGAAATTATTCTGCTCCTTTGTGGACTTCCGCAAAGCCTTCGACACAGTTCCCAAGGAGAGACTCTTCAGATGCCTACTTGATATCGGTGCTCCAGATGAGATGATATGGGGGATATATGCCTTATATGAGAGAGTATCTGGTAGAGTTAGATGTCCAGGAGGCTTATCTCACTCAGGAGGCTTATCTCACTCACTTGATAGCACCATCGGAGTGAAACAAAGGTGCCCTCTTTCACCCACCCTCTTTGGTCTATACATTGATGAGATAGTGGACTTCATACGACAGCAGGGAGGGGAGGGCGTTGAGGTACGAGGGACCACTGTTCATATTCTTTCATACCCTGACGATATTGTGCTGGTTTCAAAGTCTACCGAAGGTCTACAGCACCACCTACGTGGCCTAGACGACTTCTGCATACATAGAGGGCTATAGCCTATCTGTGAACCTTGGTGAAACCAAGGTTATGATTTTTCATACATCAGCACAGGTGAGAAGACATAGTTCTTTCAAAGTAGCACGCAGACCGATTGAGGTAGCCGGATCATATGTCTATCTCGGACAGACATTCACAGCAGCCTCTGGAGTTTTCTCTATGTCTCAGGCAGCCTGGGATCACATCACACGTGGATACGCATCACTAGCCTTGATGGAGAGACAGTGCCACCGGGCACACTTTCAGGAGCCCCGCACAAAGGGATGGCTCTTCGACACTTTGGTTACACCAGCACTCATGTATGGAGCAGCCATATGGGGGCGGGGGTTAGCTACATCAGCATGGATAGCATTGGAGAGGCCACAGATTCTCATGATTGCCAGACTCATCCGCGGCAAGCCTTCGATACCACATGATATCATCGGAGAAGAGCTCGCTGTACCACCGATGGTAGTAGAGGCACTGTTCCAGACAGTATGCCTATTACACAGGATCTGGAGCATGGACACATAGCGCATCACTTATCAAGCTTTCCAGGCATCACATGAAATGGCATTTGCAGGAGACACCTCCTCATGCTACGCACAGACGCGAGATTGGCTGGCCCACCATGGGTTTGACATAGACAGACTACCACCACTACAGTATGACTTACGGGCCTCGTAGATTTGAGTATGCTCGACATCTGATAACAAAGTGCTCCTTGCTCTCTATCTCTTTATGGCATACTGGGCACCACCTCTCCTCTCTAGGGACTCCCCTGGTCCCACCACTCTCGATCTCGAGCTGATGTGATGAAACTCGAAGCTACCCAATGACGACTCAGAGGTGGTGTGGTAGGTATGTCTGCATGTATCGTGGAGTCTCAATGAAGCCCTCGTCTGTAGAAAATGCTCACGGTAGTGAAGCATTTTCGGTGGCAATGTACCCATGGGGCTAATCCATGTCCTCTGTATGTATGTATGCCATATCTCCTGTCGAATGACCCTATTCCTCTCCTGATGGGAGAGCGCATAGTTCCACATAGAGGAGTCACTATAGTTGTGCATGACCACCAGAGACCAGTGGAGGTTGGGATGTTTCCTCACGGGAGCATATGAAAGACGAGATTAGTCCCTACAGCCCATGCATCAGACACGAGTGAGTGCCCAGCATACCATTACTCAGTTCTTTCATCGAGATGGACTACATCAGATGGGCTCCCCTTCCCGAGGCATAGGACTCACTCTCGAGGAGGCAGCAGCACAGAGAGTACAACATCGACTACATAGGGCTGGATACGGATGACCACGACTATACCGGGAGGATATTTCACGCATCATGATAGCCCATGACCACATGATGGAGCAGAGGTGCACCACCACCACCTGAGCACCCTTCCTTCAAGAGACACTCAGACCACCGCCGATGTACCACATACTCCATCCACCCCCACCCATTATCTGTAGTTAGGATATATATATTCACTCCCATCATGGGCCCCCATGTATTAGGTGGTCATTATCTGCAGAGTCAGAGCCACATCTCCCCATGCACCACTACATTATTACATTATCCCCTCTACCTCTCCATCACCCGGTACACTATCCTGTGGTTGTTTCCAGCCTTGTTCAGCCTACACAGTTTTGTGTAGTGAGTACTATTCCGTTTTATTTCTACACAAAGGTTACTACAGATGTACATGGTTTTGTCTCATAGGCCAAGTTTGGCCTTTCGAAGACGTTAATATCTCTCTCTCTCTCTCTCTCTCTCTCTCTCTCTCTCTCTCTCTCTCTCTCTCTCTCTCTCTCTCTCTCTCTCTCTCTCTCTCTCTCTCTCTCTCTCTCTCTCTCTCTCTCTCTCTCTCTCTCTCTCTCTCTCTCTCTCTCTCTCTCTCTCTCTCTCTCTCTCTCTCTCTCTCTCTCTCTCTCTCTCTCTCTCTCTCTCGCATCCACATCAGAGAGAGATTCAGGCGATTCACGCACGCCATGACATGGAGATACAGAGACGTCAGCAGCGCACCCCTATCGATTTGGATGCCCAGAGCATTTTGAGGATCGCCATGATGCCTTACCCACCGATGCATTATATCCTACACCCACTCCACGCATTTAGGGGGTTGTGATACCATCGAGCCTCCCCTCCCTATGCATATCATATTTGTATCTCACCCATTGAGCATATAGAGTGCATACCCATAGCACCCCACACCCTTGATGCAAGCTACTATCCCTCCTTTTATACCCGTTTACAGTACTCACACTTTATTTTCGTTTTTGGATCACAGTGGATTGGATCATACTGATGTATATGTTTTGTCTCATAGGCCAATTTTGGCCTCTAATAGACGTTAAAAAGTCTTTCTTTCTTTATTTCTCTCTCTCTCTCTCTCTCTCTCTCTCTCTCTCTCTCTCTCTCTCTCTCTCTCTCTCTCTCTCTCTCTCTCTCTCTCTCTCTCTCTCTCTCTCTCTCTCTCTCTCTCTCTCTCTCTCTCTCTCTCTCTCTCTCTCTCTCTCTCTCTCTCTCTCTCTCTCTCTCTCTCTCTCTCTCTCTCTCTCTAGGACAGGCAGGGTTCAGACGAGATTACTCTACCATTGACCACATCTTCACTCTGAGATGCCTGATCGACCAGGCCAGGGTGAGGAAGAGGAGATTATATTGTTGCTTTGTGGACTTCCGCAAAGCATTTGACACTGTTCCTAGGGATCGACTCTTCAGACGACTACTTGACATCGGAGCTCCGGAGGAGATGATATGGGGGATCTACGCCTTATACGAGAGAGTATCTGGTAGAGTCAGATGTCCAGGGGGCTTATCTGATCCACTTGCTAGCACTATCGGGGTGAAGCAAGGATGCCCTCTCTCGCCCACCCTCTTTGGTCTCTACATTGATGAGATAGTGGACTTCATACAGCAGCAGGGGGGAGATGGCATTGAGGTACACGGGTCCACTGTTCATATTCTTTTATACGCTGATGATATTGTATTGGTTTCAGAGTCTGCAGAAGGCCTACAGCATCATCTACACGGCCTAGATGACTTTTGCAGACACAGAGGGTTATCTGTGAACCTTGGTAAAACCAAGGTCTTGATCTTTCATACATCAGCACAGGTACGCAGACATAGTTTGTTCACAGCTGCAGGTGGACCGATCGAGGTGGTCGGATCATATGTTTACTTGGGGGTGACATTTACAGCAGCATCAGGCGTCTTCTCTATGGCTCAGGCAGCCCGTGACCGCATCACACGTGGGTACGCAGAACTAGCTTCGATGGAGAGACAGTGCCACCAGGCATATTTTCAGGAGCCCCGCACAAAGGGGTGGCTCTTTGACACTTTGGTTACGCCAGCGCTCATGTATGGGGCAGCCATATGGGGACCAGGATTAGCTACATCAGTATGGACAGCATTAGAGAGGCCACAGATCCTCATGATTGCCAGACTTATCCGCAGTAAGCCTTCAGTACCACATGACATCATTAGAGCAGAGCTCGCTGCACCACCGATGCTAGTTGAGGCACTATTCCAGACAATATGCCTATTACACAGACTTCGGAGCATGGATACAGAGCGTATTGCTTATCGTGCTTTCGAGGCATCACGTGATATGGCATTAGCAGGCGACACCTCCTCATGGTATGCACAGACACGAGACTGGCTTGCCCACCATGGCTTTGACATAGACAGGCTACCACCACTACAGTACGACTCTCATGCACCCACCTACTCGCTCTCTCATCAAGAGAGGAATAGGATCATTCGTCAGGAGATATGGCATACATACATACAGAGAACATGGGTGAGCCCTAGGGGTACATTGCCACCGAAAATGCTCTACTACCGCGAGCATTTTCTACATATATCAGGCACGGGCTTCATCGAGATTCCGAGATACATGCAGACCTACCTTCCCCACCACCTACGAGTCGTCATTGGGCAGCTCCGGGTTTCATCACATCAGCTCGAGATTGAGAGGGGTCGGTCCAGGGGAGTCCCCTGTGAGGAGAGGTGGTGCCCAGTATGCCAGACAGAGGTAGAGAGTGAGGAGCATTTTGTTATCAGATGTCCAGCATACTTAGACCTACGAGCAGAGTTCCAGATCGAGGAGTCATTCCAGCTGTGCATGACTATGGGAGACCAGAGGACTATGGGAGACCAGAGACGCTTGGGATGCTTTCTCACAGCAGCATACGAGAGGCGAGAGCGGTCACTACAGTACATACATCAGCCACGGGTGAGTACCCAGCAGACCATTACCCAGTTCTTTCAGCGAGTTGAGCTACATCAGAGAGGTCCATCTATAGGGCTCACGCTCCACCAGGCAGAAGCACAGAGAGCACGGCGCCGACCACGCATGGGCGGATATCGTCGACCACGACTATATCAGGAGGATGTCTCACGCATCAGGATTGCCTACGACCACATGATGGAGCATAGGCGTACCACCACCCCCTGGGTGGTCTTCCTTCAAGAGGCACTCAGACCACCACCGATGTACCACATACTACACCCACCTCCACCCATCACTTGTCGCTAGGGCGTTTTACTCACATTTTGGATCCCCCCATGTATTAGGTGGCCATTGTCTGCAGAGTCAGAGCCACATCTCCCCAGCCTTTTCCAGCCCTATATAGCTTTGTGTAGCGATATACCTTTTATTTCATTTTATCTTCCACACAGGGTTACTACACTTGTACATGGTTTTTGTCTCATAGGCCAAGTTTGGCCTCCAGAAGACGTTAATATGACTTTCTTTCTTTCTTTCTTTCTTTCTTTCTTTCTCTCTCTCTCTCTCTTTCTCTCTCTCTCCCCCATTGAGCATATAGAGTGCATACCCATAGCACCCCACACCCTTGATGCCAGCTACTATCCCTCCTTTTATACCCGTTTGCAGTACTCACACTTTATTTTCGTTTTGGATCACAGTGGATTGGATCATACTGATGTATATGTTTTGTCTCATAGGCCGATTTTGGCCTCTAATAGACGTTAAAAAGTCTTTCTTTCTTTCTCTCTCTCTCTCTCTCTCTCTCTCTCTCTCTCTCTCTCTCTCTCTCTCTCTCTCTCTCTCTCTCTCTCTCTCTCTCTCTCTCTCTCTCTCTCTCTCTCTCTCTCTCTCTCTCTCTCTCTCTCTCTCTCTCTCTCTCTCTCTCTCTCTCTCTCTCTCTCTCTCTCTCTCTCTCTCTCTCTCTCTCTCTCTCTCTCTCTCTCTCTCTCTCTCTCTCTCTCTCTCTCCGGGTCACTCTGGACGCGACCAGACAAAGTCGAGGAGATCCTCGCATCACATGACTTTGCGTGCATCACAGAGACACACGAGAGCCCAGACAGAGGTCTACCACGCATTGCAGGTTTTCATTGGGAATCTGCATTCAGGACCACGACGAGACAGAGTACAGCACGAGGATCCGGAGGAGTGGCCATCGTATTTCGACAGGAGATACAGAGCCGGATCCATATAATAGGTAGAGATGAGGAGGCACGATACATGTGGGTTCGCATGGAGATAGCACAGGGCAGCTCGATTTACATTGCTATATGCTACTTCCCACCAGGCGGCTCTCGATACGCAGGACACGATCTGGGGGGGACCGATCCGAGATAGAGACTCACCATACACAGCACTTTCATATTAGATACTACATTACATCACACTAGGTGAAGTCTTCCTTATGGGGGACTTCAATGGCCGCACTCAATCGCATCAATGCGAGGCATACGACATGGATCACCCACATCTCATGAGGGCCAGAGACCCGGTTGAGATTAGCACCAACAGAGTATCGGCAGATACGGGTCAGGACACCACCGGCTATGGAAGACATCTACTCGAGCTAGGCAGCCGACATCATCTCGTTATATATAACGGGATGAATCGTTGGCCAGGTTCAGGCGGACTTACTTGCTTCCCTCACGGGGGAGGTGAGAGCACAGTCGACTACATTTTGGGTACTACCTCTGGAGCTTCACTCATCCCTTCACTTAGTATTGGACGACGCCCACTCGGTGCTGACCACACATTTATCACATTCACATTCTCATCTCCGATTCCATTAGACCCTCCCTCACCCACTGAGATACATACCACGATACACTTCACACACGAGCTCTCACACGTTTATGCACACCATTTACACACCCGCCTACTCTCCCTCAATCCATTCTCACCTTTGGACACACTTACATCACATATCACCTGCATCCTACAGGACTCAGCTCTCCGAAGCTTCCCACACCGCACACATATGCACCCTCCACGCACAGGATCCATGCCCCAGAACCGTTGGTATGATGCAGATTGTCGTTAGCTGCGTAAACACCTACGGATTTTAGAGCATAGAGGAGATATTACACACACACAGGCACAGCGTCGCATGCAGAGCCTTACTTGCCGCAAACGGCGAGATTGGAAGGAGAGACAGTATTGGGATATTTACCATTTGCTCATGAGTCGAGACAGTGTAGTGGCATGGCCACATTTGAGAGAGAGGAGACAGCACACACCTATCCGAGACCAGAGCACTTGGCATAGCTATGCACGGAGCCTATACGAGATCCCAGACCGCAGAGCTCACGTCCTACTACCTCTGACTTCTTCACACCCACTATGGTGCGACGCGCTATTGCCCGGCTGCCGCATGGCAGGGCCCATGATCATTTCGGTTTACAGGTAGAGCACCTCATCTATGGAGGCACGACTCTCGCACCGCTCATTGCCCATCTCTTAAACCGTGCATTGGTTGAAGGGTTCCTAGACTCATGGACTGAGCACACCATAGTGCCCATTCATAAGTCAGGTGATACTATGGATCCAGCTACATACCGGACGATCATGATTGGCCCTATATTGGCCAAGTTATATGGGGCGGTACTAGAGACAGAGTTGAGTACTCTCGCTGAGAGGAAGGGCATCAGGGCTCCAGGACAGGCAGGTTTCAGACGAGATTACTCTACCATTGACCACATCTTCACTCTGAGATGCCTGATCAACCAGGCGAGGGTGAGGAAGAGGAGATTATATTGTTGCTTTGTGGACTTCCGCAAAGCATTTGACACTATTCCCAGGGATCGACTCTTCAGACGACTAGTTGACATCGGAGCTCCGGAGGAGATGATATGGGGGATCTACGCCTTATACGAGAGAGTATCTGGTAGAGTCAGATGTCCAGGGGGCTTATCTCATCCACTTGCTAGCACTATCGGGGTGAAGCAAGGATTCCCTCTCTCACCCACCCTCTTTGGTCTTTACATTGATGAGATAGTGGACTTCATACAGCAGCAGGGGGGAGATGGCATTGAGGTACACGAGTCCACTGTCCATATTCTTTTATACGCTGATGATATTGTATTGGTTTCAGAGTCTGCAGAAGGTCTACAGCATCATCTACACGGCCTAGATGACTTTTGCAAACACAGAGGGTTATCTGTGAACCTTGGTAAAACCAAGGTCTTGATCTTTCATATATCAGCACAGGTACGCAGACATAGTTTGTTCACAGCAGCAGGTGGACCGATCGAGGTGGTCGGATCATATGTTTACTTGGGGGTGACATTTACAGCAGCATCAGGGGTCTTCTCTATGGCTCAGGCAGCCCGTGACGGCATCACACGTGGGTACGCAGCACTAGCTTTGATGGAGAGACAGTGCCACCAAGCATATTTTGAGGAGCCCTGCACAAAGGGGTGGCTCTTTGACACTTTGGTCACGCAAGCGCTCATGTATGGGGCAGCCATATGGGGACCAAGATTAGCTACATCAGTATGGACAGCATTAGAGAGGCCACAGATCCTCATGATTGCCAGACTTATCCGCAGCAAACCTTCAGTACCACATGATATCATTACAGCAGAGCTCGCTGCACCACCAATGCTAGTTGAGGCACTATTCCAGACAGTATGCCTATTACACAGACTTCGGAGCATGGATACAGAGCGCATTGCTTATCGTGCTTTCGAGGCATCATGTGATATGGCATTAGCAGGCGACACCTCCTCATGGTATGCACAGACACGAGACTGGCTTGCCCACCATGGCTTTGACATAGACAAGCTACCACCACTACAGTACGACTCTCATGCACCCACCTACTCGCCGTCTCATCAAGAGAGGAATAGGATCATTCGTCAGGAGATATGGCATACATACATACAGAGGACATGGGTGAGCCCTAGGGGTACATTGCCACCGAAAATGCTCTACTACCGCGAGCATTTTCTACATATATCGGGCACAGGCTTCATCGAGATTCCGAGATACATGCATATCTACCTTCCCCACCACCTACGAGTCGTCATTGGGCAGCTCCGGGTTTCATCACATCAGCTCGAGATTGAGAGGGGTCGGTCTAGGGGAGTCCCCCGTGAGGAGAGGTGGTGCCCAGTATGCCAGACAGAGGTAGAGAGTGAGGAGCATTTTGTTATCAGATGTCCAGCATACTTAGACCTACGAGCACAGTTCCAGATACCTACGAGCACAGTTCCAGATCGAGGAGTCATTCCAGCTGTGCATGACTATGGGAGACCAGAGACGCTTGGGACGCTTTCTCACAGCAGCATACGAGAGGCGAGAGCGGTCACTACAGCTTATACATCAGCCACGGGTGAGTACCCAGCAGACCATTACCCAGTTCTTTCAACGAGTTGAGCTATCAGAGAGGTCCATCTATAGGGCTCACGCTCCACCACGACGCAGCACAGAGAGCACGGCACCGGCCACACATGGGCGGATATCGTCGACCACGACTATATCAGGAGGATATCTCACGCATAAGGATTGCCTACGACCACATGATGGAGCATAGGCGTACCACCACCCCACGGGTTGTCTTCCTTCAGGAGGCACTCAGACCACCACCAATGTACCACATACTACACCCACCTCCACCCATCACCAGTAGCTAGGGCGTTTTACTCACATTTTGGGATCCCCCATGTATTAGGTGGCCACTATCTTCAGAGTCAGAGCCACGTCTCCCCAGCCTTTTCCAGCCCTATATAGCTTTGTGTAGCGATATACTTTTTTATTTCACTTTATCTTCTACACAGGGTTACTACACTTGTACATGGTTTTTGTCTCATAGGCCAAGTTTGGCCTCCAGAAGACGTTAATATGACTTTCTTTCTTTCTTTCTCTCTCTCTCTCTCTCTCTCTCTCTCTCTCTCTCTCTCTCTCTCTCTCTCTCTCTCTCTCTCTCTCTCTCTCTCTCTCTCTCTCTCTCTCTCTCTCTCTCTCTCTCTCTCTCTCTCTCTCTCTCTCTCTCTCTCTCTCTCTATCCGAGACCCGAGACAGGAGACACCTATCCGAGACCCGAGCACTTGGCATAGCTATGCACGGAGTCTATACGAGATCCAAGACCAGCCCCCCATTCCCAGACCGCAGAGCTCACGTCCTACTACCTCTGACTTCTTCACACCCACTATGGTGGGACACGCTATTGCCCGGCTACAGCATGGCAGGGCCCATGACCATTTCGGTTTACAGGCAGAGCATCTAATCTATGGAGGCACGACTTCGCACCGCTCATTGCCCACCTCTTCAACCGTGCATTGGTTGAAGGGTTCCCAGACTCATGGACTGAGCAACCATAGTGCCCATTCATAAGTAAGGTGATACTATGGATCCAGCTACATACCGGACGATCATGATTGGCCCTATATTGGCCAAGTTATATGGGGCAGTACTAGAGACAGAGTTGAGTACTCTCGCTGAGAGGAAGGGTATCAGGGCTCCAGGACAGGCAGGTTTCAGACGAGATTACTCTACAATTGACCACATCTTCACTTTGAGATGCCTGATCGACCAGGCAAGGGTGAGGAAGAGGAGATTATATTGCTGCTTTGTGGACTTCCGCAAAGCATTTGACACTGTTCCCAGGGACCGACTCTTCAGACGACTACTTGATATCGGAGCTTCGGAGGAGATGATATGGGGGATCTACGCATTATACGAGAGAGTATCTGGTAGAGTCAGATGTCCAGGGGGCTTATCTGATCCACTTGCTAGCACTATCGGGGTGAAGCAAGGATGCCCTCTTTCACCCACCCTCTTTGGTCTCTACATTGATGAGATAGTGGACTACATACAGCTGCACGGGGGAGATGGCATTGAGGTACAGGGATCCACTGTCCATATTGTTTTATACGCTGATGATATTGTATTGGTTTCAGAGTCTGCAGAAGGTCTACAGCATCATCTACATGGCCTAGATGACTTTTGCAGAAACAGAGGGTTATCTGTGAACCTTGGTAAAACCAAGGTCATGATCTTTCATACATCAGCACAGGTACGTAGACATAGTTTGTTCACAGCAGCGGGTGGACCGATCGAGGTGGTCGGATCATATGTTTACTTTGGGAGTGACATTTACAGCAGCATCAGGGGTCTTCTCTATGTCTCAGGCAGCCCGTGACCGCATCACACGTGGGTACGCAGCAGTAGCTTTGATGGAGAGACAGTGCCACCAGGCATATTTTCAGGAGCCCCGCACAAAGGGGTGGCTCTTTGACACTTTGCTTACGCCAGCGCTCATGTATGGGGCAAGCCATATGGGGGCCGGGATTAGCTACATCAGTATGGACAGCATTAGAGAGGCCACAGATCCTCATGATTGCGAGACTTATCCGCAGCAAGCCTTCAGTACCACATGATATCATTAGAGCAGAGCTCGCTGCACCACCGATGCTAGTTGAGGCACTATTCCAGACAGTATGCCTATTACACAGACTTCGGAGCATGGATAGAGAGCGCATTGCTTATCGTGCTTTACAAGCATCACGTGATATGGCATTAGCTGGGGACACCTCCTCATGGTATGCCCAGACACGAGACTGGCTGGCCCACCATGGCCTTGACATAGACAGGCTACCACCACTACAGTACGACTCACATGCACCCACCTACTCGCTCTCTCATCAAGAGAGGAATAGGGTCATGCGTCAGGAGATATGGCATACATACATACAGAGGACATGGGTGAGCCCTAGGGATACATTGCCACCGAAAATGCTCTATTACCGCGAGCATTTTCTACATATATCGGACGCAGGCTTCATCGAGATCCCGAGATACATGCAGACATACCTTCCCCACCACCTCCGAGTCGTCATTGGGCAGCTCCGGGTTTCATCACATCAGCTCGAGATTGAGAGGGGTCGGTCCAGGGGAGTCCCCCGTGAGGAGAGGTGGTGCCCAGTATGCCAAACAGAGATAGAGAGTGAGGAGCATTTTGTTATCAGATGTCCAGCAGACTTAGACCTACGAGCACAGTTCCAGATCGAGGAGTCATTCCAGCTGTGCATGACTATGGGAGACGAGAGACGCTTGGGACGCTTTCTCACAGCAGCATACGAGAGGCGAGAGCGGTCACTACAGCCCATACATCAGCCACGGGTGAGTACCAAGCAGACCATTACGCAGTTCTTTCAGCGAGTTGAGATACATCATAGAGGTCCATCTATAGGGCTCACGCTACACCAGGCAGCAGCACAGAGAGCACGGCGCCGACCACGCATGAGCGGATATCGTCGACCACGACTATATCGGGAGGATATCTCACGCATCAGGATTGCCTACGACCACATGATGGAGCATAGGCGTACCACCACCCCCTGGGTTGTCTTCCTTCTGGAGGCACTCAGACCACCACCGATGTACCACATACTACATCCACCTCCATCCATCACCAGTAGCTAGGGCGTTTTACAGCCTTTTCCAGCCCTATATAGCTTTGCGTAGCGATATACTTTTTATTTCATTTTATCTTCTACACAGGGTTACTACACTTGTACATGGTTTTTGTCTCATAGGCCAAGTTTGGCCTCCAGAAGACGTTAATATGACTCTCTCTCTCTCTCTCTCTCTCTCTCTCTCTCTCTCTCTCTCTCTCTCTCTCTCTCTCTCTCTCTCTCTCTCTCTCTCTCTCTCTCTCTCTCTGACGTCAGATCTGCTCCGTCAGCGTCAGATCTGCTGCGTCAGTTCTGACGCATCAGGCCCGTCAGAGCTGCGTCACATCTGCTGCGTCAGAGCGTCAAATCTGCTGCGTCAAATCTGACGCGTCAGACCCGTCAGAACGTCAGACCAGCCAGTGCGTCAGACCTGTCAGAGCATTGTGTCAGAGTTGCGTCAGACTCTCCCGTCAGACCTACTCCGTCAGACCCATCAGACTGCTGCGTCAGACCCGTCAGATCTCTGTGTCAGATCCGTCAGCCCACTGCATCAGCTTTGTTTTGTCAGACCTGCTGCGTCAAATCTGCCGACCTGTAACCCTAATTTTGCTGCATCAGACCCATCCTCCTTCTATTGGTGCACGAGGGAACAATGTCTTCCTCCCTCCCTTCCTAACTTCTCAAGCGCATACAAAGGAGGAAAATGGCTCGATTAGAAAGAAAAGAGGTGGAAGAAATGATCTGTAAAGCTATCAGAGAAGTAAAGAAAGAGGCAGACAGAGCACTAAATCAAGAAATGAGAAGGGCCTTCGAGAAGATCAAAGCTTTAAAGAGCAAATCAAAGACACCAAAGAAGACCAAGAAATGGAGACACTGAAGGAAAGAGAACTATGGCTAAAGAGGCAGCAAGATTGGGTAGAAGAAAAAAAGATCATGCAAGAACAAATCGAGGCCCTCAAAGCATCAATAGCCTCCCTCAGCCCGGAAGAAGGTGAACTTAGAGAACACACAAGAGAAGCGCTTAGAATGGAGCTAACTCAAGCCTTGACTGCAAGCATTGACACCAAACTCGAAGCAACCAAAGAAGGATGGGTTGAAGTAGTGAAAAAAAACATAAAAAAAGAGGCAAAAGAAGAAGCACAAAAAGAAGAAGCTCTCATTGTACACACCACCATTGAGGAGGAGAGGATGCGACGCGCTCGACGTCTGAATGTACGAGTCACGGGTATATTGGAAAACGAAGGCTCCAACCCAGAGATGGATGGGAAGACACTATGTAAGAAGCTTGGTTACAAGGAAGAGGAGGCACTCCCATTCATCAAATGTTGGAGAGCAGGAAAAGATCTTTCAAAAAAGAGAGCTCTCATTTTGCAATTCCCCTCTGAAGCAGTGAGATCCACCTTCATTCGCAAGAGAGTGGTTTTGAGGGGGCTTGAAGGCCCGCCTATTTACCTAGATGATGATCTCACACCCATGCAAGTAGCACATCGTCGTGCATGCATGCCAACAGTACACGAGGCTCGTAGGGAGGGGAGAAAGGCTTCATACAGAGATGGTAGGGTCATCATTGATGGCAAAGCCGTACTATAGGGATTCGTGGCCTGTGAGACAGTTGAGGAGATACATCTTGCAGTGTGGAACTGCAATGGCGATTTATGGACACATCCAGAGAGGCTTGAGGACGTGAGCAAAGATAGAGATATTATTTTGTTGACAGAGACACATGAGAGCCCCGATAGGAGCCTACCTCGGGTGCATGGCTTCCAGTGGGAGTCTATACACAGAGATTGTACACGCCACCACACTACGAGAGGATCGGGGGGAGTAGCGATACTCTTCAGAGATGGACTTCAGAGCAGGATACACATCGTCGCACGAGACTCACAGGCCAGATACCTTTGGATCCGATTACAGCTCTCACAGGAGAGGGCCATCTATATTGCACTATGCTATTTTGCACCCTCTGGCTCCCGATTCTCTGTCATGGATCAGGAGGAGGGCTCACCTTATACTTGTCTATCAGAGGAGATCACTGAGTACTCTACTCTAGGAGAAGTCTTCCTCATGGGGGACTTCAATGCCAGGACGGGTAGCGATCAGTGCGAGGCTTTTGACCCCGGGGATCCAGTCATATTACCCACTTTGGAGGAGGGATCTATGGCACGAGTTTGAGCTGATTCTACACGCACACTCTACGGTACCCACCTACTCAGACTCGGGTCCAGGCATCTCCTCGTTATTTATAACGGGATGAGACACTGGCCTATGTCAGGGAGATTGACATGCGTACCACACTCAGTTACAGATGGAGGAGGGAGTATCGTAGATTATATCATGGGACCCAGGGAGGCCACCCACCTATTCAGTTCCTTCACCATCCCACCTATACCCATTGGAGCAGATCACGCATACCTTGCACTATCCCTCAAGGGGGACATTCACACGCACACACCCGTGACACATCCCCCACACACTACCATCCACTTCACACATGAGCTTGCTCACATATACTCAGCCCGAGTTGAGGAAAGCCTTCTTTCGCTTCATCCTGACACCCCACTACCTATACTTACCTCACATATAGCATCCATCCTTCAAACATCTGCCATCGGTTCATTCCCGCACACCACCCATTCTAGTCACACACCTCCCCCAGGGACCATGCCACAGAATCCTTGGTATGATGATGAGTGCAGGAGCCTCTACCGTCGACTACGAGCTCAGAGAGGATTGGGAGAGATCACAGAGATTGATGCTAGAAGACATATGAAGACCCTCACACGCCGAAAGAGACGGGCCTTCGAGGAGGCACAGGAGCTTGAGCTATACCATTTACTTATGAGCAGGGATTGCACTGCTGCATGGTGCACACTACGAGAGCCACGACCGACCACACCTATTGGAGATCCACAGATTTGGCACGAGTATGCTGAGAGACTATATGAGATACCTGGACAGCCTCCCATCCCCCAACCACCTGGACCAAGCCCTACTCGTTCCTCTTTCTTCACAGCAAAGATGATCCAGAGGGCCATTGAGCGGCTACAGCATGGGCGTTCGACTGACCACACGAGACTGCAGAGCGAGCACCTCATATATACTACCCCCACTATAGCTCCATTGATTGCACATGTCTTCAATCGAGCTATAGGGGAGGGCTTCCCAGAGGAGTGGACGAAGAACATCATTGTACCCATTCACAAATCTGGGGATACCTTGGACCCAGGAAACTACAGGACTATCATGATTGGTCACACCATGGCCAAGCTTTATGGGGCGGTTCTCGAGACAGAGCTCAGCTCATATGCAGAGATGGAAGGGCTAGGAGCATGTGGTCAGGCAGGGTTCCGGCGGCTTTCTCCACTATTGATCACATCTTCATTCTGCGTTGCCTCATCGACGGGGCAAAGATGCGGAAGAAGAGATTATATTGCTGCTTTGTGGATTTCCGCAAAGCCTTCGATACTGTGCCACGGGAGAAGCTTTTTCGGAGACTCCATAGCTTGGGGATACCATCAAAGATGATTTGGGCCATCTACACACTCTATGAGCGGGTGATTGGGAGGGTTCGATCCCCGAGGGGACTATCAGAGGCCATTGCTAGCACAGTGGGTGTTAAACAAGGCTGCCCACTCTCTCCCACTCTCTTCGGGCTCTACATCGACGAGATTGAGGACTACATTCTTCGAGCTGGAGGGGAGGGTGCAGACCTTGCAGGTACACAAGTCCACATTTTATTATATGCAGATGATATTGTATTGATTTCAGAGTCACCTGAGGGGTTACAGCACCACCTAGATGCCCTCCATGAGTTTTGCACACAGAGAGGCCTGACAGTAAACCTTGGCAAGACCAAGGTCATGATCTTCCACACCTCCCACACGGTGAGGAATGGAGAAGGATTCACAGTTGGCAGTGGACAGATTGAGGTGGTCACTTCCTATGTCTACCTCGGAGTCACATTCACGAGCTTGCCTGGCCCCTTCAGCATGAGACAGGCAGCCACCGATAGACTCACACGAGGATATGCAGCCTTAGCCATGTTAGAGCGGAGATGTCACCAGGCACACTTCCAGGAGCCCCGCACAAAGGGGTGGCTATTTGACACACTAGTGAGACCAGCTATGATGTATGCTTCGACAGTTTGGGCACCAGGCCTCACAGTCACCCAGTGGAGTGCGATCGAGAGGCCACAAGTACGTATGATCTCTCGACTATTTCGCGGGAAACAGTCAGTGCCACATGACATTATCAGGGCAGAGCTAGCTGCACCACCCATGGTAGTAGATGCACTATTCCAGACTATCTCCTTTATTCAGAGGGTGAGGGAGCTCCCTACAGAAAGACTCACACACAGAGCTTTTGAGGCATCTATACAGATATCAGAGTCTGGATATGAGAGAGCTTGGTAAACTCAGGTTAGAGCGTGGTTTGATAGTCATGGACTTGATATGGATAGATTGCCACCTTTTCAGTATGACCCAAACTCACCTCACATCCACCTCTCACGTCATGAGAGGTATCTTGTGCTCAGACAGGACCTTTGGAAGCTCTACATTAGTCAGACATGGCATACACCACACATGGGATCGAGACTATCGCACTATTGAGAACAGTTCTTGGACATACTAGCAGATGGTTTCATCCAGCGACCACGCTACATGGATACCTACATGCCTCATAGCTCGAGGGTAGCTATTGGCCAGTTGAGGGTCTCATCACACCGACTAGAGATTGAGATAGGCAGAGCCAAAGACATTCCCAGGGAGGAGCAGTTATGCAGGATATGCAGAGTAGAGATGGAGGATGAGGAGCACTTTGTTTGCAGATGTAGCGCATATGATGACATTAGAGACAGATGCGAGACTCTATTTACAGGGCAGCCCACCCTCCGAGAGATCATGGGCTCTAGAGATCAGCGACAGCTCGGGCGATTCTTACTAGAGATTCAGAGTCACAGAGATTCTCTCCTCCAGCCTACTGCAGCTGCCCAGACAGGAGGGAGACAGAGTCAGCTCACTGACTTCTTCATTGTACGACATGCAGTAGCCCTCCCCCCCTTAGCTCACACATCGAGAGGGGTGACTCTTCAGCAGGCTCACACCTCTCGAGCTAGGAGACGACCCCGTGCTATAGGATATCGGGCCCTCAGACTTCACAGACACCAGATTGCAGACATTCAGGCTCGTGACCATCGCGCCATGGAGGAGAGACGATCCCGGATGATGGCGGATCCCGCTGCAGCCATCAGGGCGGCCTTGACTCCACCTCCACCCATGTACCACATATTACACCCGCCCACTAGTACAGGATGGAGCTAGTTAGTCATTCAGATGCATTATCATGCTTGTACTACCCTTTTGCATATAGGCTATAGATATAGCACTTCATTCACCATCCCCCCCTCCCACTTTCATGGGTATCTCTACATGCATGCTACACAGATCTATATCAGCCTTGCCAGCTTTTTTTTCAGCACTTTTATCTTTTTCCGATTGACAGAAGAAACACCCATGTACATTGATTTGTCTCATAGGCCGAGTTCGGCCTCCTAATAGACGTAAAAACACTTTCTTTCTTTCTTTCTCTCTCTCTCTCTCTCTCTCTCTCTCTCTCTCTCTCTCTCTCTCTCTCTCTCTCATAAAAGGGTTAAGAAGGAAGTTAAGGAAGATGTGCAGAAAGAAGAGCTCACACGAGTCCAAGAGACACTTGAGGAGGAGAGGCTTCGACACACTCGAAGACTACACATTCGGATTACGGGCCTACCCGAAGGAACATCACTGGAGGCAGATGCCACTGATATTTGCCATCGACTTGGATACGAGAGCATGCCCTTCACAGGCGCTTGGAGGGTTGGGCGAGATACATGGGGTTCGCGAGCACTCATCCTTAAGATGAGCTCCGACGAGGCACGGACAGCCTTCTTTAGACATCGATAAGTACTGCGTGGACTACCCGACGGCCCCCTCTACATGGACGAGGACCTCACGCGGATGCAGGTGGCACACCGACGCACTTGCATGCCACAGATACTCCAGGCACGACGAGAGGGGAGGAAGGCCTTTTACCGTGATGGTAAGGTCTTCATAGATGGACGCCCTATCAAATAGGGCCACACGGCCTATGAGACAGCACCTCACCAGAAGACACCACTCAGAGGGGTAGTGTGGAACTGCAACGGGGCACTCTGGACACGACAAGACAGACTCGAGGAGATCCTCGCATCACATGACTTTGCATGCATCACAGAGACACACGAGAGCCCAGAGAGAGGTCTACCACGCATTGCAGGTTTTCATTGGGAATCTTCATTCCGCACCACGACGAGACAGAGTACAGCGCGAGGGTCGGGAGGGGTGGCCATCGTATTTAGACAGGAGATACAGAGCCGGATCCATATTATAAGAAGAGATGAGGAGGCACGATATATGTGGGTTCGCATGGAGATAGCACAGGGGAGCTGGATTTACATTGCTATATGCTACTTCCCTCCTGGCGGATCTCGATACGCAGGACAGGATCTTGGGGGACCGATCCGAGACAGGGACTCACCATACACGGCACTTTCAGATGAGATACTACATTACAGCACACTAGGTGAAGTCTTCCTTATGGGGGACTTCAATGGACGCACTCACTCACATCAATGTGATGCATACGATATGGATCACCCACATCTCATGAGGACCAGAGACCCAGAGGAGATGAGTACCAGTAGAGTATCGGCAGATATGGGTCAAGACACCACAGGGTATGGCAGACATCTGCTTGAGCTAGGCAGCCGACATCAGCTCGTTATATATAACGGGATGCATCGTTGGCCAGGTTCGGGCGGACTTACTTGCTTCCCTCACGGGGGAGGTGAGAGCACAGTCGACTACATTTTGGGTACCACCTCTGGAGCTTCACTCATCACCTCACTTACTATTGGACGACGCCCACTTGGTGTTGACCATACATTTATCACATTCAGACTCTCATCTCCTATTCCATTAGACCCTCCCTCACCCACTGAGACACACATCATGATACACTTCACACACGAGCTCTCACACGTTTATGCACATCATTTACACACCCGCCTACTCTCCCTCGATCCACTCTCACCCTTGGACACACTTACATCACAGTTCACCACCATCCTACACGACTCAGCTCTCTACAGTTTCCCACACCGCACACATACACACCCTGCACGCACATGTTCCATGCCTCAGAACAGCTGGTATGATGCAGATTGCCGAGAGCTACGGAAGCACCTACGCATCTTAGAGCATAGAGGGGATATTACACACACATGCACAGCGTCGCATGCAGAGCCTTACTCGCCGCAAACGGCGAGATTGGGAGGAGAGACAGTACTGGGATATTTATCATTTACTCATGAGTCGAGACAGTGCAGTGGCATGGCGACATTTGAGAGAGAGGAGACAACAGACACCCATCCGAGACCCGAGCACTTGGCATAGCTATGCACAGAGCCTATACGAGATCCCAGACCAGCCCCCCATTCCCAGACCACAGAGCTCACGTCCTACTACATCTGACTTCTTTACACCCACTATGGTGGGACGCGCTATTGCCCGTCTACAGCATGGCAGGGCCCATGATCTTTTCGGTTTACAGGCTGAGCACTTCATCTACGGAGGCACGACCCTTGCACCGCTCATTGCCCACCTCTTCAACCGTGCACTGGTTGAAGGGTTCCCTGACTCATGGACTGAGCACACCATAGTGCCCATTCATAAGTCAGGAGATACTATGGATCCAGCTACATACCGGACGATCATGATTGGCCCTATATTGGCCAAGTTATATGGGGGGGTACTGGAGACATAGTTGAGTACTCTCGCTGAGAGGAAGGGTATCAGGGATCCAGGACAGGTCGGCTTCAGACGAGATTACTCTACCATTGACCACATCTTCACTCTGAGATGCTTGATCGACCAGGCAAGGGTGAGGAAGAGGAGATTATATTGCTGCTTTGTGGACTTCCGCAAAGCATTTGACACCGTTCCCAGGGGACGACTCTTCAGACGACTATTTGATATCGGAGCTCCAGAGGAGATGATATGGGGGATCTATGCCTTATACGAGAGAGTATCTGGCACAGTCAGATGTCTGGGGGGCTTATCTCATCCACTTGCTAGCACTATCGGGGTGAAGCAAGGATGCCCTCTTTCACCCACCCTCTTTGGTCTCTACATTGATGAGATAGTGGACTACATACAACAGCAAGGGGGTGATGGCATTGAGGTACGCGGGTCCACTGTCCATATTCTTTTATACGCTGATGATATTGTACTGGTTTCAGAGTCTGCAGAAGGCCTACAGCATCATCTACATGGCCTAGATGACTTTTGCACACACAGAGGGTTATCTGTGAACCTTGGTAAAACCAAGGTCATGATCTTTCATACATCAGCACAGGTACGCAGACATAGTTTGTTCACAGCAGCGGGTGGACCGATTGAGGTGGTCGGATCATATGTTTACGTGGGAGTGACATTTACAGAAGCATAAGGGGTCTTCTCTATGTCTCAGGCTGCACGTGACCTCATCACACGTGGGTATGCAGCACTTGCCTTGATGGAGAGACAGTGCCACCAGGCATATTTTCAGGAGCCCCGCACAAAGGGGTGGCTCTTCAACACTTTGGTTACACCAGCGCTCATGTATGGGGCAGCCATATGGGGACCAGGATTAGACACATCAGTATGGACAGCATTAGAGAGGCCACAGATCCTCATGATTTCTAGACTTATCCGCAACAAGCCTTCAGTACCACATGATATCATTAGAGCAGAGCTCGCTGCACCACCGATGCTAGTTGAGGCACTATTCCAGACAGTATGCCTATTACACAGACTCTACAACATGGATACAGAGCGCATTGCTTATCGGGCTTTCCAGGCATCACGGGACATGGCATTAGCAGGGGACACCTCCTCATGGTATGCAGAGACACGAGACTGGCTGGCCCACCATGGCCTTGACATAGACAGAATACCACCACTACAATACGACTCACATGCACCCACCTACTCGCTCTCTCATCAAGAGAGGAATAGGATCATTCGTCAGGAGATATGGCATACGTACATACAGAGGACATGGGTGAGCCCTAGGGGTACATTGCCACCGAAAATGCTCTATTACCGTGAGCATTTTCTACATATATCGGACGAGGGCTTCATCGAGATTCCGAGATACATGCAGACATATCTACCCCACCACCTTCGAGTCGTCATTGGGCAGCTCCGGGTTTCATCACATCAGCTCGAGATTGAGAGGGGTCGATCCAGGGGAGTCCCCCGTGAGGAGAGGTGGTGCCCAATATGCGAGACAGAGGTAGAGAGTGAGGAGCATTTTGTTATTAGATGCCCAGCATACTTAGACCTACGAGCACAGTTCCAAATAGAGGAGTCACTCCCGTTATGCATGACTATGGGAGACCAGGGACCTCGTGGGAGCATACGAGAGGCGAGATCGGTCACTACAGCCCACACATCAGGCACGAGTGAGGACGCAGAAGACCATTACCCAGTTTTTTCAGCGAGTTGAGCTAGATCAGACAGGTCCATCTATAGGGCTCACGCTCCACCAGGCGGCAGCACAGAGAGCACGGCGCCGACCACGCATGGGCAGATATCATCGACCACGACTATATCAGGAGGATATCTCATGCATCAGGACAGCCTACGACCACATGATGGAGCATAGGCGCACCACCACCCCATGGGTTGTCTTCCTTCAGGAGGCACTCAGACCACCCCCGATGTACCACATACTACACCCACCCCAACCCATTCAACAGTAGCTAGGGTGTTTTACTCACACTTTTACTCACATGTCCCCCATGTATTAGGTGGCCACTATCTGCGGAGTCAGAGCCACGTCTTCCCATCCTTTTCCAACCTAAGATATCTTTGTGTCGCGATATACCTTTTATTTCATTTCATCCTCTACACAGGGTTACTACACTTGTACATGGTTTTTTGTCTCATAGACCAAGTTTGGCCTCTAGAAGACGTTAATATGACTTTCTTTCTCTCTCTCTCTCTCTCTCTCTCTCTCTCTCTCTCTCTCTCTCTCTCTCTCTCTCTCTCTCTCTCTCTCTCTCTCTCTCTCTCTCTCTCTCTCTCTCTCTCTCTCTCTCTCATCGGATGTGCTCCCGTCTTCATCGCAAGTCTTTGGGCTAAGTACACTGAGCATTTTTCCATCTTCGAACGCCATGACCGCTACGGTTAAGAAGGACGATTTGACAAAAATGGAGGACAAACTGACCATAGCTATCAAAGAAAACAAAAAGATGGTGGACTCCACTATCACGATCATCATCAACCGCCTCACAAAGCTCAAGAAAGAAGTAGAAACATATCATAAGGAGAGGGAAACATGGAAGAAAGAGAAAGAAGAGTGGGAGAGGGAGAGAAAGAAAGAAAAAGAAGAATGGGCTAAGGAGAGGGCAAACATGAAAGAGGAATTGGAGCTCCTCAAAGCTTCAATGGTCTCTCTCACACCCGAAGATGGAGAGATTAATATGAACAAGACAGAACCTCTCAAAGAAGAACTCACCAAAGCTTTGACTGCGAGCATGGAATACAAGTTAGAAGCTACCAAAGAAGGGTGGATTGACATAGTGAAGAAGAACATCAAAAAAAAAGCCAAAGAGGAAGTACAAAAGGAAGAAGCCCCTTCTCCACTTGGTAATGTAACATGCATATTCCCCATGCTAGTGGCTTGGAGGCAGTGGCCGTCACGAAGATAAACCCCTGTTGGTGGAATGTTGTTATAGATACCTGTATCGTTGGGGTTCGCTTCTTCCATCACGGTGGGGTGAGCTCGAGAGGACCAAGGGTACCTTGGGATTCGCACTTCTTGGTGCCAGAGTCCCTTTGGATGAGGCTTGTGCGACCATAGTAATCACAAGTGACCGAAGAACGCTTGGAAGAGGAGTGATATGGCTTTGTATGGTCCTTGGAAGGGGTGTGGCATTGAAAGCCATGCAAAGCAAAAGTGTTGTTTGATAGCCGTCCAACGAGAGAGGTGGACATTCGAAGAACATGCTCTTGTAATATGCGAGAGATCAATGTGTCTAAAGTAAGACCCATGACAGAGGATTGGGTGGTGATGAAGCGGCCACAGGAGGAAGGTAAGGTGGCAAACAATAGCATAACCTGCACGCTGTCATCCAGGGTAACTCCAGAGAGCGAACGGTATCGAGGAGTGAATGCCATTCATCCACGAAAGTGGGTACATCTTGGGATTCATATAGATTCGTTGTGAGGAGCTTTTTGAGCGCAGTTACCCACGTGACGAGGTCCTCATGATGGTATGTGGAGTGCAAAAATTGCCAAATTTCGGAAGCAGTCTTGCAACGGCAAACTACCTGGTAGAACACACAACCAGAGACAGATGAGTCTACAACAGCTCAGCTCACAAGAATAGCCTTCAAGAATATATGAGTGAATGAATAGCAAAATGAAGCTGGAGTCCTTATATATGCGATGGGAGACCATTGTATGGTTGTCAACCTATAGAAACCTGCATGGAGGAGGATGACTCAGCCTCTATTGTTGTTGTTGATGATCTGCACACCACAAGGGATGGTGCAAGGGAAGAGACCCCAAGGAGGCTGCCAACAATGGCAGGCACCTTCCCACTGCCAGGCAATTGCCCAAGTGAGGTCATTTGGACACCTCTTGCCAACCCTAACTGCTTTTGGACACTTGCCTTTTACCCTGTGTGTGATAAATGACATTTCTTTGAAGCATGGGCCACCTTTTTGTGCTTGCGGTAAGTCATGAACTACCACTAATGTGAAGGTGACCACTGATGCCAACGAGGGGGGACCACCTTTCCACATATGGGGGCGACCAACTAGTTATGAGAGGCGACTACTGATGTGAGGGTTGACTATTGATGCTACCCAAGGGGCGATCACCTTCCTACCTGTAACAGTATAGAAGGATTTCGTTTTTCTTTTGGTGTTGCCAAGATTGATCAAGAAAGTCAAAGGCAAGGTGACTATGGGATTGGACCAGAACTGCCAAGTACTCTGCACATGGGATCACTGTGCAACACTCAACAAGGACTACTATTGTGCAATTCATGCGATTGCTACAGCACACTTTGGGCAACTCCTGCTGGACTAGTGTTGGACTAGCAAATGGGAGACTACCACTTGGGTGGCTACTTCTAACTGGGTGCCTACCACTTGGGAACTACTTTCAACTTGGGAGGCTATCATTTGGGTGACTACTACACAATTCGGCAACTTCTAGATTAACATTTGGGCCATTATCTAGGCAACCAGCTGTGGGCATGGACCCTCTCTTGCGTAACATGGGCCTCTACCTGAGTGGCTTGGACCATCGCCCATGGGCAAGTAACTGCCTGGGCACATCTCTAGCAAGGGCAACTGCCAAGACCATCACTGCCACTACCAGTGTAGCTGCCAAGGCCACCACATGTTCTCGGACTTAAGTGGCTTGGGAATGCTCAAATATCTAGGCCTCTCCTCCAATCCAAAGGCTATACAAGGTGCCAACACAAGTTGGGAGACATTCCAACGCACTGATATATATGTATGCATGCATATTGGAGCACTAGTGTCTGCATCTACTCTCTTAGTTGCTTTGTGCCAGCGACTTCTCCTAGTGCAGCAAGGAAGCCCCTACCAGTACGTATTGGTGTAGAGGGTAGCCTTAAGGCTTAGATTAGTATAGAAGCTTGTGCCTGTGCACTTGCACTTTGCGGAAAGTTGTATATATGCCACCTGTTGAAGGAAATGCACTGTGTTCTCTGAACTTGTATATGATCCTTTCTTGTCTTACTCTATTGTAGATAAATGTGCATGTGCATTGTGGTTGAAGAATTAACCTTGATGAGCGTATGTGTTGAAGTGTTAAAGTGTTAAAGTGCTCAGTAACCATCCAATCCACGAGAAGTGCATTTTGCATTCCCTGAGAACCGCCACCTTAATTCACCATCTAGAGGTGAAATTTGGCACGTCCAATAGGGGCTCCTGGAATTGTGTGTGATTAGAGGACTTCAGTTATTGTGTTCCCTTGTGGTTCTCACTAATTCCTTTCTAAGCCTGACTCGCTTTATCCAGCCTCACTATCCCAAGCCATTGTCTCGGCCCTCCCAGTCCAGGGAGTCTATGTGGACCAATCTTGTGCTCTTTAAATCATAATATTGCTCACTTTCACCGTGGTCCATGACAGATATAAGAAATCGAAGGGATGGTCATTTAAACTCCAAGAAGACACCCATTAAGAGGTATCATAGGTGGACCATTGAGCACTACTGCACTCCACTAAAAGGCTCTGCTTCAGCCAGAATCCTCACAAAGTTTGTTGCTACTGAGGACGAGAACTTGTTGCAAACTGCTCTCAGAAAGGAGCGACTCTTGCCCTCCTGTGTGAATAACAATCCTGAAGACATGGCAGAAGGACTTCCATCCCTTGGGTCTACAATCAATAATTAATTTCCATCATTCTATGGTGGTGCTCATGAGGATCCCAAAGACCAAATCCGAAGGTTCCATACAATTTTGTCCTTCTTCCAGGGAATGTTTGGTTTCCGTTGTATGTAGTATGCCTCTACTCTTTTTTTACTTACACATTATTTATACCATTCTTTGAGCTGGTCCATAGATCCTCTACCCGTTCCTCCAGTGGAGACAGTTGTCTGCATATAGAAATAAATGCATAAATAGACATAAGGAGAGAACATCCAAATTAGGTGTAAGAACTCGTCACATTTATTGAAGATTGTTTGCTTGGATATAGGCATGTTGTTCCTTTCGGCATTACAAGGCATGTCTCTTCGTTTATTCGTAGATAAAACAATTATATCATTTACTTCTCATCCTTGATGTTTATACCCACATAAAGGAAATCTTGTAATTTTATTGCGATTCTGAAATACTTAGATACATGCTTGATGCATTGCGAGCAGGAGATTGCAAATTCTATTGTGAGATACCAATATCTTCTCACAAGTGCTTTGGAGTTTATGTAATATCCAAAATTTCCTTTTTGACATGGTTGATAAAAAGTTTTGTTCTTCACGAGCTTCACTAATTGAGTTGCATCATCTTTAGCTGACAGCAGCTCCCTCAGAGACCTTGCATATGTGTATTAATCCCTGCAACGTGAATAAAGGGAAATCGATTGTAGGTTTTTGCTTTGGATCAGAAACTCCAGCTGCTTGTAGACTTGTGGTATGCTGATTACATTGAGCGCCTGCTTAGCTTTTCACAGAAAGGACCACTGTGGTGGTACCAGGGTTAAGGGTGTAATATTGGATGATTGAACGCAGTACAAATATGAAGTGGTTGCCATGCAGGGTTGAGAATGTAGGATCAGTAACAATTGATGGTTCGAGTGATGACACTCTGTGGATGTCATCCGCAAATGGGAATTCTCGTTAAATGAATTCCCTTGATTGCTGGAATGTGACAAGAGGATAGCGGATGTGACCACAGTGGTGAACATCTGTAGCAAGGTGCTGAAAGAAGTGGGATCCCCTTCGGGGGCTGCCCTTGATCTTTGTAATCATCATTCTCACTTGTAGAGGGTGGGAAGTTCTGCAGCTTGTTGCCTCTCCTATTTGGTTAGGGGCATGTTATTATAGGTTCTAAGTACCAATTACTTACTCTAGCGTTCAGCAGGAGAATGCCATTGTCTACACTGTCAAAACGTAGTAGAAGACCTCATCATGTTGATTTGAGAGTCGCAGGAGGCACCAGCTCACTTCTTCTCGTGGTGATGGTGGGGTGTTCCCTCCTATCTATATGGTCGGCCTTAGAGCCCTAATCTGTGGAATCCATGCATGCTTTGGAGACGTGTAACTTCCGAACATCTAGGGGAAACAGAGCTTATTCCTGAAATGCCTTTGAAGGAAGTCGCTCTCTCAAAACGTAATCTGCAGAAAGCATTCTCGAAGGAAGTCCGCACGGGCTGCAGGAAATATGGCCGGGGGCTAGCCCAAATAAGCATAAAACCATGTGCGGGAATAAATAGGCACCTAGAGACACACTTTGGAATTCAACGTGTCTGCGCGCAGAGGTCTGCATTTTGTTGATGACTATTAATTAGTGAAATAAATGAGCAGATTTGATGGCTGGGAAGTGACGAGTGGCGTCCCTCTGGGGTACGTTCGGGGAGCTTAATATCGAAATATAGCCAAAGTCTTGGGTTGTTTCTCACAAAGTAAGTAAAAGAAAGCTCCTAGTAGTACCATCACAACGATCTATATGTGCAAATATGAATAGACATATCAACATCACACAATAAGTAACCCAATTACTTACCATCAGCTCATGTGAATAGACATGTTTTCAGAAAAGAGCACAAATAAGAGAAGCTTTACCTTTTTAGATCGTTTCAAATCACGTCGACATTGCCATAGTGCATCGTTTTGCCATACACATCTTAAACGGAACTTTTCAGCCCGTTTATACAGACTTGCTCCAGCTTCCAGCAGCCTTGATTTTTGGGAAACAAGAACCTCTTGCATGTGAAGCAAGTATTCAACCTATAATCATTTCATACAACAGAGAACAAGTATTTGAATTATGATCATCAGATTACTGAAAGGGAAATACCAACTGAAGACAAGGGCGAAACAGCTTAACCACGTCATGTGCCAGCTACACACCCTCTGACAAGATCACAATATAAGATCGAGTTTCTAAGAGATAGTACAGAATGCTCTTATCAAAACCAAACAGAGGGTTTACCAAAGATGACCAGTATATGATTTCTTAAAAAACATTTGAGACTGCATCTTAACTAATTAGGCAAACAAAAAGCTCTTTGGCTTTTCTGTCACTATTTCACAGACTATAGTGAAGTGTCTTCTCGAACACAACAGCCTGAAAAATCACATCCAGGAAAAGAAAAAACTGTTGGATTTAAAGCACCAATATTGAGTTGGATTATAAGTACATACTTCTAGACTCTAGTGTCAGATGCTAAACATTGTAGAAAATGTCTTGCATAATATTATGATTATTATTCTGAACAGCAACCAGACAGAATTATCACTTAGTTTTGCATAATAGGATGGGACCAAATTTCACCAATTTTTCATTTCTTTAAACATCAAAGATACATGAACAGTTTAATCTGACAAAAATGACATGTTTCCCCATAAATCAGAAAACACTAAGTGTTCATGTCTTCTTTTGCGAAGACAAGACTTGAAAATAACAGCAAATAGGATCTGACATCAGTGCTTCAGAGTGGCAGTTCTTTGCTATATCTGGATAAGCTTGCTCTCAATGTTTTAACACAGATGTATGAATTGAACACCATTAAATATTGATTTTTGTCTTGCTTACCATGAGTTGAGAAAGTCGAAAAAGTTTCACAAAATTTGCTTCAGTAAAATTTCTTGTATCTTCTCCTTCAATGTCTCCAAAGGCAATAGTATCAAGGACACTTTCAAGCTTGTTAATATCTGCATCCATGACATTATTTATGAGGATGGTTCAGGAAAGAAGATCTTTGCAATAAGAATCATGTGGCAGGATTCAAATGATCGTGCACAAAGTGAATGATCATAATTATATGAATCAAACCTTGAGTTATCCCCAAGTCAACTGAAACTTTTGATAGATGTACAATTACAGACTATAGTTTCTGTGCATTTGACATGTTGTACATAGAGCAAGGATACTTGGGTTATAATGGCTGAACATTGGGGCAATATGCCGCATTCATATCAATGAGGTTTATTTTTATATTTCAGATGTTTGGAATTATCGTAATATCTGGTGCAACCTGCCTTGAATGGTTTCATCTGCTTCTGGGTAGTGACAGGTTATGCCCAATACATTTTTCTTTCTCATCTTATTTTGAAATGACATCTGAACGGACATCTTACAGTCTATGAATCAAGCATATGGTAGAATATCACTGACAGATCCTAGACTTTGATGTGCTGATATCTTTATTACATCATTTGATGCCTTGCATTCCACATTAGTGTTGCATTTATGCACATTAAACACCCACATTATCTTATTAAGAAAGACAATATTTATAAAACAATGATAATCATCTGAAAGAGAGTATAGCCCAAAACTGTCCAGCATATATACAAAAAATCTATCAGATATGTTCAAAGATGTGTGCATTCCACACTGTTTTGTATGTGTGATGAGTCCACAGTGTTATTGCCGTTGTAAAAGCGGTGCCATGCAATTTCCCCATAGAACCTTAATGGGGGGAGAGTAGAGGGGAGCTTGCCCCCTTTTGCAAAGTCCAAGCAGCCTATCCCCTCAGCCCATAGGGCCGAGATTATAGGACCTATGGACATGGAGATATTGTTGGAAATCACATTTCATCAACTATTTCGTCTCCGCCAGTTATGATTGTCTATGGACTCCCATTGAAAAAACTATATAAGCATGGCCTATGCAAAGCTTTACACACCATCGCACACTAGTAAGCCTTTCAGCTAGAGTTTGCCTAGATCACCATCTAAGCTCCATATTGAGAGTGAATGAGTGGACAATTCTATCTTTGTAGCTACATTCCTCTTGTCAAATTGAGAATTCTCCATCTCTCAATCTTCATCTCTCTCGATCTCCATTTTTCTCAACTCTGCCTATCGGTCTAATAATTGTGCTATTTTTTTTCTCACATGGTATTAGAGGTTAGGAGGCTTTGTGTGGCATAGAAGAAGGAACACAGAGGTTTCAATGTCAAAGGAGAAAAGATGTCAAGTGATGCATCATCATCTACAACTTAGAATCAAAGTGGTTCGTCAATAGGAGTAGGTGGAGTACACGCAGGAGGAGCAATGATGTTGGTCATCCCAATGTTGCTGATATGAACACCTACCTTCACGGAAGGTAATCATGATGGTATGAATTCAACCCTATGGAAGTTCAAAATCACTTCTATCCTTGATTCATATGAGCTTTTGGAGATTATTCTAGGGACTAATCATGCACCTCGAGAAACACCATACCAAAAGCATCTTTATCAAATGATTTCTCCTGATGATGATCTTCTACATGCTTAGAAACGTGAAAACATAGACATTGTATGTGCTCTAGTTACAAATACTCCTTACAGCGTTCTGACTCTCATTGAGCACACTACCAAGGCTTCTGAAGCATGGAACATATTGTGAAATCAACATGAAACTCATAATCAAACATGGATTCAAAACTTGGAGAATCTGCGATGGTTAGCAGATGGGGAGACTACAAAGGTATTCATTACTTGCATAGAGAAACTACCAAATCAAATGGCCGGAGTAAGCATAAAAAAGTCAAGAAAGGAGCTAGCTCGAGGTTGTCTTCAAATCTGTCCACCAAATTTTAATGGTTTGGTAATTTCTCTCAATACTCAAATTAAACTTCAACTTCTAACTTTTAAAGAGTTTAGTGCCTTATTCGTGGAGGAGGAGCTCCTGCTTAAGGCAAGGAGGCAAGCAGTGATGGCAACAATGGAGATGCTTCCTTCACACTCAATACCAAAGGAGGCAAAGCGAACTCTTCAAAAGATGGAGGAAAAAAGAAGTACGACGAAAAGAAGTTCAACAAAGAATACTTTCACTGCACGAAAAAAGGCCATAAAATTCAAGACTATCGCATCCAGAAGATAGAAGAGAAGAATGGTTCTTCAAGAGACAAAGCTTGAGTTATTTGTAGCGATAGAAGAGATATGCTCCTCAACTGAAGATTCACTCATAGGTGTTGAATAATGGTGCCTCTCGTCACATGATGAGTAGAAAATACCTTTACAATTCCTTAGAGTCTCTAAAATAAGCCATCATAGTAAAGGTAGGAAACAATGCAAAATTTCCTACATAGGGTGGTATGATTTCTTTCATTTTTTTGATGGGGATATCACAAAGCTTTCACATACGTTCTATGTTCTGCAAATCAAAAGAAATCTATTTTCAATAGTTTCTATAATTAATCAAGGTCATAAAGTATCTTTTAACAAGATAGGAGCTAAGATTATGGATAAAAACAACAAAATTGTTGGGACTTGCTGCTTGCATAAGGAGGAACAACCTTGTAGAGCCCCTCTAGTTCTTACTATGATCAATGATTTAAGTGTACTTTCCAATGATTGAGGTGTACTTTCCAATAATTGAAGTGACATTTCTAGTGATTGAATTTTACTTTGCTTCACTTGAAAGAGTACTTTCCACTTTAAGGTACACTACTATGTTCTTTAAGGTACACTACTATGTACTTTAAGGTACTCTACTTGATACTTCTAGTACTTTGTACTTAAATTAAATGCAGGTGCTTTCTACAAGGTGCAACAGATGCAATTTGTAAATGAAGACCCTCCTCATAAAAATTTTGATGTATGCCCTTTGATATGTTACTACTCTCCCCCACATGCAAAAGCAATCTGTCTTCTTGTGTGCCAAGGGGCATAGATTCCATGGTACTTCCCCTCTTGCCATATGGCATGTACCTTCCTCCTCTTCTTTTTCTCTTTCCATGTGAATCTCTCTCTCTAAAGTACCTCCTACAATGCAACTGTGCACTTCCCCAAAGGCATATCCCATGCAATCTCCAAAAGCACTCATGTAAATTACCCTTTTGTGAAGAGATGGATTTGAACTTGGAGAAAATGAAGAGGTGCTGCAAAAACTTTGCACTACACAAGCCAAATAAACTCCAAGAATATATAGTGGGCCCTTTTAGCTTGGCAAAGGATGTATTACACACCCTATGTACCTTGGAAGATCACTCTCAAAAAGATAAATCAAAACAAATAGGCAGAAGTTGAATCAAGGGTAAAAAACTTGCTATTTTGGTTCATACACCTGTTCAGTGTTTTGAACAATTCTCTGGCCACAGCAGCAATTGACCTAATTCCTTTTGGGGAACTCTTATGAACTTAGTAAGCTAACAATCATGAGTGATTTCATCAAAAATTATGGACTACATGAAGAGAAAAGAGCTTAGTAAGTCACAACATCATCCCGATTTTCACGGGGTGTATCAGTCCTCATACCCATGAGCAAAGATATATTAATATCTCGAGATTCCAAGATGCAATGCTTATGAAATTTTGTAAGCATATAATAGGCAGTATGTTGATTCTATCAAACTTTAAAACATGAAAAATGATCAACTAAACATTGAGAACAAGCTCTGAGAAAATCACTGATATGATGGAGTGCTGAAAGAGAAGTGAACTAGCAGAGATGTAGGTGACTTCAATTCAACATATCTCAGAGTTGTGAACTCCAAATGAATTGAAATTTTGTGAGTATGTAGTAGAGAGATAACTTTACCAAGTTGAATCACTGAAAATGATGCACCAAGCTCAAAGAAATCATCTCTGCAATCTGCAATATGATACAGAAAACTGAGAGACATAGTTGTTACTGACGGGATTTTGACTTCTGACTTCTGACGGGAAACCGACTTATGACGAGTAAGGAAAAACGTTTCTGACATTTACCGACGTGACCATTTTTTTTTTCAAAAAAAGTATGCAACACATGGATAACAACTAGTACTTCAACATTAACATAGAACTTAACAAAAACATAGTTACTAGAATATGAAAACTAGTGCAAACTCCAAAATACCATTTCATATCATGTATCGGATCATGAAATAGAGTTAGAACTTAGAACTTAGAGATGAAAACATAAGAGTGATCAATCATCAACCTCCTCCTCATCATCATCATCATCAATATCAACATTTGCATCATCATCATCATTACTATCATCATGTGTAGATGGACCCTCATCTGCATGTACATATCTCTCAGTGATAGAGGTTATTGAATTGAGGGGAATATCCTCACCCTCTACATTCTTTTGCATTTGAAGCAATCTTTCATCATCTTTCTCTTTTTCAATCATCTCCAAAGTAGCTTCTTGCATTTCAAATCCCTTCTCTTTTATCTTCATTGCAAGCCGAAGATTGGTATGAATATAAACCAATTTTTCCGTATTTTTTGGGAGAAGCTTACTCCTCCTTTTAGTATGAATCAAAGAAAATGTGCTCCAATTTCTCTCACAAGGGGAAGCACAAGTACCTTGTGAGAGAATACGAAGAGCCAATGCTTGCAAATTGGGTGTATGCGCCCCAAAAGACTCCCACCACATCACACCATGATGCATTCTTTTAAGATCTTTAGCAAGTTGTCTTCCAAATGTGCCAGACATAGTCTTAAAAATATGCAACTCATCAAATAACACACCTTGTTTATCAACACATTATGTGTACATCTTTCAATTACATCCATCCAACCATCATTTACTTCTCCATCCTTCTCAGGACATCTCTCTCTCCAAATAGGATGCAAAATATATGCTGCAGCATGAAGGGGAGAATGTAACATATTCCACCTCTCAATGCACAATGCTTTGACTTCCTCAAGTCTCACATTATCAATACCATCCAACTTTCCAATTTCCTCTATCATTCTATCTGTAAGCTCATATATGAACCCCATGGTGGCCCCTTCCCGACCAACTAAGCGCAAAACATGCAAGATAGGAGCACAAACATTAACAATTTCACATGCAATCCTCCAAAAAAAAGCACTTAACACTATGGAAGAAACATCCTCTGCCTTTTGTGTCCAAGATACTTTCTTCCTAGTGTATTCAGGAGACACAATCATAGACCGCAAGCCATTGTATACTCTTTCATCAAGTAGATTAGAGAGCATAATAAACATGTAGGCAAATCTAGTTTGTGCAGGTTTTATCAAATCTTTGGCACTAAATTTCCTGAAAAGTGCAAGTATGGATGGCTTCATTGTCACAAAAGTTACAATCTTCATTGCTTGAGTCAAAACCGGCTTCACCCATGCTAGAGCACCAATGTCTTCAAAGAGAAGATCAAGACAATGACAAGTGCATCTGGTGTAAAATATGTGAGGCCATTCTTGCTCAACCAAATAACCTCCCTCACAATTGGACGCATTGTCCATACATACTTGAACCACGTTACTAGGCCCAACATCCATAATTGCACCTTTTAAAACTTCAAAGATATAATCCCCAGATTTAATTTGGCATGAAGTGTCAATTGACTTCAAAAACATCGTGCCATAAATGCATGACACCATTATGTTTATGATTGGCCTATTCTTGGTATCAGACCAGCCATCACATAATATGCTACATCCAAATTGCTTCCACTTCTCACGCATTTGAAGCAAATCATTTTCAATACACCTCACCTCATCATATAATTGCTTTGTGGGAAGATTATGATACGAGGGAGTTTTGAAAGAGGGACCTGCATGCCCAATTGCATTCACCATATCAATAAAGTAAGGACTCCTTACTTTCCAAAAAGGAATATCTTCTGCAAAAAAAAACCTTCTCAAAGCTTTGGTTGCCTGATCTCTTGCTTGGGACTCCCAAGCCTTCTGCAAAGGTCCCTGAGAATCTTTCTTTCTTTTCATTGCATGCATGCTCGAAGATTCTCCACAAGGTGCAGCATACTCTTCATTTCCAACATCACATGTCTCTCCAATGCTCCCATTGGAGTATATGCATGTGATTCTTCATGTGAATGCTTTCCAAAAGGTGTGCCACTTTCTTGACTCCCTTTACCTTGCAATTTTCTAGATGCATCTCTTATGTACTCAGGTGCACTATTACATTTGTCAACTCCATACCCTTTCAAACCAAGTATATGAGCTCTGATACGGTTAGCTCCCCAATCCCAAGAATGAGAGCAAAACTTGCATTTTATTGTCCAATTCCCTTTTGGGAGAGATTTCACTTTCTCCACATATTCCCATTCACATCCAACTTTTCGAGGCATCTGCAAAAAGCATTACCATAAAATGATCTCAATTCCACTATCAGGAAAACTATTACACAAAACTATTATCAATCAAGCATATGATAAATCTCTAGACTCTTCCTACTTTAGAAGGTGCAAAGTGCAATTATTTCAAGAGGCTGCCAGCAGGTTTAATCAATCATCTACATGGCTATGTTTGTGTGTATGCTGGGGAATTAGTTGCATATCCTCCTCAATCGGGAGCATCTATCCTACAAAGAGCCTAAGAGGTGCAAACCATAGCCTATAGGTGCATTCACACTACAAACAGCTGCACCCCTCATAGTTCATATCCTACATAAAGAGGTAGTTCGAATTTCTTCAACTAGACTCGGTTCAGTCTTCAGAGTCGGTTCAGTTTTCATACATGATACCACAGTCCAAAACTCTAACTCTGTACAGAGTCAGTTCAGCGTCTAGACGACAGTGTACTTTGCCCATGTAAATTGCAGTTATACCTTGAGAGACTGAGAGTAGAGACTTGAGGGTGCAACTCGATACAGAGGTTGGAAGAGGAGCTGAAGGCTGAAGGCTGAAGGCTGAGGGCCTGGGTGTTGAGTTCTCTGGGGACGACTTTCAACAGGAGCTCCTCTCCTCTGCTCACGCGCTCAGAAAAGAGTCAAAATGAGAAACCCGAGAGCAGATCGGCAGTCGACTAGCAATTTTTGGAAAAAAAAAGTCCCTGCAGCAGTCACGTCAGTAACGTGTTCCTGACGCCACGTCAGTAACGTGTTCCTGACGCCACGTAAGCTACGAGTCAGGCTGAGCGTACCCGATGCGTCAGGAACCAAGTATGCTGAAGAGATGTGGCAGTGAACAGTACACTCATAAAAGCATGAAAGTATGGACACAAATGATCATGAAAATGAATGTATATTGATTGTAGAGTACAATGGACTTACTGGTACATATGTGTGCCTTGAGACCACACTCTGAATTGGCATGAAGCCCTGCTCTTGGAGATGTAAAACCGCGACTAAAAAGCCATGTATATATAGTGATCTTTGGAGCCAAGATTTGAATTTGAATCTTGCTCACCTAAAACAAAGTTCCTATCTTTTAGTGATTGATTGATTTTCCAACCACTTCAATCACGAATTCGTGGCTTCTCTTTCCTTTTTTCATCAAGTGGACTCAACTACTTTAGATACTTTTACTTTTACATCAAGTAAGTACTCAAAAAGTTACAAGGATTAGTTCACAAGTGAACTTTACAATTTTCATGCGTTGTCTTCACTTTAAAGTTTCTCCTATGACCTTGTGAGACTCAAGCCAATACTTAGGCTTGTCATAGACTTGCTCCGACAGCTCCCCCTCAAGCCAAGTATGCTTGAGGTCTTCAATCTTCAAGAATTACATGCAATCCAATCATAGCCTTGAATTTGCAAAGCTTTGTACCATCCAATGCTTTGGTTAAAATATCCGTACATTGTTGATGAGTGGACACATAAGTTAACTGAATTTCCTTGCTCACAATCTTCTCTCTTACATAGTGATAATGTACTTCAATATGTTTAGTCCTTGCATGAAAAATTGGATTGGAATCCAAGTGAATAGAGCTCATATTGTCACCAAAGATACTTGGAGTTCCAATCTCCAAACCAAGATCTGTGAATAGTGTCTTGATCCATGTTGCTTCTTGAGTAGCTATAGCAAGACCTCTGTATTCAGCTTCAGTAGAAGAGACAGCAACTGTGGGTTGCTTCTTGGATGACCATGAGACAAGTTTTGAAGCTCCAAAGATAAGATAACCTGAGGTGCTCCTTCTGTCTTCCTTGGAGCCAACCCAATCTCCATCAGAGAAAAATTTCAAACTTAAGTCAAATACATAAGGCTAATATACCTTCATTCATGGTCCCTTCGAGATATCTGAGTATCCTCTTGGAAGCCTCCATGTGAGATTTCCTCGTTGTGTGCATAAATTGACTTAGCACACTCACACTATAACATATATCTACCCTTGTCAATATGGCATAGTTCAAACTACCCACAAGGCTTTGATAACCTGTCACATCTTCTATGAATTCACCTTCATGTGAGCTCAATTTATAATTAACCTCCATTGGAGTACCTTCAATCCTGCAATCTTGAATCCTGAATTTTGTCAACATGTCCTTAATGTATTTTCTTTGAGTGAGAAACAAACCATGATCTTTGTAGACAACTTCCAATCCTAGGAAGTAGGTAAGTGAACCCAAATCACTTATCTTGAATTCTTCTCTCATCTGTTCTTTGATTCTCTTCATGCCATCTCTATCATTTCCTGTAAGTATAATATCATTTCCTTAATGTACTTTCTTTGAGTGAGAAACAAACCATGATCTTTGTAGGCAACTTCTAATCCTAAGAAGTAGGTACGTGAACCCAAATCACTTATCTTGAATTCTTCTCTCATCTGTTCTTTGATTCTCTTCATGCCATCTGTATCATTTCCTCTAAGTATAATATCATCTACATACACATACAAATAGATGACTTAAGAATTACTCCTTCTTATGAATAGTGAGAATAGTGATGGATCTGACTTCCTAGGTTGAAATCCTTTGTCCTGCAAGAATGAAACCGAGCCTGTGATTCCAAGCCCTTGGGGCTTGTTTGAGTCCATATAAAGCTTTATTAATTTTACACACATAATCAGGATATATGTGATTCTCAAAACCAGGTGGTTGTGCCATATATACCTCTTCTGTTATCCATCCATTAAGAAATGCATTTTTTACATCCAATTGAAGTATCTTCCAATTCTTGGAAGAGGCAATACTAAGCAAAACCCTAATTGTAGGCATTTTTACTACAGGAGAGAAGGTCTCCTCATAATCAATTCCGTGAGTTTTTGCAAAGCCTTTTGTCACAAGCCTTGCCTTATAACTGTTAATGGAGCCATCTGAGTTTTTCTTCAATTTGTAGATCCATCTTGAGCCTATCACTTTCATTGATGGAGCCTTGGGAACCAACTCCCAAGTGTTATTCTCCTCAAGAGCTTCAATTTCTTCTTCCATTGCATGCCTCCATTCTGATTTCGTCTTTGCTTCCTCAAATGTTGAAGGTTCCTCGTGATTTATGTCATGTGCTAAATAGATTGAATGTTTAGTGACTAGAGAAGTATCAAACCCATAGCTTTCTGGTTTTCCTTTCTCCCTCATGGACCTTCTTGGCCATGACGTGATGATTCTACCTCTTTTCCAAGTTCCTTCACTTTTGCTTTACCTTTAGACTTCCACATTTTGAGTTTTTCATACTGAGTTGCTTCATCATCCTCTCAGGTATCCTGCTCTTCAACTTTAGAAGAATTATCCTTAACAAGTTTTGGAAAATCTCTTCAAGATCATAAGGTAGGTTGACCTTTCTACATGAATCTTCATACGAAGAACTATTCTCATCAAATACTACATCTCTACTCACCAAGAATCCTTTGGTTGTTGGTTTGTATAATCTGTGGCCCTTTTGATTGTTGTCATATCCAATGAATACACACGTTTATGCTTTGGGATCCATCTTGCCTCTAACCTGTGAAGGAACATGAGCATAAGCAATACATCCAAAAATCTTACAATGATCCAAGCTTTGTCTTCTTCCATTCCAAGCCTCATATGGTGTCATGCCATCAAGAGATTTTGAAGGTAACATGTTAATCAAATAAGTGGCTGTGGATAGAGCCTCAGCCCATAAGTAATTAGGTAAGTGCTTCTCATTTAGCATGGACCTTGCAGCTTCAACAATTGTCCTATTCCTTCTTTCTGCCACTCCATTTTGCTCACGAGTGTACCTTGTAATGATCTCTCTTTTGATTCCTCTTTCTTGAAGAAAGGGGTCATATTCATGGGAGAAGTACTCTACCCCTCCATCTGACCTTAGCCTTTTTAATGTTTTACCTGTTAGATTCTCCACAAGAGCCAAATATCTTTTGAAGCATGAAAAGACTTCATCTTTGTGTTTCATAAAATATAATATAGTCCATCTACTGCAATCATCAATGAAGGAGACATAATACCTTGATCTATTGAAGCATCCTTGCTAGGTTCCCATTCATATGTATGAACCAAATCCAAGAGATCTCCATGCATATATCCTTTCTTCATGAAGGGTAACCTGTGAGACTTTCCAAATTGACATGCACTGCATTTATAAATCATATGTTGCTTTGACAAATTAGGGAGTCCAAGTACACTTTGATCTCTACATATCTTCTTTAGTGATCTTTCACCAATATGTGCTAACCTTTTGTGCCATACTTCCAATTCTGTGAGTGTCTGACTACCATAATTAAAGAGAGCAATGTTTCTAGTGTCTTGTAATTCAAAATGTGAACAATCTACCTCTCTTTTCACCTTTTGCAATTCTCCTAAGTCCTTGGCTTGGATCCTCAACAAATGCTCCTCCTCTTGTGAACTTGACTTGCAACCCTGTCTCTACTATCTGCACAACACTTATCAAATTTTTTGTAATGGTAGAGACATAGAGTACCTTATTGACATAGAGTACCTTACATAGAGTGCTTTGACATAGAGTATACAAAGCAGAAGATTCATTACCTTTGGAGCTTTCTCCATTCTTGATAAGCTTGACCTCTTGAGTAAGTAGTTGTCTTATGAGTGTACTGAAACCTCGTACATGCATATCCATGTATAGATCTATAACTTTGGTGAATGCTTCCCACTTGTCATCTTCCTTCAAGCCATTGATGACCTGTCTTACAATCTGTTCTTCATCTATTACCTCTCCAATGCTTCCCAACTAATCTGCTATGTCCTTGAGTTTTGTGACAAAATCAGTCACATTTTGTTTGGGAGCTTTCTTGAGAGTTGTGAAGACCAGCCATAGTTGATGTTTCCTCGCCTTTGTACTTAAAGAGAAGAAGACGTCAAGTGCATTCCAAACTTCCTGAGATGTTTTACAACTTCTAATGTGAGGCAACAAGAAATCTGAGATAGAGTTGAGGAGATAAGACCTTGCAAGTGCATCCTTGGAGCACCATGTGCTCAATCTTTCTTTCTCTTCTTGTGTTGGTTGACCTTTGTTCCTGAAACTTGGCATAACTTCATCTCCATCTATATAACCATATAAATTCTTGCCTTGAAGATAAGCTTCCATCCTTAATGACCAGGTTGAGTAGTTACCTCTATCCAATTTGTCAATTGATGAAGGAAATCCATCTCCCATGTTGTCAAACCTTGCTCTGATACCACTGTGAAGAGATGGATTTGAACTTGGAGAAGATGAAGAGGTGCTTCAAAAACTTCACACTACACCTGCCAAATAAACTCGAGGAATATGTAGTGGGCCCTTTTAGCTTTCCAAAGGATGTATTAGACACCCTATGTACCTTGGTAGTTCACTCTCAAAAAGATAAATCAAAACAGATAGGCAGAAGTTGAATCAAGGGCAAAAACTTGCTATTTTGGATCATACACCTGTTCAGTGTTTTGAACAATTCTCTGGTCACAGAAGCAATTGATTTAATTCCTTTTGGGGAACTCTTACTAACTTAGTAAGCTAACAATCATGAGATTTCATCAAAAATGATGGACTACATGAAGAGAAAAGAGCTTAGCAAGTCACATCATCATCCTGATTTTCATGGGGTGTATCAGTCCTCATACACGTGAGCAAAGATATATTAATATCTCGAGATTCGAAGATGCAATGCTTATGAAATTTTGTAGGCATATAATAGACTTTGTGCTGACTCTATCTAACTTTAAAACATGAAAAATGATCTACTACACACTGAGAACAAGCTATGAGAAAATCACTGATATGATGGAGTGCTGACAGAGAAGTGAACTAGCAGAGATATAGGTGACTTCAATTCAACATATCTCAAAGTTGTGAACTCCAAATGAATTGAAATTTTGTGAGTATGTAGTAGACTTAGAGAGCTAACTTTACCAAGTTGAATCACTGAAACTAATGCACCAAGCTCAAAGAAATCATCTCTTCAATCTGACTGAGAAAATTGAGAGATATGGAAGTGAACAGTACACTCATAAAAGCATGAAAGTATGGACACAAATGATCATGAAAATGGATGTATATTGATTGTAAAGTACAATGGACTTAGTGGTACATATGTGTGCCTTGAGACCACACTCTGAATTGGCATGAAGCCCTACTCTTGGAGATGTAAAACCGAGACTAAAAAGCCATGTATATATAGTGATCTTTGGAGCCAAGATTTGAATTTGAATCTTGCTCACCTAAAACAAATCTCCTATCTTTTAGTGATTGATTGATTCTCCAACCACTTCAATCAGGAATTCGTGGCTTCTCTTTCCTTTTTTCATCAAGTGGACTCAACCACTTTAGATACTTTTACTTTTACATCAAGTAAGTACTCAAAAAGTTACAAGGATGAGTTCACAAGTGAACTTTACAATTTTCATACATGTCTTCACTTTAAAGCTTCTCCTATCACCTTGTGAAACTCAAGCCAATACTTAGGCTTTTCATAGACTTGCTCCAACACCTTTCTCTCTCTCTCTTTCTTGATACGACTACAAGTCCCCACTCTCTCTCCTAATTCTCCGTATAATTAGAATCTCAAAGATAGTTCTCTCCAATGTGCTATGATGAAAGGGCAAGGTATGCCCATCTGTGACCTCAAGTGCTCATTGTCTCCTCCTCTATATAAGGACAAGGTAGAATGGTTCTATGACCAAGACCCGATTAAGGGCCTCATCCTTGAGTCATATTCGTACTCCCCCTTTCTACTACCATAGGAGACCTCAGACTTCACTATCTTCCTCCACCCGATGCAACCTCCTCTACAAGTAAAATGACCAATCAAGAGGAGCTTTCCACTTTGCTATTGTGTGAGGCGCATCAACATTCACTTCCCCAATTTTCGGAGGGGTAGTTACAGAGGATCCAGACAACCATGTTAGTAGGTTTGTAGTCTTATGCAAGAGTACAAGACTAGGTGGTAGAGAGGATGCATTCAGAAAGCTCTTCCCTGCAACATTCAGGGGACTGGCTGACAAGTGGTTCAGCCAATTGGATGAAAACCACTTCCTAACATGGATTGAGATGACCACGACCTTCATATTTCAGGCCGATCAACCACTGGATAGCTGGCCATCCACTTAGACACTGGGGCGTCAGAGCAGGGTTCGGATCCCACCATCACGTAAGGAACACCGATTACCATGCAGCGGAATGAGATATATGGGCCCACAAATAGAGGAGGGCACCACAACGTAGATGGAGATCAGAGAGCATTCAAATTATGTTCGCGCCATTCGTGACATGCCGTGATCACTTGAGACATCGCCAAACGCTATTTCTTCTCAGTTGATACGGCAGTATCCCTCATTATCTTGTATAAAATTACATTGTATGCCTTCATTGCCTACACTTGGGTTTCACTTCGGCATTTAATTTACTCAACTCTTTTAGTCTTTCGCACGCAGACATAGTATAAAATTCAGCAGTTTACAACACTTTGTCTCATAGATTACTCACGCCTTTTGTGGACGTGAATACATCTCTCTCTCTCTCTCTCTCTCTCTCTCTCTCTCTCTCTCTCTCTCTCTCTCTCTCTCTCTCTCTCTCTCTCTCTCTCTCTCTCTCTCTCTCTCTCTCTCTCTCTCTCTCTCTCTCTCTCTCTCTCTCTCTCTCTCTCTCTCACACACACACACACACACACATATGTCTTTGCCCAGAATCTTCACGAGGCATAGAAAGTCTCAGCTGAACGACAAGAAATGGATGTTCACCTATTTCTCTCACAATTTGATCTACATCGAGAGCGTGTAGGGCACGCCAATCGATGCGTGACTGTCTGCGCTGAAAGCAGAATGGAGGAGGAGAGGGCTTGATAGAGTCGTCGAGAGTCGCGAATGCGTGACGCTTCGGGTTGGAATCCTGAAAGGAGCGCCAGGAAGCGCGTCGGCTGAAGGAAGAAGGCTTCTTCCAGTCAGAAAATGATGGGAATGCTTCTTCTGCATTGCTCTCTGTTGAGTTGGACGAATCGATGGGGAGCGTGCCGCGTGCGGTGCTGGAACGGCGATGCCGCCCTGGCTTGCGTAGCCCTTCATTCGCTCTATCCTCATCTCCGCTGACGCTCTCTGCATCACTATGACTCGGCATCTCTCTCCCTCTCTCTCTCTCTCTCTCTCTCTCTCTCTCTCTCTCTCTCTCTCTCTCTCTGTGTCGCGCGCGCGGAACTATTAGTGGGCTGATCACCCTTCCTGTAATAAGGAAGTCGTTAGTTAGTCTGTTGATCATAAGCGAGAGAGTGACGGCGAGTTCACTAGGCTTCAAAGTGAGGAAGAGAATAAGACGAAGTGGCATTCGCCATTGTCATTGGACATATTACTTGGAGCACATGTACAGCATGCATCTATTTTTAGGTGTTCAAATCTAATTGTGGGTTCATTGGATTTCATGTGTTGAAATCATTTTTTTAAAGGAAGTTCAATCATTGAGATCTACTCTTCCATATTAGATTGAACTAATTTGAAAATACAATCAATTTAATTGTGTTTAAATCTAATTGTGGAGTCATTGGATACATTATTTAGAGTGATTAGCTTGAATTAATTTGAAAGTACAATGAATTTAACTAATTGCATGTGAGTCATTGGATACATTATTTATTCAATTGTGGATTCATTGGATACATTATTGTTATTTTTTATTTGCTAAAAAGAAACATAAAATGGTTAGTCATAGCTGAAGTGAAAAGTTAGTTGTAGTCAGTACAAATTATATACTATTATATTACACATGAAGATCTATTTCCATTGGAGGAAATGTGCATGTAATAAAGTTATAGGTAGGGGATGGTTGAACCACACCCCTCATAGATAGGAGATGGTTGAATTACACCCTAAGAGAGAGGATTAGGAAGTAATCCTCAACCATGGCTTTTGGGGTAAGTGGTTAGCCCATCACATTCCTAACCAAGAGGTTGTGAGTTCAATTCCTTACATTGGTATTAGAGCCTAGCAAGTAGGCTTGGGAAAGATGGATTGTTCCAATGGCCTCTAAAAAAAAGCACTTGGGCACTTTATCATGTGAAAGGGTAGGAATCGGAAAAGTGACGCTTTGAGAACTCTATCCAAGAGAGATTGGGGTGTATCTTTCAATCCGTAGGTCAGATTAAGGCATGTAGGATACCGTTGGAAAGCTCTCTGAATGATCTTTGCAAATATAATCAGACAAGTAGAAAGTGTAAAGTCCTTGGGAAACCATGGGTGGCACTTGATTGAGGGTTCAAGATACTAAACATGGGTGAGAACAAGGTTCAAGACTGAGGTTGAGAACAAGGGCCCAAGACACCAAGATTGCGAACAAGAAGGTTCAAGACACCAAGGCTGAGTGCAAGGGTTCAAGAGACCAAGGTTGTGAACAAGGTTCAAGAAACTATGCAAGGTTGATGACATCAATTCAAGGGTACCTAGGGAGTTCAAGGGGCTGATCACTGAGGCTAGAGGGATACATGTACAACATGCATCTATTTTTAGGTGTTCAAATCTAATTGTGGGTTCGTTGGATTTCATGTGTTGAAATCATTTTCTTTTTAAAGGAAGTTCAATCATTGAGATCTACTCTTCCGGATTAGATTGAAATAATTTGAAAATACAATGAATTTAATTGTGTTTAAATCTAATTGTGGAGTCATTGGATAGACTATTTAAAGTGATTAGCTTGAATTAATTTGAAAGTACAATGAATTCAACTAATTGTGGAGTCATTGGATACATTATTTATTCAATTGTGGATTCATTGGATACATTATTTTGAGTATATGTAAGATGCATGTTGGTCAAGGATACATGGAATTTTTTATTATTTTTATAGATAATTTAATTAATATAAGATGGAACGTTTAAATACTAAAATCATATATATATATATATATGTGTGTGTGTGTGTGTGTGTTTGTCTTTGTCTGTGTGTGTATGAAAATTTGGTCTTCTACATACTTTTCCATTATGCTTGAAATTTAAAAATAAAAACAATGCATACATCTAGAATGAACAATGGATACATCGTAGAAGAATGATAAATGATGAAACAATTATACTTCATGCTGATCTTACAGAAGTTATTGAAGAGAATTTCAATATTTCAACTGATCAATGCCACCTTTTCAATCTTCATGAAAGAAAAAACCTTTTGGTGTTTTATCTCCGGCGAATAAAAGAAGTTAATGAATTTGGTACATAAAGCTACAATATTCTATAATTATGAAACACAGGTACATCACTTAAATACATCAAAACTTCAGTGTATTTTTGTGTATTTTCATTGTTCTTTCTGAATTTTCTCAATCAGGCATTCGTTAGTTATGGTGCCTCTTCATGGTCCATTGGATTCTAGAAATATATGGATTCTCTTTGTTATTTGTGTGAACATTTTTTGTTCGATTGGTTCACATTGTCCTTGAAGTTGTACAAAACTATGCAAAAGAAATTATGCACATATATACAATCATAGGATCTAAACACAAATCCACATTTATGTTTTGAAGGTTACACCATCAAGACTTCAAAATATAAAATGTATTTACAGTTTTCACCCTACCCTTTGGATGATGTTTCTCAAATCCAACTATCTATTTTACTTGCAAACCCACTCTTGCATGAAAAAAGCTCTCCTATAAATGTTGTAGCCTTATATGCTAAATCACATAATGAATAATGTAGTTCTCTATGCTTGCTTTAAGCCATACAATGCCTTCTTTTACCTGCACACCTGGTTCTTATGCCCTTTTTGCACAAAGCCACGGGGCTGAAAAACATACACTTCTTCATGCAAGTTGCCATTCAGAAATGATGTTTTGATATCCAACTGATGTACATCCCAACTATGATGAGCTGCAAAGTGCACAGATGCTACGAACAGTAGGCAAGATGCAAGTCACATAAATACCAAGTATCATTCTTCATTATAGCATCATATTCAGATTGCATAGCAGCCATCCAATTTTTTGAATTTTGTGCTTCATCAAATGAAATAGGCTCATTCTCATCACAGAGACTAGATGCAGCCATAGCATAGCAATCTGATGCAAAATATGCACTATGAGAGCCTGAATGAGTATGATATGACAGAGGTGCATCTAATTTGTTGTCATGTAAGTCTGCACCAGCCATTTTGGCATAGTTGTTGCCTCCTCAATGTCAACTCTCTCATCAACAAGTGCATCATGTAAATCTGCATCAGAAATGGGATGATCTGCATCATCACATGAAACCTGCAAAGGTTGAGAAGTTGCCTCATTAGGACCAGCACTAGACTCTCCACCTATAAAAAGAGGGAGCAAAGTATCATACATGTCTTTGGAGCTAACAAATGTCTCCTTAGTACATGAAAGCAATGGCTAAATAGCATCTTCCACAAAAACAACATCACGGCTAACCAGAATGCATTTAGTCTGTGGATGATACAGATGATAGCCTTTACTTTCAAAACTATACCCAACAAAAATACATTTGACTACTTTATCATCCAATTTTTTGCAATGTTGTTCGGGCACTAATGCATATGCCAAACAACCAAACACACACAGATGAGCAACAGATGGCTTGCGATCATGCCAAGCCTCATATGGAGTGATAGACTGCAGTGCTTTAGTGGGACACATGTTAAGTACATATGTTGTACACATGACAGCTTCAAGCCAAAAACTATGTGGTAAAGCCTGACTCTTGACCATACACCTCGCCATCTCCATGAGTGACATGTTCTTCCATTCAACAACTCCATTTTGTTGAGGTGTATACATCACTGTACACTGGTGTTTTATCCCACGTTCAGCCAAAAATGCATTAAAATCAGAAGACATATATTCCCCCCCTCGATCAGAATAGAGGGTGCCCATTTTACATGCTGACAGATTTTCAGCCAAAACCAAAACCCTTTGAAGCACATGAACACTTTGGATTTTTCCTTCAATGGATATACCAATGCATGCCTGGAAAAATCATCCATGAAAGTCACGAAGTAAAGATAATTCCCAAAAGAAGGTGTGTGCAATTTTTTAGTAGCCCGAACTGAACCATCTTTTGGAAAGGAGGAACGCTGCATTTTGCCCAAAATATAGCCTTCACAAACATGTTTTTCAGGTGCCTCAAGTTTGGGCAAAGAGGACACCATTTCAGATTTCTGCAGGCGTAGCAAACTAGCAAAATTCAGATGACCAAAGCGTGCATGGCACAAACAAAGCATCTGACAAAGTGAAAGAACTACCATCAACAATAGTCAAAATGATCTTACCAACTCCCATAATTGGATAAGAGGAGTTGTTGGCACATGTAACAATATTCCCTGTAGGGGCAAGCTCGAGTGAAGAGAAGAAACTACGCTGCGAGGTAATATGTTTGGTCGCCCCATTGTCAAAGTACCAAACATCTGAGTCTACTGCAAACATGCTCTGCTCATGAGAAGATGGGTCAAAACTGCAAACAATAGTAAACGCCCATTCTTCTTCCTGCACAAGATTAGTAGACTCTGTTTTTGGTGTAGAGACCTCTGCAACAACCATTCCAAGCTCTTTCTTCTTTGCCCCTTTAGCAGTCAGTTTTGGACAGTTCTTTATGATATGATCATTTCCTTTACAGCACTTGCAAAACAATTTCTACTTTTCTGATTTCTTTTCATCTTTGTCTTCCCTTTTTGATTGTGCAGAATTAGCAGATTTTTGCTTACTAATTGAAGAGCTCCATTTTCCTTTGCCCTTCTGACTAGCCAGGAAAGCTTGATCTGCAACACGCATAATGGACCTGTTCTGTCTAGACTGATCTTCCTGCAACATAACAGAGACTAACTCCTCAAATGACAAGGCATTTGGATTGCCTTTCATCATCAATTGAAGAGTAGAAGCAAAACTCTAATATGAATAAGGAAGACCATTCAGAACCGTCTGCACAAGTGAGCTATCTGGTATAACCTCATCAATAGAAATCAACTGTTCCTTCGAGTCTTTGATCTTTGCTAGAAAACTATCCATAGAATCACCTTCATTCATGCGCTCACTCTCCAACTGTTTTAAGAGGTAAGCAACACGAGCCTCATTCCTAGCTTGGTACAATGTGATAAGTGTATCCCAAGCATCCTTAGTTGTTCTGCGAGAGAGAATGTGAGGAATAATGGCATGTTTGGTAGACAAAGCTATCAATGCATGTGCCTAGGCATCTCTGCCATCCCAACAAATTTGCTCTGCAGTAGGTGCAGCAAGAACCACAACACGAACAAGAATATGCAGAATATCATCATCTTCGACACCTTCTGCATCAGCTTCAGTACCTGCAGTTGTAACAGTTGCAGGTGTGATAGGACGTTTTTCAACACCCTACACAATGTTCCACTATCCTTTTGCAACCAATACATGTCGCATCATATAAGCCCACAATGGGTAGTTGGTACCATCCAAATTATCCTCAACAACCAACATACAAAATACATCACTACTTTCAGCCATGGCCAATGACTAAAAATACCTTGATGCAAAAAAACGATTGTATCTCAAAAAGTTGAATAGAACTGCCCTGATGAATTCTGCTAAACCTGTAGCAGACTTCGAGACGCTTATACTGGCGAATTGAAACTAGTATATATCTTTGGCACAAAAAGACAAAATAGTTTGCACAAGCATTGCGATAGTGTATTCGGAGGCCAAAACGAGCTCAGATCGCGATTTCGACACCATAGAGCGAAGCCGTTTTGATTTCATAAACATGCAAAGTATGCTCACCAAAATTCGTGCGATTCTGAGATTGCAACCAGAGGAGTGTCAATGACGCCCTAGATGAAGCAGCGACCTGCTCTGATACCAATTGGTGGAGTTAGATGTCTATGGAAGCATGCAAAAAGCACATGAAAAAAGAAGAAGCTTGGAGCACAACACACAATGCTGAATGCATTACTAGAGAATGTACAAAGATAAGTAGCCCATTAGGGCAATAGGCATATATAGAAGCCGGGGGAAAAAATCCTCCTAAAGAGGGAAAAAGTGGCCCGAGGGTCCTAGTGTGTTCACACACATCACTACCTAAATATATCAACATTGTTTTCTTTTATTTTAATCAAATTGCAAAAGAGTAGGCTAATGCCGAACTTCTCCTTTCGAAAAAAAAAGAATGTAAACAAATGCATATTATAAATCTAACCTTTTTCAAGAAAGAAAATTATTTAAAAATAAATAGCCTCTTATGGAAGAATTTATAGATGTGCTCATAGACACACTCCCACCTGGTCTCCCCCCCTTGCGAAACATCTTGACCAACCCTCGTCTCACGCCCCATACAAAATGAACGAGATCGACCTTCAAGAACTCAAGCGGTAACTACATGAGTTAGAAGAGCAAGGGTATATTCAACTAAGTAGCTCTCCTTATGTGTGTAGCCCATTAAGCCAAAGACGTACACAGACAAGTACACAAAATATCATGATTACTTGTGTAGTGAACCTGTGCATCGATCCTTCACCTTGCTGAGTAGCTTGCCCTTGTGCACTCCTTGCTTTCAAGCTTCCAATAAGGTTATAGGCTTGGTCACTTATACTGTCAACTTGCAACACTTCTTTGATGATACTTTGTCACACTTTACTTTCTCTCTTAGTTGCTCTCTATGCACTCTCTCTACATACTTTGTAACCTTCTCTGCACACTTTGTCTCTATCTTTACACACTTTGTCTCTCTATGCACTACCTAAGTGAGTGTTGCTTTTGATCCCCTAGTTTATCTCCAAGAATGCTCCTTTATGGTGAATTGATTCTTCTTATGTATGTTGCTTCTTATGTAAGTGTATTATATGCTTTTGATCCCCTAGTCTATCTCCAAGAATGCTCCTTTATGGTGAATTGATTCTTATTATGTATGTTGCTTCAATTCTCAACTACTTGTCTATCTTGATGCTTACTTTTTCATCCCAAGAGCTTCCTTATGTAAAGAACAACGACTTTCTATTTTGTCATGTAATGAATTTATGGAAAACAAAGAAATTAAATGGGGGGCCACACATAAGTTCTTGTGTATCGTCTTCGTTTTTCTTTTTTTCCACCTCTGAACTTAGTTTTCGTTTTTCTTTTTTTCCACCTCTGAACTTAGTTTCTCCAAAATGTGCGCATAAGGGAGGGTTCACTTGGACCTTCCATAACCCTTTAAAAGCCTTAAAAACCCTTCAAAAAGACATTTTTACAACCTCCATTTAACTTTTCATGCAAGAACATTGTGAACAAATTACTTGAGCACCCGTGTCCTTGGCCATTTGTGCACCACTTTGCCAAGTCACCGCTTTGATCGGCTCAACAGTGCCCATCACCTAATGGGCTCTTCGTCTCAGTAGCAAAGAGCCAAACCACTAGCAAAGATTTTCCACTACAATGCAAGAGTGGGGTAGAACCTTGCAAAGAACATATGAGCACTCTAGCAAGACAAGGAAGGTGAACTTTCCCAAGATAACCTCAAAATGGACTCCAAAGTAAGCAATGAAAATGGATGAAGAAATTGATGAGAAGCAATCAGATGGTTCAAAGGAGGGGTAGGTGTGGTGTAGGGCTAATAAGGAAGGGGCATAGAAAACTAGGGGGTAGCTTTGGGTTAATGGTATAAAGGAAGGGGCAAGGAGTAGGATGGGTAGTTGGGCATGCGAAAAATTGCAAAAAAGGAGAAGAGAGATGAATATGAAAAATGTGAAAAAGGGAAAAATGAAGAGGGAATGCAGCATGTGGAACATGTGCAAGTGTGGAATCACATGTTTAATGTGTGCGAAACATACGGGGTAAAGAAGGAAAAATGGTTGTAATAAGAAAAAAAAATGATAAAAAAAAGGTTCAAAGGTGTCTAGAAACATGAAAATAACTCCAAGAATGAAAAAGTGGCCATCCAAAGTGAAATGTAGAGCCCCAAAGCATGCGTCATCAAAACAAGAAAAGCTAACAGACCATAGGATAAAACTTTATCCTATGGTCTATGTGTGTGGGGGGGTGGGAAGTGGATAAAATTGGAAAAGTGTGGATTAAAATAATAATAACAATAATAATAATAATAATGATGATGATGATGATGATGAAATTTTATATATAGTAATAAATCAAAAACTAATAAAGATAAAATAAATAAAATCAAACAAAAATAAAATAAGATTACATTAATATAAGTTTATATTAAGGTTATGGCAGAGGGTAGGGAGAGGGGGAGGAGAGAAAGCACACACACAGAGAGGAGAGAGAGAGAGAGAGAGAGAGAGAGAGGGAGGGAGGAGAGATAGGTAGAGAGAGAGGGATAGAGGTAGAGAGAGAGAGGTAGAGAGGTAGATAGAGCGAGAGAGAGGGAGAGAGGTGGAGAGAGTGAGGAGACATAGATAGAGAGAGAGGGAGAGAGATCAAGAGAGAGAAAAGAGAGAGGTAGATAGAGAGGGATAAATGTAGAGAGAAAGGTAAATCAAAATTATCAAGGTCATGCTACCATTTAAGAACTTTCTAATGCCCATTACTTCTTGGCTTCGAAGATTCCTTCTTGCATGTAAGGGGCCAGTAATTTGATTGCCAATCTATTTTATTGTGTGCGAGAGGAGTTGGACTACTATCTTCTATGGCATTGTGTATCGATGCATATTAGGGAAGTAGAAGCGTTAGTGCACCAACCCTACTTTCTTCTCAATGTCCATCTGATTAATGTCTATGAAGGTGCACTATTTTGCTTCATGGCTCTCAAATTTTAGATCTATAATGTTGTCTTTAACCCATCCAAATGCTTCTTTGATTAATTCATGTGTGAAGTGGATGGTTTTCCAATCACCTTGTAAGTTGATAACTTTAGCTTTCGGCATGGATGGTTTATCTATTGTTGGGTTCAATGTCTTCAATACTTGTGTGCATATTTCAAAGTCATGCTTATAGATTGGAAGCTTCAAATAAGCTTCTATTCGAGTTTTAATCCACGTCTCAAGTTTCCTTGGTAATTCATATAGGATGTAGAAATCTTGACTCATTACTGGAACTTGATGGTCACAATCCATGATTCTGATGGTGATTAAGAAGAGGTGTTCACCGATTGATTGCACATCATGGAAATAGGGACGTGTTGCCTTAACCGCATACTCCAAAGGAAATTCATTGACTTCCATTTCCTGGGTTGCCTCTGAATCTTCGAAATCCATCTACACTTAAACCCAATATTTGATTAATAGCATGAAAAACTTCTATTTCTCATTGTGCTCAAGCATCCAACATCCATCATTTAAGTGGATCCCCTCTCACAATAGTTCAGAGAATCATTGTACCTAAAGATGTATTTTTTTATTTTTTATTTGCTAAAAAGAAACATAAAATGGTTAGTCATAAGTGAAGTGAAAAGTTAGTTGTAGTCAATACAAATTCTATACCATTATACTACACATGAAGATCTATTTCCATTGGAGGAAATGTGCATGTAATAAAGTTATAGGTAGGAGATATTTGAACCACACCCTTCACATATAGGAGATGGTTGAATTACACCCTAAGAGAGAGGATTAGGAAGTAATCCTCAACCATGGCTTTTGGGGCAAGTGGTTAGCCCGTCACATCCCTAACCAAGAGGTTGTGATTTCAATTCCTTACATTGATATCAGAGCCTAGGAAGTAGGCTTGGGAAAGATGGGTTGTCCCAATGGCCTCTAAAAAAGGTGCTTGGGCACTCTATCATGTGAAAGGGTGGGAATTGGGAAAGTGGCGCTTTGAGAACTCTATCCAAGAGAGATTGGGGTGTATCTTTCAATCCGTAGGTCAGATTGAGGCATGTAAGATACCATTGGAAAGCTCTCGAAACTCTCCAAATCTAATGAGAAAACTAGAAAGTGTAAAGTCCTTGGGAAACCATGGATGGCACTTGATTGAGGGTTCAAGATACCAAACATGGGTGAGAACAAGGTTCAAAACTGAGGTTGAGAATAAAGACCCAAGACACCAAGGTTGCGAACAAGAAGGTTCAAGACACCGAGGTTGAGAGCAAGGGCTCAAGAGACCAAGGTTGTGAACAAGGTTCAAGAAATAGGAGATGATTGAATTACACCCTAAGAGAGAGGATTAGGAAGTAATTCTCAACCATGGCTTTTGGGGCAAGTGGTTAGCCCATCACATTCCTAACCAAGAGGTTGTGAGTTCAATTCCTTACAATGCACCACTAAATAGTTTAAGGAAGCCATCCTCGAATATGAGGCCTTGTAGTGTGGCCCTATTGTGCATGCATTAGGTGCACTCAACTCATCATGAGTGCAATTATGACATTGCTTCTCCAATTTTTGTGTTTCTTGAGATTTTCTTGGTCTCCATATTTGATGTGTCTTTGTAGATCCTTTTCTATTTTTCTCTTTTGTTGGTGGGTGTGGTTCTGATGCACTCTTTGTTTTGACCTACCAGATGTATTTTCATTGAGTATGTGTCTTCCTTGGTTTCCTTGGCCTTATTTTTCTCCACTTTGCTTGAGATTTTCTAGTAGTGCAACTATTGGTGATTGATCTCCTTAACTAATACTCTAATATCTTCCTTGGCTTTCTCTAATTTCTTTGTTGGGATCCAAATTTTCTTTGTTGTCTTTGAGATCAAATGAGTTCTTTAGGAAGCCATACTTGAATTGCCCTTGAGTTGACTTGATTTGTTGTTTCTTTCTTGACTAACTTTCTTCATCTAGGGTTTGTCGATTGTGCTTGTTGTAGCTTGCATTTATACTCTTGAAGTTGGTCCTTACAACTCCATATCTACTTGATTTTCCTATTTGATTGTTGTCTATTTCTTCCTTGTGTTGGGCTTGTTGAAAATTCTCCACGTTCCTCTCTCGAATGAATAACCTCGCGAAGGCTTTTTGATATGATCTCTTAAGGAGGGGTTGGCTAATCACATGTAGTAGAACAATGAGTTTCATCAACACTTAAGGTAGGTTGAAGAATAGAATCCTTAGATAAGGAGTTTGGTTGGGATTCTAAATCATGCATACTTCGTTTTGTTGCATTATTGTTTTTCCTATTATCTATCTTTAGTGGTTTCTAATCTAGGAGACTAAAGACTTCTCTATATCCTACTTTGGATGATATGTATCCTTGGGTGTTGGGTTATAACGTGTGCACACATTTTCTCTTGTGCATAGGTACCCTCTTTTGCTCATAAAAATGCCCTTTCTATGTATATTGGAGGCTTGCAAATGAGAAGACCCTCTTAGGCCCCTTTTGATAATTCTCCAAGACCAAGGCTTGGAACATTATAAATAATCCTCTTTTTTGCAAATACATGAAAAAAACCCAAAAACACATGTAGAAATTCTTATGCCTCTATTTCCTTGAGATTTGGGGAATATTTGCTAAGATATCCTAAGATATGGTAGTTAGACACATGCTCCTTTTTTGACTAGTCAAAGGAGCACATGGAGATGGGAGCTTAGGCTATAAATATAGAAGCTCATTCTTAGGGAAGGGAGCTTTTGGTTCACGTTGAGCTCCTTGTATAGATCCATCCCCTTATGAATGGAAGAAATCTTTTTACTCTTAGACTTTGTGCATTCTTGTATTTTGTGTTGGAGTGTGAGAGTGAGATGTGTGTGTGCATGCTTGTATTTCCTTTGTGTGTAAGTAGAATGTTGCAATTTCTTGTATTTTACACTTGTGACAAGGATCCTTGGCAACCCTTCTCTCCATGTTCTCGAGGGCATGTGGCATAGCTTGGGGCTGATGGCCAATGGCTTGAGCATGTTGGAGGTTGGGTTGCTTCCATGCAAGGCGGTGTGGGTCTTGGCTCCCCTTGAATATATTACAACAATAATTTCAGCGTCGTTGCTGGGAAGAACGGCCTTTCATTACTTGGAGAGCTCAAGAACATGTGGTAAGATATTGAATTGCATTTTTTTCTGCTTATACACCTAAATTATGTGTGTTGGCATGGCATTGCTACCCTTCCTTTGGACCATTAGCTCCCCATTTCCTTGTTTCTGTAGGATAATTTTAGTTCATTTTGGTTGTTGCACAAGAAAACCCCCTTATCATTCTCTCTCGCATACACATATACACACTTCTACACACACACACATACACACACTCTGGCATCAACCCCATCTCTATCATTTCTTAAAGTTGATGTTTTTCTTGGAAAAAGGGATGGATACCCTCGTTTATCCCTCCCTCTCTTCAACAAGAAAAAGAAAAAGAAGTTGAGTTCACCCCCCATGAATTTTTCTAGCAATCCATGTATGCAATATGACCTCTTTGAAGATTTTGGTTTCCCACCATTCAATGGGGGAGTGGAAACTTGGACCTTAACATTATTCCTTTCTTTCCTCCCACTAAAATGAAGTATATGTGCATCAGAAGGGGACATGGGAGGTCGGTGAAGTCGAGTTAAATCTCCCTCCCTTTTTCCTTTTTGTGATTGGTTGAAGAGCATGAATCCATGATCTACCCCGACTTGTTGCCAAGAAGGAATCCGATGCTTCATCATGATAGTAAGAAAATAATGTCAATATGTGCATTGGGGTGTTTCTTGCTCTATGGTACAAATGTAAGTGCAGGCCCAAATTCCGAGGATGATGAATTGAAGGAAACATGTCCTTTCTCCCTTGCTACCATTTGGGAGATGGGTGTACCATGTCCTCATTGCTCCATTTTCCATGGGACTCTCTGTGCTTGGGGTTGAGCCTCTAGGGGCTCCCCCTTCTTGCATACCTTCCGTGGGGTTGAGCTCCATCGAGCTCCCCCTTGTCATTCATCTTTCTCTCTCAGGGTTGAGCTCCATCGAGCTCCCCTTGTCATGCTTCTTCTCAGTGTAATCTACCAAGGCGAGCCAAGGGCTAATATTCCTCCACCATGGCTCTGTGTGGAGATCCTCCTACTCCCCCTAGTCTTGTTCTTCTCCACTTCAAAGACTCCTACGCCCTATGCTATTCGAGGGTTGAGACCCTATGTCTCCCCTGGTGCCTCCATTCTCAGTGTATGAGCTTTGAGCTCCCCCTCTTGGGGGTCGAGCTCACATCCTACCCTTGCATCTCTTCTATAGGACTACGGTTGAAATCCGTGTTGCGATTGGAAGGCCCTATTGCGTGCATGTTTACAAAAGCTTCAATATGACACTATGAGGTGAACCTCGAGCTCTCCCAGGCTTGAGGTTGAGCTTGGTTCCCTGCGCTGTTCTAGGCACTATTGCCCTGATCGACTCTTGCTCCCCTTTGGGTGTTAGCCTCTTTGTTGTTATAAGAGGTTGCCCATAATTTTTCTCATGCTATGGCATCCTTTAGCCCTCATAAAAATACCTTCTTTTTGTAATTAGGAGATGTCCATATGAACACCCTCCTAAAACCCCTTTTTGATATTTCCTTTAGTCTAAAGTATTAAAGCCTTCTCCATAAAGTAGCCTTTTTTGCACAAATTCAAAAACCCACGTAGAAATCCATGCGCTCCCTCTCTCTCTAGGTAGTTATCTTTTTGAAATTCCCATATCACATGAGATTCTCTTTTTGATTTAGCACATGTGGTCTTTTGACCACATGTTTTATTCACATATGCCTCTCTTCTTCTCTATATAAAGAAGAGCCTCATTTGTAAAAGAGGAGGTCCCTTGGCCATGGCCTTGGCCTCCATTTTGGTAATGGAAGAAGGTGTCATTTGTTACTCTCTTGCCTCCTTGTGTGCAATGGCGTTGGTCTTGGTGTATGGATTTGCATGTGTGTGTGCATGGTTGGGAGGATGTTCCCCGTTGCTCCTTGTGACGTTGGCCATTGTTGCCATTGGTCCATGAGCGTGGGTGAACCTCTCCTCTCATTCTTTGCCCCAACTTGGAGAAACCTCTCACTTCCATGTGAGGCGGTTAGGGTTTGTTGCTCCCCTTTTCTCAACACTCTTCGATTATGCTGAGTGGGGTTGAGCCTGATTTTGGCTCCCCCTTCCTACCCTCTACCATGTTCTTCATGTCTATTTTTGCTATCTCAAATATCTCCTTCAAAGCTTATATATTCTTTGAGATATCTATCAAAGAGTGAAGTCTATTTTTTTCAGTATACTTGTGTGTGCAGGTGGTCTATTTTGGCCAGTTGAGTTTCCTAACTAGAACTCATCCAAATTACTTGATTTTTAGTTTGTTGGAAAGATATTTGTGTGATTTCTCTATCTCAAATATCTTCCTCAAAGGATATATATTCAGGCTTTTATTAGTCCGAGAGTGAAGTTCAATTCTTCAGCATACTTGTGTGGATAGGTGGTTCATCACTTGCGTTTCCTAATCAAAACTTGTCCAAATTAAGTTATTTATAGCTTGTTACAAAGCCCTCTTTGTCTAATTTGATTGACTAAAGGCGCAATCCACTTGAGTTTTGTATTGAGAGCAGCAAGCTATCTAAGGTGCACTTGTTTGTCCAAGTGCTTGACATACAATGGTTCACTACACGTTTTTTTTGCGCATAGGAGAACTCATTCTCCATAGTTGGTATCAGAGCAAACTTGGTGCTTAAGCTTCATCAACAGAGTTTGAGTCAAAGCAAAGCAAAAGAGGAGTTACAAAATAAGGGGAAGCTTCACAAATGCAAGAGCAAAGGACAATATAACTATTCGAGGTAACTCTCAAAGTTTTTGATAGTCTTCAATGGCTTACTTGGATCAACAAGTAGAGAAATTGGATAAGGATAACTATCCCGTGTGGAAGTTTAGAATGACAAACTACGTAATGGGCAAAGGCTTGTGGGGTAGTGAGCGCGATGATGCTCAACCTCAAATCAATCAAGCTATGGCCACCGAACTCCAAAGGAGGCAAGCAAAAGAATGGGAAGAGAGGAATAGGAGAGTCATGTTCCTCATTTCACAAGTCATTACTAATGCCATGATAGGGCATATTCAACATCTAGAGAAAGCTAAGGATGCTTGGGAAGCTCTTGAAAGGATGTATTCAGCAAATATCAAAGCTAGGAAACTTCAACTCAAGAATGGGTTGAACACAATCAAGAAAATCTCGAGTCAATCCATAGCTGAATATACTTTGAAGATTAAGGAGCTAAGTGATGTGTTAGCTTCTATTGGCACAACGGTTGAAGATGAAGATCTTGTGTATTATACTCTTAATGGATTGAGAGAAGATGAAAGATGGAAGCCTTTTATAACTTCCATTAACTTGAAAGATGCATATCCAGGTTTTGAACAACTAATCCCTCATCTTGTCATAGAAGAGCTTAGCTTTGGTGGCCCCAAAGGAAAGGACAACCACAACCAAATGTTATATGCAGGTCAAGGTAAAGGAAGGAACTCAAGTGGAGGCTCAAGAGGAAAAGGAAGAGGTCACAACAACTCCAACTACAATCAAAACAATTTGGAAGACAACAAGGATGCATCAAATGCCAACATGTTGGAGTTAGACGTCTGCGGAAGCACGCGAACAGCACAAGGAAGAAGAAGAAGCTTGGAGCACAACACACAAGATTGAATGTATTACTAGAGAATGTACAAAGATAAGTAGCCCATTAGGTCAATAGGCGTATATACAAGCCGGGGGAAAAAAACCTCCTAAAGAGGGAAAAAAGTGCCCCGGCGGTCCTAGAGTGTTCACACACATCACTACCTAAATATATCAACAAATCCCCCCTGGGAGTGATGCGGTGAACAAGGAGCTGGCACTCATGTATAAGGAAGTGCCGAGCTATGTGGAAATCACTCCACAAAAGGAAGTAAGCCCAAAGCTTTGCGGAAAGCTTCAAACTTCTCCCTAGGCAGAGCCTTCGTGAAAAGGTCTGCAATGTTCTCCTGCGTGGGCACATATGCCAAGCTGATCTCCCCAGCAGAGAACCTCTCCCTGACATAGTGATAATGCACCTCAATGTGCTTAGTGCGAGCATGGAACACAGGGTTCCTCGCAACTGCCAATGCGCTCTGACTGTCAGTGAAGATGGTGGTGGCAGAAGACTGGCCAACACCCAAATCAGCCATAAGGCGTCTGAGCCACACACACTCAACAGTCGCTGTGAAAGCTGCCCTATACTCAGCCTCACAACTGGAAGTGGCCACAGTAGGCTGCTTCTTGCTCAACCAAGATATACATGAGCTACCAAGCATGAAGCAAAAACCACTGGTGGACACACGAGTGTCATAGCAACCAGCCCAATCTGAGTCAGAAAAAGCATGCAAATCTGGCGGTAGTGATCCCCCCTTGGGATAAAACAAGCCAAGTACCACTCAAGTAGCGAAAGATGCGCTTCACCGCTTTCCAATGCGTGACTCCTGGGCAATGCATAAACCTGCTCATCTGTGAGACAGCAAACTGAATATCTGGCCGAGTAATGCATAAGTAAATCAAGCATCCAACAGCCTGCTGATAGAGAACAACATCAAATGCATCTCCAGCATCATGAAGACTCAATCGTAAACCTGTCTCCATAGGAGTGGCAATAGGCTTACAATCTTCAAGGCCAAAACGCTGCAATAATGTGTCAATATATTTCGTTTGACACAAAGCCATTCCAGCATCAACTTGCATAAACTGAATGCCCAAATAGTGATGCAAATGCCCCAAATCAGACATCTCAAATGAGGCATGCAAATCAGCCTTGAAATCAGCAATATGCTTCTCAAGAGGACCAGTGAGCAGCATGTCGTCTACATAGACAACAATGATCAAAAGCACATCATTAGCACGCTTAACATATAAGTTGCTTTCAGTTGGACTGTTCTCAAAACCATGTGCAATCAGATAGGCATGTATTTTCTCATACCAAGCACGTGGTGCTTGCTTTAAACCATATAACACCTTCTTTAACCTGCACACATGGTTTTCATGCCCTTTCTGCACAAAGCCACGGGGCTGAAAAACATACACTTCTTCATGCAAGTCACCATTCAGAAATGCTGTTTTAATGTCCAACTGATGTACATTCCAACCATGATGGGCTGCAAGTGCACAAATGCTCCGAACAGTAGTCATACGGCATGTAGGTGCAAAGGTCTCATCAAAATCAATGCCTCTTTCCTGCGCATAACCCTTTGCAACAAGCCTAGCCTTATACCTGTCAACTGTACCATCAGGTTTACGCTTCAGCTTGTATACCCACTTAGTGCCAATGGCCTTCTTGCCAGGAGGCAAGTCACATAAAGACCATGTACCATTCTTCATTATAGCATCATATTCAGATTGCATAGCAGCCATCCAATTTTTTGAATTTTGTGCTTCATCAAAAGAAACAGGCTCATTCTCATCACAGAGACTAGATGCAGCCATAGCATAGCAATTTGATGCAAAGGAGGTACTATGAGAGCTTGAACGAGTACGATATGACAAAGGTGCATCTAATTTTGCTGTCACGCAAAGTCTTCACCAGCCATTTTGGCATAGTTTTTGCCTGTTCAATATCAGCTCTCTCATCAACAAGTGCATCATGTAAATCTGCATCAGAAATGGAATGATCTGCATCATCATATGAAACCTGCAAAGGCTGAGAAGTAGCCTCATTAGGACCAGCGCTAGCCTGTCCACCTGTAAAAAGAGGCATCAAAGTATCATACATGTCTTTGGAGCTAACAAATGTCTCCTTAGTACATGAAAGCAATGGCTGAATAGCATCTTCCACAAAGACAACATCACGGCTAACCAAAATGCGTTTAGTCTGTGGATGATACAGACGATAGCCTTTACTTTCAGAACTATACCCAACAAAAATACATTTTACTGCCTTATCATCCAATTTTCTGCGATGTTGTTCAGGCACTAATGCATATGCCAAACAACCAAAAACACGCAGATGAGCAACAGATGGCTTGCGTTCATGCCAAGCCTCATATGGAGTGATAGACTGCAACGCTTTCGTGGGACACCTATTCAGTACATATGCTGCACACATGACAGCCTCAAGCCAGAAACTATGTGGTAAAGCCTGACTTTTGACCATGCACCTCGCCATCTCCATGAGTGACCTGTTCTTTCGTTCAGCAACTCCATTCTGTTGAGGTGTATACGGCACTGTACACTGGTGTTTTATCCCACATTCAGCCAGAAATGCATTAAAGTCTGAAGACATATATTCCCCCCCTCGATCAAAACGGAGGGTGCCCATTTTACATGCTGACAGGTTTTCAGCCAAAACCAAAAACTGTTTAAAGCACAGGAACACTTCGGACTTTGCTTTGAGTGGATATACCCATGCATGCCTGGAAAAATCATCAATGAAAGTCACGAAGTAAAGGTAATTTCCAAAAGAGGGTGTCTGCATAGGACCACAGACATCACTATGTACAAGCTGCAATTTCTGCATAGCCCAAACTGAACCATCTTTTGGAAAGGAAGAACGCTGCATTTTGCCCAAAATACAGCCTTCACAAACATGTTTTCCAGGTGCCTCAAGTTTGGGCAAAGAGGACACCATTTCAGATTTTTGCAGGCGTAACAAACTAGCAGAATTCAGATGACCAAAGCGTGCATGCCAAAGCTTTGCATCTGACATAGCCTGAGAATCATGAACTGCACATGCCGAATCATTCACAGATTTTTCATAGTCTATGAGCTTATATAGCCCACGACATAAAATACCAGAAGCAATAATCACATCGCCATTTGAGAGATCATGGACTGTACACCTGTCATCAACGAATTTCACAACCAAGCCAATCTTGGCTAATGCAGAAACTGATAACATGTTCTTTTTTATCCCTGGCACAAATAAAGCATCTGACAAAGTGAAAGAACTACCATCAGCAGTAGTCAGAATGATCTTACCAACTCCCATAACAGGATAAGAGGAGTTATTGGCGCATGTGACAGTATTCCCTGTAGGGGCAGGCTCGAGTGAAGAGAAGAAATTGCGCTGCGAGGTAATATGTTTGGTTGCCCCACTGTCAAAGTACCAAACATCTAAGTCTACTGCAGACATGCACTGATCATGAGAAGATGAGTCAAAACTGCAGACAGTAGTAAACGCCCATTCTTCTTCCTGCACAAGATTTGCAGACTCTGTTTTTGGTGTAGAGGCCTCTGCAACAACCATTCCAGCCTCTTTCTTCTTTGCCTCTTTAGCAGCCAGTTTTGGACAGTTCTTTATAATATGATCATTTCCTTTACAGTACTTGCAGAACAATTTCTGCTTTTCTGATTTCTTCTCATCTTTATCCTGGTTCTTCGATTGTGCAGCATTTGCAGATTTCTGCTTACTGGTAGAAGAGCTCCATTTTCCTTTGCCCTTCTGACTAGCCAGGAAAGCTTGATCTGCAACACGCATAATGGACCTGTTCTGCCTGGACTGATCTTCCTGCAACAGAACAGAGACTAATTCCTCAAATGACAAGGCATTCGGATTGCCTTTCATCATCAATCGAAGAGTAGAGGCAAAACTCTGATATGAATCAGGAAGGCCATTCAGAACGGTCTGCACAAGTGAGCTATCTGGTATAACCTCATCAGCAGAAATCAATTGTTCCTTCAGGTCTTTGATCTTTGTAAGAAAACTGTCCATCGAATCACCTTCATTCATGTGCTCACTCTCCAACTGTTTTCGGAGGTAAGCAACACGAGCCTCATTCCTAGCCTGGTACAAAGTGGTAAGTGTATCCCAAGCATCGTTTGCTATTCTGCAAGAGCGAATGTGAGGAATAATGGCACGTTTGAGAGACAAAGCTATCAATGCATGTGCCTGGGCATCTCTGCCATCCCAACGAATCTGCTCTGCAGTAGGTGCAACAGAAACAGCAGCACGAACAGGAATCTGCGGAATATCATCTTCGACACCATCTTCATCAGCTCCAACACCTGTATTTGCAGTACCTGTCGTTACAAGTGTAACAGGACGTCTTTCAACACCCTGCACAATGTTCCACAATCCTTTTGCAACCAATACATGTCGCATCATATAAGCCCATAATGGGTAGTTGGTACCATCCAACTTATCCTCAACGGCCAACATACGGAATACATCACTGCTTTCAGCCATGGCCGGTGACTAAAATACCTTGATGCAGAAAATTGACTGTATCTCAAAAAGTTGAACAGAACTGCCGAGACGAGTTCTGCTAGACCTGTAGCAGACTTCGAGACGCTTAAACTGGCGAACAGAAACTGGTATATACCTTTGGCACAAAAGGACGAAATAGCCTGCACAAACACCCTGAGTATGCTCACCAAATTTTGTGCGAATCTGAGACTGCAAACGGAGGAGTGTCGACGGCGCCCTAGAAGAAGCAACGACCTGCTCTGATACCAATTGTTGGAGTTAGACGTCTGCGGAAGCACGCGAACAGCACAAGGAAGAAGAAGAAGCTTGGAGCACAACACACAAGACTGAATGTATTACTAGAGAATGTACAAAGATAAGTAGCCCATTAGGTCAATAGGCGTATATACAAGCCGGGGGAAAAAAACCTCCTAAAGAGGGAAAAAAGTGCCGCGGCGGTCCTAGAGTGTTCACACACATCACTACCTAAATATATCAACACAACACACAAGGAAGAGGTCGAGGTAGAAGTAGAGGAAGATACCGAGGCTCCTATAATTCTCATAAAGGTATAACATGCTATCATTGTTGTAAAGTAGAACACTATGCTAGGGATTGTTGGCTGAAGAATGGAAGAACAAATGGAGGCAATCAAAGGAGCCAAAGCAACTATGCAAGCACCTCAAGTGAAGGAAGCAAGGACACACTACTTGCAATGAGACATGAGTATAGAAGCTCTTGTGAAGATGACAAAAAATGGTACATTGATTCAAGTTGTAGTAACCATATGTCATGCCAAGGAAGTTCGTTTGCTAATCTACAGGTACCAAGTGGAAAAGGATGTGTTGAAACAGGTGATGATACTCAACACATGATTGAACATATTGGAGATATAAGGCTTGGAGATACAAGTAGAGCAAAGGTACTATCTAATGTTCTTCATGGTCCTACAATCTCAAAGAACTTGATTTCAGTAGGACAAATGGTAGAGAAGGGTTATCATGTCATATTCAATGAGAATGGGTGCTTCATAAACAATCCAAAGGAAGGCTTCAAGGTCATTGCTCAAGGTAGAAGAGAAGGAAGGATGTTCACTTTGGACATCCAACATCCACATGGAAAGGTCATGTACATTCAATGTGGGAACAAGAAGATTTCAGATCTGGACTTATAGCACAAAAGAATAGGACACATCAACATTCCAAAGCTGAAGGACATGAGAAAACATGAAGTGGTAAGAGGTCTTCCAAAATTTAATAGCATTGGACTACATGAGTTATGTGATTCTTGCCAACTAGGAAAGCAAATGAGGCATCCATTCAAGAGGAGCAATTATGTGGCCCCAAATGTCTTGGACTTGATACGTATGGATGTATGGAGACCACAACTGCCATTTACTTGATGAATAGGTGCACAACATCGGGAATACATCACTTGACTCTAGAGGAGATATATTCCGGTAAGAAACTGATCTTACACACCTCAAAGTGTTTGGATGTGTTTGCTTTGTTCACATTCCACAAGAAGTTAGAACAAAGATGGAACCAAGGTCAGAAAAATGCATTTTCATCGACCACTCGATGAAACAAAAAGGATACAAGTGTCACAACCCTAGAACAAAGGAAGTAAGAGTCTTGCGAGATGTGGTCTTTGATGAACTAAGACCATGGCATGAAGATAAAGGAAAGGAAAAGATTCTTGAAGAAGATTGTGATGATTATGCAAGAACAAATCAAAGAGAAGTCCAACAATCAAGCACAAAGGTTTCATGTCCAGAGGCATCTTCATCAAATGAAGAATGTTCAACATGGATGGGCAGTCATTCTTTGTCTCCAAATTCAGCTCATGGTAGAGCCGAAGAAGCAAGTGCTACTCCAAACAATGAGATAGATGCAAGTGAAGAAGAATATGAAGAGGTAATCACTCCGAAGGTAAAGCTGAATAGGTTAAAGAAGCAACTTTCTAAAGGCAATGAAAGAAGATCTTCAAGGACAAGGTATCCAACTCAAAGGTGGAGTTATGATAGTTTCATGGCGAAACATTTTGCATACATGATGCAGGTTATCAAAGACAAAGAGCCTGAGACATATGAAGAAGCTTGCACACAAAAGGAATGGAAGCAAGCTATGAAAGAGGAGATCGAAGCTCTCAAAGATAATCACACATGGGAGCTAGTGCCAAAGAAAGAAGGTATGAAGATTGTCCAAACAAATGGGTGTTTAAAGTAAAGAGGAATGTTGATGGTTCACTAGCTAGATATAAAGCTAGAATAGTTGCCAAAGGATTTAAACAAACACAAAACATAGCTTATGATGAAGTTTTCCGCCCTGTTGCAAAGATGGGAACAATCAAAACATTAATAACAATTGGTGCTTCAAGGAGATGGCCATTATATCAACTTGACATCAAAAATGCTTTTCTCAATGGAGAACTACAAGAAGAGGTATACATGAGCCAACCATTTTGATTTGAAAATGAAAACCATCTAGACTTTGTTTGCAGGTTGAAAAAGACACTTTATGGCTTGAAGCAAGCACCAAGAGCATGGAATCACAGATTGGTAGACTATCTAACTAAGTGTGGATACAACCCAAGTAGTGCAGATCCTTCATTGTACATGAAGAAGGAAGAAAATAGAGAGGTATATATTTGCATATACGTCGATGACCTCGTCATAATAGGAAATGATGTTACATGGATTAAAGATATCAAAAGGAAGCTTGGTAAGGAGTTTAAAATTTCAGACCTTGGAGAGCTTAAATATTTTTTAAGAATTGAAGTTGTTTATGGAAAAAGTGGAATCTACTTGATGCAAAGGAAGTACTTGTTGGATGTTCTTTTCACATTTGGAATGGGTGAATGCAAACCACTCACGCAACCCATGGACACAAATACAAAGATTTGCTCAAATGATGGAGAACTATTGGAAGATGTAATGACATACAGAAGAACTGTAGGATCATTAATCTATGCAAACATTACAAGACCTTATTTATCTTATGTTGTTGGTGTACTTTCTCAGTTTATGCAAGCCTCGACAAGTTAACTTAAATTCAGCCAAGAGAGTGTTGAGATACATAAAGCATACAATTAATCATGCTTTTTTTTACAAGTTTGATGAAGAATTGCAGGTCAAAGGCTTTAGTGATGCTGATTGGGCAGGTTCAAAGGAAGATAGGAGATCAACCTCAGGTTATGTGTTCATGATAGGAAGCAAACCTATCACATGGAGCTCAAAGAAACAACCTAGTGTTGCACTTTCATCCATGGAGGCTGAATACAGAGGATTAGAATTTGCCACTTGTGAAGCAATGTGGATTAAAAAGCTTTGCTGATCTTGAAGTGCAAGTTGGAACCATCCCTATATATAGTGATAACATGTCAAGTATTTACTTGGCAAGCAATCCTATGTTTCATGCAAGGAGAAAGCACATATAGGTCCACTACCATTATGTAAGGGAGAAGGTATTGAGCAAAGATGTGGAGATAAGGTTTATCAGAACCAAAGAGTAGGTTGAAGATATGTTTACAAAGTTCTTGGATGCTTCTAAACTCAAAGGTTTCAAGAATGTGATAAATTTGCAGAACATGGTTGAAGATAACTCCCAAATGAGCTTGAGGGGGAGTGTTGAAGATAAATGTACAAGATCATTTTCACATAAGCTATGCTTGGATAAATTTACCAAATATAAAGATAAAGGAAAAGAAGAGAAAAGAAAAAAAAAGAAGAAAAAAAAAGAAGAAAAAAAAAGTATAGTCAAAATTCATGATGAGTAAAAGATACAATATCTGCCTTCTAGTAAGTGGCATGTAGTGGTCAATCAAATGAAAGTGGAATGGGAGCACGTTCTAAAGAAAGAGAAAGAGGCAAGAGCTCCCAATAGTCGGATTTGGTCATTTTGTCATTTTGTCTTCCTATAGACTCCTTCTAGCCGCACGCCATTTTGTACACAACTCTATTGGGAAGCTCATATCTCAGTGTATATGTAACCATTTCTTGTCTTTAAACACTCATTAGAAAGCTTATCTTTCTCTATCGCAAATATCACCTTCAAAGATTATATATTCTATGAGATATCTATCAGAGAGTGAAGTCCAGTTTTTTAGTATACTTGTGTGTGCAGGTGGTCTATTTTGGTCAGTTGACTTTCTTGACCAAAAATCATCCATTTTTTTCTTATTTTTAGTTTATTGGAAAGCTATTTGTGTGTACTTTGTCTCTTTCAAATATCTTCCTCAAAGGATATATATTTAGGGAGTTATCAGTCGGAGAGTGAAGTTCAATTCTTCAGCATACTTGTGCAGATAGGTAGTTCATCTTCATCAGTTGCCTTTCCTAATAAAAAATTTTCCAAATTAAGCTATTTATAGCTTGTTAAGAATCTCTCTTTTTCTACTTTGATTGAAAAAGGCACATTTCCATTTGATTTTTTTATTGAGAGCAAAAAGCTATCTAAAGTGAAGTTGTTTGTCCAAGTGCTGGACATACAAGGGTTCACTACACGTTTTCATTGCACATAGGAGAACGCATTCTCCATAGAATGGTTTTTAGGGGTATTCTCTTGGCATTCTTGGAAATTTCAAATGTGTTCATGTACGTATTTTTGCATGCATGACCAGTATACACCCAGTCTTTTCAATTCTCTTGTTGTTCCATGGACGCCCTTATGGTTTCTCCATTGATTCCCATGAGCTTGCTCAAGTAAGTTTTTCCATTCTGCATCCTCTACACATCTCAATAATATGCCGTTTGGCTCTTTTTAGTATAAGCTATGAGCTACAATGTGTAGATTGCATGATTCTATAAATTCCTTTTTGTTATCTCGGTTGATCCTATGGTGTGGTCCATGCATAAGGATTGGTATTGACTTTTCTATCCATTTTGGACACACTTCTAAGTTAAATAGATATGTATCTGGCAAATCGTCAACTACTCCAGTAGGTGGTTCTCCATGTGTCATCCTTGATAAATGATCTCTTACATGAGTATTTCCCTTTTTTACTACTACTTCGAAGTCAAATTCCATAAGTAATAGGAACCATCTCACTAGCTTTCTCGTATTACAGGGCTTATTGATCAGGTACAACAATGCGTGATGGTCGATAAAAAACTTGAATTTATTGGCTAGGAGGTAATGTCAGAATTTCTTGACTGCATACACCATCCCTAGGCCTTCTCTTTCTGTAGTGCTGTAATTTCTTTCTGCTTGATTTAATTGTCTAGCAGCATATGCGATAGGATGATCTAATTTTTCTTCATCCACAGGTTGAGCTAGTATGCATCCTATTACAAAATTTGATGCGTCCACATGGACATGGAATGGTTTGTTCTAGTTGGATACCTTCAAGATAGGTGCTAAACTTAACCATCACTTCAATTCATTGAATGTCTTTTCACATTCCTCCATCCAAGGGAATTGAGTCAGAAACCCATACAATGGTTTTGCAATTATAGCATACATGTAGATAAACTAACGATAGTATCCATAATGACCCATAAAAGCTTGTACTTCCTTCACATTTTAGGTCTAGGTAAGTCCAAGATTACCTTTATCTTATCCTCATCGATGGAAATTCCGTTCTTGGAAACAATATGCCCAAAGATCTTTCCTTGCCTCACGATAAAAACACATTTCTCTAGATTCAGGCACACTCTGTATTGCTTGCATTTTTTGAATATCTTCCATAGCTCAAGAATGTGTTCAATTCTTTGACGAGAGTAGGTGCACAAATCATCTACATAAACTTCCATGCTTTTTCTTAGAAATTCCTTGAATACATGACACATCAATCTTTGGAAAGTTGTAGGAGCATTAGTGAGCTCCAATGGCATCACTCCAAAATCATACACTCCCCATTCAGTTGCAAAGGCTATCTTATGTTGGTCTTTAGTAGCAATGGCTACCTGGTTGTACCCAGAGAATCCATCCAAGAAGCTCTAGTCTTCCTTGCCTACCACTCTTTCCAAGAGGTGGTCATTTTATAGGTAAAGGGTAGCTATCATGAATAGTGGTTGCATTAAATTTTTTCAAATTACTTATAGACTCTAATTCTACCATTCTTCTTGGGTACTACAACCAAGGGTGATACCCATTTTGTGTGCTCTATCTCATAGATGAAAACTGCTGCTAATAACTTGTCAATCTCTTCTTTAATCTTAGCTGAATAGACATCATTATATGTGTATGGCCATTGTTTTGAGGATTTTGCCTCATATGTCATTGGAATTCTATGGGAGCAAATGGATGGATCTACTCCCTTGAGGTCTGTGTAGGTCCATGCAAATACATCCATGTATTTCCTTATTGGTTCTATCAGTTCTTGCCCTTCTTCTAGTGATACATCTTTTCCAATGTATGTACATCTCTCCTCTTCTTCTTTAATGGTTACTATCACTTTCTTGGTTTGTTCCCTATTATCATATGCCTCTCCTTCCTAGGCTTCTCTCTTGGGCATTTGAATTGCTATCTTTGGTCTGGCTCCATATCTATGCTCTCATAATCCTCCCTCCATTCCTTTTCCAGTAATTCTCTAGCTTCCATTTCTTGAAGGCTTACCATGTAAAGATTTACATCATAAACTTCTTCATCCAAACACTTCTTCATGGTCAGTACTTCTTTATTTACACACACATCTAGTGTGGCTAATATTTTCATCCATGTGTGTGGTTCAAATGCTTCATCTGCGAATATTCAAGGTATGTATGTTGGGTCATCTATGGGCCTCTCATTTTGATGTCCTATAGTCCATAATTGTGTCCTTTTTTCTTCTCTTTTTGCCCGCTTACACATCCATAGTTGAACATCTTCATTCATCCATGATTGGTCACTAGATCTTGTGCTATGAATGGATAAGTCATCTTCTTCCTTATGTATTGGTACATCTCTATAGGCGAAGGTATGTAAGTTTATCTTTGTAATTGTCCCTTGATGTTGTAAATACAATGCATCTCTTCCCCAGTCTTGTACTACTCTGAGTTGTCTCATGAATGATCGTCCCAAAATCATCTCATAGTTGATGGCTTTTCCGAACTAACATATGGCTAAAGTGTGTTTGAACTCCAGTCCACATGTGGTCAACCTAATTTTTTCCAGTATTCCTAGTGGCCTTTCAACATGACCGTCTTCTAGCTAGAGTTTCATTTGTGTAGGTCGTAGGGATGGCTTTCCCCATTTTTCCCAAATCTCCTTGGTGGCTATGCCTACACCTGCTCCTATGTCTAAAATTGCTTTCATCATGTACCTGTTAAACGTAATGGGTAGACAAGTATTTCCTTCATCTCCCTCACTAAATTCTCCAACTTTATCTATTGGGATCTGAATGGTTGGTGGAGCTTGTACTCCTTTGTTCTCATTCGTAGATTCTTCAGCTTCTATTCTCAAGTGTTCTGCCAATTGCTTCCACAATTGGGGTTTTGCTCGTAGTAATTCTTCTACCATTAGTGAACCTTGTATTTTGGTTTTCTTGAGTTTTGATAAGTTATGTGACATCTCATCTTGTGATCTTTCGTCTTTGCCCTTGATTGTGGGAGCATGGAATACTTCCATTTTTCTCTCGTACTCTCCCATGTAAATTGGGTAGCATGGAGATGATATTTACTTCTTCTCGATTTTGGTATAGAATGGAAACTTCCTCATATACCTGTTCTAATTTTGTTATGGGTTGATTTTCCCAAGTGTCTAATTTTTCAAAGCATGGTCGAGAGTTCTCATTCTTTTTCCACCATTCCTCTTGAATCATGGCCCATAGGTCATGTGGCCATTTGGCCTCTAATTTTGGAATCATTAAGACCTGTTCTTCCTTGTTACTCTGGATGTCTTCCTCCCTATTCTCCTCTTGTTGTTTTTTTACTGATTTTAGGTTGTTCGATTCCATGCATTCGTTGAATTCGTTTTTTGGTATCCTCATCTTCAAAAGGATTGGTATAGTACATTCCAGTGTGGTTTGAGCTATTTCTATTAGTTTCCTACATATTTCCAATCTCTCCTTCTCCAACTCTCCTTGTGAATAGAGCTTTTCCTGTTGCTCTATGCTCGGTCTAGTCACGATCCTAGACTGATAAACCTTCAACCACATGTTCAAGTCTTCTAGTACTCGGTCTGCTAGAATTGACCCTGCCTCAATTGGCTTAGATGCTTGGATCATCTGATGAAAGTTCTCTTGCTCCTCTTGATCTTGAGGTTTTTGCTTTTCCTTTATCAATTTCTCATCCTCTTTACTCTTCTTTCTTATCCATTTATTCCTGAGTTTTTCTCTTTTGCTCTTTCATCTTTGAGTTTTCATTGTCTTTTTGGTTTCCTCTAGGTCTTTTGAATCCTCAATCACCTGAGTCTTGGGTTCTAAACTTTTATCCATATCAGACTCAGACTGTATTTTGTTTACTGCATTTCCTTTGGGTTGGGCTCTAGTGATAACCTTTAATCGTATTGTGTACTCCTTATCACATCTCGATGATTCAATCACTTCTATCACATTGATTTGGATGGTGTTAGGAACCTTGTTGGGATTTCTAGGGCAATATCTGCCTAGATGTTCCTTGCCACAATAATTGCAATACCCTTCCCATACTCTGGGGGGTGGCGAGTTGTATGGTAGGGTGCACTCTCTTATAAAGTGATCTCCCCCACACCTATAGCATGGTCCTCTAGGGACAAGTGGTCTAGTGGGTGGTCTCATCGGGATTTGGGCCTTTGGTGCTGTGTACATATCACTCGTATCCATAGTACCGTTGATCATAATTTTGTTCATATTCTATCAGGCTTGTATCATAAGGGTAGTACTCTCCTTGGGCCTGGTCGAATCCTTGATTTGCAATTTTCGTATTGGCTAAGCATGTTGCAGGTACTATAGCTCTTTCTAAGTTCTCCTCTGGTTGAGTGTACTTGATGGGCACTACACTCTGTGGATGGGGTGGTTGTTGGCCAAGTATAGGTTTGGTTGATGATATCCTCCATTTTCATACGGTCTTCAGTCTTCTTGCTGGCTCTGGGGGTCTGATCACTATAAGAACTGATGGTCTTAGCAGTTGCATTCTCGGTCCTACACCTGGTTGTGGTCTTGCCCTAATGGGTGGCCTATTAATCTTTCCTCTCCCTTGATTAGTATGGTTGTGGGGATTCACCCCTGGCATAGCAAATTGTATGTGGGGTCTAATGGGAACACTGTGTTGGCTAGTTTGACTTGATATCATGTTCTCTATTTCATGATGGTTCCAAAGGGGTTTTGCGATGTAGTTGCCTATTCTCGAGGAGGGAATATAGGCAACCCCATGTACTTGAGCCGTGACCTATCCACTTTGTCTACCACCCAATATCTCCTTTGATTCTGGTCTAGGTAGGTAACTCTAGACACATCCTCCGGATCATTCAGCTCATATATAGTTAGAGGATTTATCCCTTCTTCTTGTGTAGGTGAGTCAATTTGTAGAAGCAGATCTGATCCATGAATCAAATACACATCCATCAAATAGTCATCCTAAGGTATTAGATCCCCTCTCAAGACTTGAGTCACTACTGACTTGCCCCTTGGGGTAGTCACAATGTCTCTGTTGTTATGTCTTCTTGAAGTTCCTTGCCTTCTAATTCCCCTCTATCATTGATCTATTCTAGATCTTTGGTCACTACATAGATCTGGCCCATCTTGTCCATGTAAACTCCACCTTCATACTTGATGACGGGTCTCGAAACTATCTCTGAATCTGTAGGGTTTACGATTCGTGCTACTAAACTATTTAGATCATCAAGGTAAATGGGTACTCCTTGTAGGTTTGTGGACATATACTGTAGAGAGGTCTAATATTCTCCCTCTACAGTAGACATAAAACCTTCCCTTGGGACTGAATTGTGCATGTCTTTAGAGGTCATGGGTATTTCTTCCTTAGAATCACTAGAGGTGCTAGAGTAGATAGACTGATGGCTTGATTAGGCTTCACTTCCTATAGATGAGATGATGCTTCTTCGACTGCCTAATACTCATTCGGATCTCAAGTTCATTCACCTCTTAGGTGCTAGGTCTTCTCTATTCTCTCCCAAGTGTTTTGTTTTTCTCTCACTTTTTCACTTTCAGGCTGCTTTGGTTCCCCACGATACATGATACTGCTCGAGGTGATACCACACCTAGACGATACACGATGTTGACTTGAGCGATATGATACTAATCTAGGATGATAGAATACCTCTGATCCAACACAATATACGATACCTCTATGGAGACGATACCACCTTAGAGGATACATGGTACCATCAAGGATGATACCCGATACCAGCTCTTAGCGATATGATACTTCTTTAGAGACAATACACGATACCTCTCGCGCATGATACATGATACTACCTTGGATGATACGATATCACTATACGATACTTGGGTCTCTAACGATATGATACCACTCCTATAACTATATGATACCTACCTACAAATGATACATGATACCACTAGACTCGCAATACATGATACCGATATGGTACAATATGATACCGAGTGTCTCACGATATGCTATACCTCTGGGCCGACAATACATGATACCACTATGTGAGGATACGATATCACTTGAGGCTCACGATACAATACCACTAAATTCACGATATGCGATACCTCAACTTGGCGATACACAATACTTTCCCGGTATTGCAATACCTCAAGGAGGCACTCATGATACACGATACTTGGCGAGTATCATGATAAAATGGAGTTTCGATATCACGATACCAAAACTCAACCAATTGGGATACTTAAGCCAAATGTGATCCAATACTTAAAACTTTTTGTGCAATCTGTGCCTCACACTCTCCTCTTCTCTGATGGCCCACTATGAATGGCAAAAACTCACTCCACCCCCTCTGTTTTACCCAGTGATACCAGTGCAGTCATGTTTGTGAATGCTTTTCTTATTTTATGAGATTATAAGGTGACGTAACACCTTCAAGGGTATGCCTTCCAAATTTTGTGCTCAACAACCTACAAATCTATGCGCTCTCCATGATGCACCCCACACAATACCACTCGCTCCTCCCTCATGATACCAGTGTTTAGGCAAGTGACTTCTCACTGAACTAAGTCCTATACTTTGAGGCCTTTGAAGTGTCCTTAGTCTGAATTGAAAAGAACAATTTTTTGGTATTTTCTTATGGTGACCTACCTATCCTAATCCTACCTCTATCTTCCATAAACCCTAACCCTTCCTCACTCCTTTACTCCTAACCCTAAAACTCATTACACACACTCCTAAAGTGTGAAGTAACAAGTGCTGAAGTATTTGGTGAATTGCCACTAATTAAAACTACCTCTATTCACATGATTCAGTCACTCTGTAGCTATATCTATCATGAAGGCACCTTGATTGGACTAGTTCCGTAGCAACAGTGCCAAAAGTATGTGTACCTAAGTTGTAGAACCTTATGGACTTGCATCAATTGAGATTGTACCTCAATTGCCTCACAAGTGCATATAGTGGTGGATTAATACACATTTAATTATAAATCCATGAAATTAGACATATCAAGTGTATGAAGACATCTGCACACATGATGGTAAGTTAAGTGACAAGGCTACAATGCATGTAATTAACTCAACTACCTCTCCTACTCATTAATTCTCTGAAAATGCACATTGCGGTACTTGTTACAATAGTAAGCACAAATTTGAACTATTCTTTTAGTTCTGAACTCTGAATATGGTCAACATCAATTTATTTCAAAGCTCTCAATGAGACGTATCTAATGGTTGTAGTTCCAATCGAATGTGACAAATGTGCTTCAAGTTATGAGAAAAATATTGAATGGTGGGAAACACCAACACCCACTCATCAACTCCTGAAGCCTCACACACACACTACAATCATTCAAATATGAAGGCGAGGGGTAGAAAATAGTTCTAAGCACAAAGTTCAAGCATGAAATATGCACACAAGCTCTTGGAGAAGAAGATAATCAGTAGAGAAGAGGCAAATTCGAAATTTCAACTTCAGTCTTCACAATGACAAAAAGTTCTTACAAAGAGTTGTCAAGTGAATTATATACATGTGCTCTAAAAATGGCCCTTTCACACAAGAGATCGGCACCTTTATTGAAAAATACTAAAATCGGATTCATGCATCTAGAGGACTCCTCTAGGCATTTACATGGCTTCATGAGGTATTTCATAGAAACTTGAAGAAGAGAATTTGTGCCCATAATTTGAAAAATTGTGGGGCTCGCTTTTTTGTGCTTCTTTTCTCTACAACACATCTCCATAAATGATCTGTTGCTCCTTGAGCTCGAAGTCAAGTTTTTGGTTCAGCACAGTTTTGAGGGACCAAATGATCACCAAAGAATTTGTAATAGTGTGGATAATGCCAACTCTTATCAAGAAGTGCTTCAACTCTAGAGTCTTTCAATAGCCCATTCGAAAACATAATTCGGCCTTGTTAACCAGCTCAGTCGCCAAGCTTCAAATGAAGAGCTCTTTATGGAAAATTAGAAGCTTGAAAACTTAAATGACAAAAGTGAGAAATTTCAAAGAAATTTCCAAGGTGAACTCAAATGAACATGACAAAGACATGGTATTTTATAAAACATTCAATGCAATATATCCATTCCAATTTTCATATTAGACCTCCGTAGGATAAGCCTGCCTTGAGATATCTAAGGCTGTGTCATGAGTATCAGTTCATCATAATAGAAACATAGCTCTTTCAAGGTTTCATCCAGAAGTCATAGCACTGTTTGGGTAGAGATGAAAGGCTGCCGACTTGGAGAAGGAGTTGATGAGAGGAGCAAAGCTTTACCCCCAACCCAATGTGTTCCACTTGCAACAACTTAGTTATGGGATTTGAAAATAATCCACATCCAAGCTGTACAAAAGAACCCTGAAGCTAGCAGTGTTGAGAAATGTTTTCACCACTAAGACTTTCAAATGATTTGCGGTGGTAGACGGATCCACACAAAGTTACCCTCAACAAAGTCTTGTTACATAGGAGGAATCCATATGGTAAAAATAAAACATGATACAAGAAGGCAAGGCAACGTGATACAAGAAGGCAAGGCAATGTGTTTAAGAGGTCAAACACCATAAGTCAGAAGCTCAATAACATAAAGAGGATGCATACAAATGAGGGGCAGCCAAAACATCATTTCAAGAGAATGCAATACAACAACAAAAAACATAGAGCCCAAGGGAAGCATGGGAGCATTTTGGAGATAGTCCTTGTTATTCCGAACACTTGGGAGTTCCCTTTTCAGTGCCTGTTTTGCCAAATGGATAGCAGTGGATAGCATCCCTTTTCAAGCATACTTGAAGGAAGCACAGTGATACTTGTAGAATTGTGTGGAAGATGAAAATTTTGCTTCTTCCGTGGAGTTGAATTTGCTCCACTTGAGCATATCCGATTGAGGGAGAACCTACTCTTGAAGGAGTTGCTTGCAATGGTAACAATCAAAGGCACCAAGCTCCACATGCTGGTCTCATTTGGGTAAGCTTCTCCTTATTGTTGCATCAAGAAAACAAGATAGAGGTAATGACAAAAGTGAAAGCCTTGGCTCTTTGAACTATCCTCAGGTCTAGTATTTGATAAATAGCCCTAGCGGTGTTGCAATGCTCCTATGCAAGTGGTATAGTCATAAAAAATATGGTGTGGGAACCCGATGGGGCTACTGCTAAAACTAGAGCCTAAAAGCTCAATAACTATTGATTGCGACAATGAACAAGCCTTGATGAGGGGCCAACTTGTTTTTGAATGCTTGGTGGATCTATGTTGTAGCAAATGACAATTATGTTCCATTATAATAGGAAAGATATTTAAATTTCAAAGTTACCCTACATAATTCTAGGTCGCAAATACTCGTGAAGAAGACGAGTGAGCCCATTAATGTGGAAAAAATGAGTTTGAATGGATAGGGGTCTGACTGCTTTGATCTTGGCACCAAGTTCATCAGCATTGACCTCATCAAGAATGTCAAGGACCTGCTTTAGTGCATCTCTCTTTCTTAGTGTACATAAGAAAGTCCATGTCAAGGTTTATTTTGAGAACTGCTTGTCTTACACCTTTAGCCTACAAAAAGGAGGAATGGAGCAGTATCCTGAACACCATTCCTAGAATGTCTACAAAGCTCAATCCATAATAAGAGGGTAGGCAGGGAATTAAGCTTACCAAAATGGGGGAATGACCAGCTGCACTACATATGTTCTCTTGATTTAGACAAAGAGCAAGGGACAAAGATTTCCATCTATGAAGAATAGACTAGTTGGGGGAGAATGAAAGCTCATAAATTGTGTGATTTAGCCACAAATGGCTGGATGCCATTGAGTTCCCCTAGCCTTCTACACATCATCACAAAGCTACAACAGAGCTTGAGTGTAGAAAGAGAGGAAGTTTATGCACGAGAAAAATTTGATCCTCCACAAGTATTGTCGGGTGTTGCCCTAAGCATTCCCAAATCTGCTTGTGGAGTACAGCCTGATGTGGAAGAACATGCCGCAATATGAGATATCAACTGTTTATCCTCAACCATAGATTTAGTAGATTCGTCCAATGCTTTTCTGCTCACGGAATAACCTCATGTAATTCAGAAAGGTGAATCAAGATCCAGACCTTTCCTGCTCTGCTCTAGAGCGTAGTTCATCCCCAACATTCCAAAGTTTTCGTGTGTGCATCATGCCAGCGGAACTGTAGGTAGAGAGCTCTAGAGAGGGATTTTGGGCCTTGTGGCAACCAACACATGCCAAAAGGGTGTGGCCCCTATTGGAATGCAAGGAGAAATCTAGGGGCATGGAGCTCTATGTCACGGTAGAGGAGAATGAGCAGCAGATCTTCACTTGTCATTAGTGGAGGAAAATGGGATTTGCAATACCCTTTTGAAATGAACTCCTATGATGCGCCAGAGGAGCCTTACATCCAACTTGGAACCGAATTGAACATGGGAGTCTCAAAGACACCGACCCAAGCTCCAAGTCCTGGAAGAAGTCCACATTTTGTATCAGTATCATAGAAGCATGGTAGCAAAAAAACCCAGGAGATAGAGCACAAAAATGGCTCAGCCATACATCATGTCGACGAGGCAAAAGGTTAGGGGGAGCAAAGCTTAACCCCAAATGCATAGGAGTCAGGTGAAGAACGGGAGGGAGCCATTGCTCAGCCCCTCATGAAGCAACCATCTGCATGCATAGGGGGAACAGGTGAAGCTTCACACAGAGCCATAGGTGGTGAATATTTGCCCTTGACTCACCTTGGTAGATCGCTTTGAGGAGAAGATGTGCGACAAGGGGAGCTTGCTTGGAGCTCAACCCTGAGATAGGAAGGGGAAAGGGGGAGCTTGCTTGGAGCTCAGCCCCGAAAGAAGAGGATGCACAATAGGGGGAGCTTGGTGGAGCTCATCCCCATGGATGCCATGCAAGGAGAGGGAGCCCCAAGCATAGAGAGTGGTAAGGAGCATGGAGCAACAAGAATAGACCCTCATTTCTCCTTGGGATTTGGGCTTGCATTGACGTGATATCATCTGCCATACAAACATTGATGAAGCATGGGATTCCTAATTTCCCCCTTTGTGGCAAGTTGGGTAGATGAAAATTTCCCACCCTTCAATCAATCACAACAAAGGAAAAAGGGAGGGAGATTTAACTCGACTTCACCAAGCTCCCATGTCCACATCTGATGCGCATACAATTCATTTTTGAGGGAAGGAGAGAAAAAGGAACTTCAAGGGCCAAGCTTCCACTTCCCCCACTTCATCTTGGCAATGACTAATTTCACATACACGAATTGCTAGAAAAAATCCATGGGTTTAAAATCAACTTCCTTTTTTTGTTTCTTTTTCTTGTACTTGAAGAGGGGGAGGGATAAATGAGGGTACCCATCCCCCTTTTCAAGAAAAACATCAACTTTAAGAAATGAAAAAGATTGGGTTGATGCCAAAGTGTGTGTATGTAGAAGTGTGTGTATGTGTATGAGAGAGAGAGAGAGACAAGGGGGTTAAGGGTTGTTCTTGTGTGACATCTAAAATCTCTTAAAACCACCCTACAAAAACAAGGAAATGGGGAGCTAATGGTCCAATGGAAGGGTGAAAATGTTATGCCAACACACATAACTTAGGTGTATAAGAAGAAAAATTTGCAAATCAATATCTTATCACACGCTCTTGAGCTATCCAAGTGATGAAAGGCCGTTCTCCTTGGCAACGATGCCAAAATTATTGTTGTAGTATGCCCTTGGGAAGCCTACAGCCACACCACTATGCATGGAAGCAAGAGGAGGAGTCAAGAAAGACTCTCCTTTCATCCAACCCAACCTCCAACATGTTCAGGCCATTGGGCATCAGCCTCATGCTATGCCACATGCCCTTGAAAACATGGAGAGAAGGGTGTCAAGGATCCTTGTTACATATGTAAAATACAAGAAACTACAACCTTCTACTTACGCACATAGGAAATACAAGCATGCACACACACACCTCACTCTCTCACACTCTAAGACTTAATAAAACTACGAGAAAAGAGAGTTATTCCATTCATTTAAAAATAGATACATGAAGCATGTCGAACCAATAGCTCCCTTCTTTACAAAAATGAGCCTCTATGTATAGGCTAAGTACATTTCCCCATGTGCTCTTTTCTTTTTGACTAGTCAAAAAGGGAGCACCTTCTCTAGCTAAGATATCTTTTGATATCTTGCAAAATATTCCGTTCGAACCACCCAATCCTAAGAATAAAGGCATGGGATTTCTTCTATGTGGATCTTTCATATGTGTGCAAAAAATTTGGATTATTTAGGAGGCTTCCACACCATAGCATAAGGGAAATATTAAAAAGGGCTTAGGAGAGTGTTCACATGGGCATATCTCCAATATACAAAAAAGGGGTATTTTTATGAGTACTAAAGGGTGCCTTTGCATAAGTGAAATTGTGAGCAACCCTTAGAACCCAACACTGTGCATAAAACTTTATTTGAACTCTCTGCTTGTCCATTAGCTTGTGGAAGATAGGATGTTGAATTTTATGAATCACTAGAAATTCATGTCACAAGGAAGGAGATAAGGAAGAGAGATCACACACACACACTTTCACAATCAAAGAGGAGCACATAGATTGAGGCAAGGAAGAATGATCTTCTTCTTCTTATTCTTCTTCTTCTTCTTCTTCTTCTTCTTCTTCTTGTTCTTCTATTACATTAAAGGAATGTACAAGAATCACCTAAAACAAAAAATATAACAAGTGCAATGTATAAAGAACAATACATAAGGAAAATCCTAATTTCTGTGAATGAGTGAGTTGGCAAGAAACAAATGTGCCATCATTCTCGGTAGATAAATCTAGTAAAGCTCAATGGAGTATACCTGACATATACTTGTGTGACCACTATACATGTCAGAGAAATGAAAAAAATGAGACGTGTCACCCCGGATCATCACATGTTGAGGTTGATATCTCAACACCCCCCCTCAAGCTCAGCATCATGTCCTCTAATCCAAGCATCTTTCGAAACATCTTCAACTTCTCAGCTCCAAGTGCTTTAGTGGAGATATCAACAACTTGCTCATCTATCCTCACATAAACAAGGTCAATATCACCTGCTTATACCTTTTTCCTGATGAAATGATAATGTACCTCGATATGATTTTCTCTAGCATGAAAAACAAGGTTATGTGCTAACTGTATGCTACTAAGGTTATCACAATAGATGGTGATAGGATTTTGTACTTCCACACCTAAATCTGCATGTAGCATCTCTAGCCAAGATTCTTCACATGCTTCCATTGCAACACCTCTATACTCAACATCTGTACCCAGCAAAGCAATAGTGGGTTGCTTCTTGCTGCTCCATGTTATAGTTGGACTTCCAAGTGGTAATAGAAAGCCACTAGTAGATCTTCTATGTGGAATACCACCAACCCAATCTGCATCAGTGTATCCATGAACCTGTAAATCTACACCAACTTCATAAAAAAATGCATAATCCAAAGTAACACTCACATAACGTAGAGTGCGCTGCAGAGCATCTAAATGTGGCTTCTTGGGAACCTACATGAATTGACTTTCAAGTCCAACAATGTAGCTTAGATCAGGCCTTGTAATTGTGAGATATATTAAACTTCCCACAATTTTCCTATACATAGTTGCATTTTCCAATGCTTCACTTGGTGTAGTATCCAAATTCAAATTCTAATCTAATGGCATAAAAAATGTCTTACAATCAGCCATACCATACTTTTGCAGCATACTCAATGCATATTGCCTTTGTGACATCCATATACCTATTTTTGTATGTATAAACTCAATGCCCAAGAAATAGGGCAGCACACCAAGATCTTTCATATCAAATTCTTGCATAAGGAGTTGCTTTAATTCTTTAATGCTTGCTTCATTGTCACCTCCTATAATCAATTCATCAACATAAATAGCCACAATCATGATGCCATCATTACCCTTCCTTGCATATAATAATTGATCTACATACATATAGAAAATCCAATGGTGGTTAAGTAGTCAGCAATCCTTGCATGCCAAGCATGACGAGCTTGCTTAAGTCCATACAAATCCTTTTGCAACTTGCAAACATATTCTAGGTGCTTTGAATCTTTATATCCTTTTGGCTGGTTATGTATACTTCTTCCTGTAACTCACCATGTAAAAAAGCATTATTCACATCCATCTGATGCAAAATCCATCCTTTTATTTTAGCTACAACAACAAGTGTCCAAATAGTAGACATTTTAGCTATAGGGCTAAATGTTTCCTCATAATCAATGACATATTTCTATGCATATCCTTTTGCTACCAACTGTGCTTTGTACCTACTTATGTTACCATTAGCATTGTGCTTTACCTTGTAAACCCACTTGCAGCCTATGGGTTTCTTTCCTTGCGGCAATGGAACCAGCTTCCATGTATTGTTTCCATAAAATGCAGCCATCTCCTCATCCATAGCTTTTTTCCAATCTACATTTCCAATTGCATCTTCAAAACAAGAGGGTTCAACATCTTGTATTACCTTTTTCAAGTAGGCACAATGATGAGCCATGTCGCTGTCATATGTTAATATTTGCATTGAATTCTACATCCTCCCAGATCTTCTTGGTCCTGGGTCACTTATCCTTGTATCATTTGCATGTGCCTTTCTTACTACTGGAGTCTTCGGAAAGGGCAATCCAAGTTCCTCATCAAGGCTCTTTTCTGAATCACTTGAATCTCCATCAATGTCTTCAAAACCTGTAGATGTTTTACTACTAGCACAAAGCTTTTCTTTACCTTTCTTGGGTGTATTTCATGAATTTTTTGAACTTCAATTTCCATGAAATCTTCCACTCCATGGATTTGAGTTCAAACTATTGCCTTGTGAGTGGGTTATAACATTTATATCCCTTTTGCTCAAGGCATTATCTAATGAAGATACATTTTTTTGCTTTTGGATCAAGATTTGTCCTCAACTCATCTGGAACATGTACATATGCAATACAACCAAAAACTTTCATATGTGATAAGTTTGGCATTTTACCTATGAACTTCTCTTCAGGTATAACTTGATGTACAATAGTGGTCAAAGTTTTGTTCATGATCTATACAACAGTGTGCACATCCTCTACCCAATAATAATGAGGCATATTCTTCTCAACCATCAAGGCTCTTGCTATTTTTGCAATATGTCTATTTTTGCATTCAACAATGCCAGTCTATTAAAACTAACATCGAATTCCATGACTTTTTAGAAAGTTGCTGAACTCATTTGATTTTATATTCCAGAGATGTACATGCTTGGAGGAACGAGAAGTTCCTTGCTCGAGGGATAGCCAAGGCCAAAAGCCAGAGAGTTCATACGAGGAGAACTCTAGATGGTGACTAGGCAAGGGATATAAATAGGCTGGGAGGTGAGTCCTAGGCATGTCATTCTCTACTTCTCACATTTGGTATCAAAGCTTGAGGGAGAGAGAGACTTTGGGGGAGAGCTTGATGGAGATGACAATCAATCCTTTTTTCTTGCAAGAATAGAAAGATTGGATTCTAATTATGGAGTTCTTCATCCTCCACGATGTCTCGTGAGCAGCCATGGAGTCTTGGATTCGCGTGGAGCTCGGGAGGAACTTTTGGGGAGGATTGGCATCTTCTCAAAGCATGTGGAGATCGTGGAGCAAAAGGAAAAAAAGAATTGTTTATCAAAGGATGTAACATCATCTTGAAGATCACATGAATCATTCATTCCCATTAGTCACAGGATGTAGGGCGTAGGTTTTGATCTCTCAATCTCGTGAATGGAAGGTGAGTGCTCTAACCAACTCATCAAGATCACTTCATGATATAAATTCAGCAATATTATATTATATCATCAATCTGTTGTGCATGCAATGAAGAAAAAGAAAGAGATAGAGAAAGAAAGAGAAAGAGAAAGAAAGAGAAAGAGAAGAAGGAGAAAAGAGAGAGATAGAAAGAGATAAGCCAAGAGAGATAGAGAAAAAAATAGATGGAGAGAGAGAGAGATGAGATAGAAAAAGAGATGTAGAGAGAAAGAGATAAAAGAATCTTAAGGAACAAGAAAATGGGTGAACAAAAAGGAAGAGAGAATATGAAAGTGAAGATTAGAGATAGAAAGAATAGAATAGAAAGAGAGAGAAGAGTAAAGAAAGAGAAAAAAAAGGAAGATAGGAAGTAAGAGAAAGAGCAAGATTAACATACCTACATTTACGTAAATGGACATAACTCTCTCATATGGTATCCAAAATGGATCATTCCATCCAAAAGCTTTCCAATGGATGGCTGAAAGCTACCATTGGATAATTAAAAACCGCATGTAGAGAGTAGTTAATTCTCTGCATACTTTTTCACAGAGGTATGCTGCCTACTCACCTAGCTCCATTGTTTTGGCCATAACTTCCTCATAGAATATCCAAATCAAGAAATTCAGTTTGATATAGATTCTACACTTCACGACCTTTCTTTTGACTATCATAAATCATATTTTGACTATTGAAAGCCATCCTTGTACAAGTTTTTAGATGGCTATTGACTGGCGAGAAACTCTTTTTGAGTAAATTGAGTGCTTAATTATGATAATTAGGAGTTCTTAATCATATTTTGAAACCATTTAGGATAAGAATGAAGTTTTTTTATAAACTTGTATCATATTTTTTTTCTCAAATAGATTTATTTGAATACTTCTTGCATCAAAGTTTATAATTTTGCATTGTATTTTCTTTCAATGTTATTAAACTAATATTTGAATGTGCATGAAAGTTACTTCGATATGAATTCATCTATGCACATGAAGATATGATAACTTATGTTGATTCATTAAAGCATGCATAGGTTGTTGTTGTGTGTTTTAAGACCATTTTGTAGGTATTGGAGCAATAAAAGACTTTGTTATTGTTACACTTATGTGTTCCTCGAGTAGCTTTGATGTGAACCTTTTCCCTATACATGGGCACTTTTTACTCTAGTGATAGCTAGAGGTTTCTTTCCCCATGCTACCACATACTTGATACTCTCATATGTGGTGGTACTTTGTACTTAGGGATATTATTCAGCTCTTACTTCAGTTCAGTTCATCGTCAATCGAGAGAGCTATTCCAGCCATTGTCTTCTCCGTGTGTCTTTGCTGCGTTTGTGCTCCTTGTGTGTGCTTCTCGTGTGTCTCTCACACTTCGACACACTCCCAATAGTGGTATCAAAGCAGGTTTAGCTCCTTCTCAAGTTTTAGTTTTTTGCATCGCGGCGCGCATGCACTTTTCGACTTTGGAGCATAGAACAGTGAATTTCAGCAACCAAGAAACATTTCCACCAGGTCTACTAGGGGTTTACCACCATTTTGAAGCCAACTATGCAGTCAGAATTTCCATCAGAATGATAATTTGTGAGCTAAAATTTCACCATTCATTTCAGGTTTCGTTGAAGTAAAGATTTTGACACATTTTTGTTCTTTTGTAAAATGGCGGGCAACAATGACTTGTTTGGCATGCTTCAAGCTGAAGATAAGCTTGATGGGACCAACTATCCGATGTGGTCTTACATGATGAAGCATGTTCTTGTTGCTAAACAACTTTGGAACATAGTGGCAGATGTAGAACAAAGACCTGCAAGTTCTTCTACTTCACAATCTACTGTCACAGATGGAGCTTCTTCTTCAAGTATAGTGGTTTCTCCTTCTCCACCTACACAAGAGCAGCTTAGATGAGATGGAAAAGATGCTCAAGCTCATGCTTTGATTGCGCTTTCTGTGAAGCATCATATAGTTCCACACATTCGGTCATGTTCTACATCACGATGTCGAAAAGAATTATTACTCTTAAAATATTACTAAAATTAAAAGATTTATTGATTGATATAATTGGGGTTAAAGTATGATAATTTTGACTAATGTTTGATTTTAATTTTTACAGGATAAGAAGTTTGATGATCAATAGCAAGATGGGAAGTATTTATCTAGGTGTTTTCTAATATAATTATGGGTATAGATGAAAAAGCAAGGGTTAGTCAAGGGTTTATCTAAATTTTGAAAGATACTTTAAGGGTATTTAAGGATTAAATGTAGGTTTTGAACATGTTTTATAGGGTTCAAGCTTAATTTCAAGGTTAATTAAAGGTTAATTATTAAATCTAGAGGGTTATGGAAGGGTAGAAGATTAGTTTATGGGTTACTTGGGGTTAAAAATCATGGTTTGAAGTTAGTTTAAGGGTAAACCTATGGTTGAAAGGTTAATTAAGTAGGTTTTAGTCTATAAATGAGTTAATAAATAGGGTAAATATAATAAATGAAACCTTAGCAAATTATTTCAAATAAAAAAATATGTTAATTATTAATTGTTATTTTTTTCACTAAGGTTATGGTAACAATTAAATTTATTGATGAGTTTAAATTAATTTATTCTAAAGGTTTGTATTTATTCTAAAGTGATTAAAATAAATAAAAAGGAATTGAAAGGTTGTATTTAAATCTAAAGTCTTTGGTCAAGTAAATATTTAATTTGAGTAGTTGTGTGAATTTTTGGGAAAAGAACTAGGAGAAAAATCCACGCCTAAATTCTTGTTGAGATATGTTGAGTTGAAGAGGAGTAAATGTAGGCTGCATGGATCAGTTATCTAAGGAAAAATGTGGGCTATGGTGGGCTACTCTCATCTATATAAAGAGGGGAGTACGTATTCACAAGCTCATGTGATTTTTCAGATGACATGAAGCCCTGTTGAAGATGAACTGAAGATTTGAAGTGTGAAAAGAGTTTACTTAGCTGAAATCTATTGTTTAGTTTGTATAGGATATTTCTCATGTGATTTTTCAGATGATATGCAGCTCTAAAGAAGACAAACTGAAGATCTGAAGTGTGGAAAGAATTTACTTAGCTAAAATCTATTGTTTAGCTTGTATAGGATTTCATTTTAATGAACAAAATCTTATAGCTTTGTATAGGCAATCTATCATTAATCTATTTACATTTCATCTTTATGTCTAAAGTGGCTTCATCTAGTAACATCTTTTTACCTCCATCTACCTTTGAAACATTATTTCCCAGTCCAGTTGAAGAAAGTGAAGAACTAGTTAAAGATAGGATTGTAGACGAAACTTTGAATACAAGAGAATTTGATCATAGATTATCTAGAACTTTACCATTAATTTCCATTGTTCCACCTAGTATTGAAGATAGTGAAGATCTTTTTCCACCATCTGTAGCCAGAAACATTGATAATTCTCAAGAAGATTTACACGTAACTGAAATCATTAAAGATCAAGTAGTTAGTGAGGAATTAATCTTACCATCCTATTTAGACGCAGTAGAAAGATATAGGAACACTTTGCCCTATGGACCTTAGGAAAAATTATACTTGTTCTGCATAGTCACCCTGTGTGCGCCGTTAGCGAGACGATTGAATTGATCCACCAATCATCACAAATCACTCCCACATTTGAACCTGATGTGAACAATGGCAGATCAGGACAGGTATAAACACTTTTTCTTTTCTTGCATATGCATTAGCTTGGTTTAGGCTACGTGGTTGCAGCAGCTTGAGGTGGTCATCTTGTAGAGGCAGAAATTACAAACCTTGTAATTCCCTGGTTGTTGAGGGCTGAGCTCTGAGCGCCTCCACGGGAATAGGCAAGTAGTGAACCTCATCTCTTCACCCTTACCATCAAGTACTTGAAGAAAAATGTTTGCACACACAGCACTTAGATTCTTTGTATTAGGCATTTATTGCTCAACAAATGTATATTTGAAAATTTCACATGCACTCTAGCTTCTGCATCAAGTGTCAGGTATATTTTCTAAACTTGAATTTGTTTGTTACTATTTAAGTAGGGCTTTAGCAGACATGAAAATATTAGGAATTGTTAGATTTAAAATTCAAAAAAGATTTTTCATTTGGAAGTTAGAATCTATTTTCATTAAAATATTAAGAATTGTTAGATTCAAAATAAAAAAAAAAAGATTTTCCAACTGTGAGGTATCTCTTCTCAACCATATATCTAGTTTGATTTCATACATAAGAAGATGGCTTTTTCTGCAGAAGTCCTATATGACATTGAATCATGCATTGTTGCATCCATTAATGAACAGTTTGTTTCCGAATTTGATTCCTTGACATAAAAAATCACTCAAGTAATGATGAAATTTACTGATCCAATTACAGCCTTGCATATGGGTGTTGTTAAAGAGTTAGCATTATTAGGAGATACGATGAGATTTGAATTGGCACGAGTACATGAAAGATTAGATGTTTTAGAGAATCACATAAATGAGAAGGTGTCAAGCAGTCATGAGACCCTAGTTCATTGCATGTCTATAGATTTATTAGAAGCCCCTTTACTTGATCATAGGCAAAGTCCTCCCTGACCAATACTAAAAAGACCTAAGTATAAAAAAAACCTTGTTGGATGTTTTTGGTGTGACCAGATCGACCATACTTATGATGATTGTGTTGCATTCGAACGTGCATGCCAACATCAAACAATATGTCAGATAGGAAAGAAAATATGTGATTTTCATACTAAAGACCCTTTAGACTTGAACCTAGGTAGAGGTGGAATGGTAAAATATTTTGAGCAAAAACAAATTTGGTCAAAATCAAACAAACATGGTAAAAAATATTGGAAAGTAAAATGTAATAATAATATAAAATCTATTGCTCAAGACATTAGCATTCAATCATTTAAAGATATGATAAATAATCAGGCAAAAATGGATAATCCACAAGTTGAAAAGATGGTCCAAGATAGTCCGCTAAATGATAAGCAAGATAATAAGCAATTAGAGTATGAAAGAACAACTTATGAGAAAATAGGAAGATATGAAAATTTACATAATATTTCAATTGATTCCGATGATCAATGACTTGAAGATAAAAAAATTGAAAATATGAAAGGACAAATGAATCCTGATACTAGTAATCAAACTAATAAGCAAGCTGAAATTGAGCAAAGTAAACAATTAACTAATATAAATGAGGATGCAAATAATGAGAAAAGTTTTAATGAATTAAAAGATCAAGAAGTTTTTAAAAATATTATCAATCAAATTACACAAAATATGAAGAAATCATCAGGAATCCTTAAAAGAAAAAGTGAGTTATCTATGCAAGAAATTTTTGATGTCTTGTATTAAAATTATAAATACCTACTAATGTGTTTTGAATAAATGAAGAAGCAAGGATAAATGTTATGATTTTGGAATAACTTTTTTGAAATAATTTTATAGATATATGTGAAAGTATAAGATGAATTTTTGAGTTAGCATGATGATTAGGATTGAATGAATATATGTACATATTTATGAGCATGAATTTATGTATGTACAAGTTTCTATGAGAGAGTACATATAATCATGTATGAAATGTATCAACTTGACTTGCTGAGATTAACAGTTGATGAAAAATCTTTGCTTTCAAAAGGAATATGTGTTAATTGCTTGCAATTTTCTTTATCAAGATATGAAATTCTTATTTTCAATGAAACTATTTGACATTTTTTTTAATGATTTTTTTCTTTAAAAGAATTTTCCATGATAAATATACTATGAGTTTTTTAATACCAAATTCTGATGGTGAATGTGATTAATAATATGATTTTCTTTTACCAGTATTATGATGGAAAAATATGATGATGATGTGATAATAAGTTGATGACAAATAATGAGTAATGAAAACTACTTAACTTATAGTTTGAAGTTTATGGTTATCAACTGGAATTTTATTGAACACTTTTGATAAAATCTAGATTAAAGATAGAAGATGAAGTCTAAAATCCAGGAAATCGAAGAAATATATGGATGACAGGTGATGTAAAGGATGAATAAAAACAATCAGCTGAAAAAGTTTTAATTAAAGATTCTTTGAGTTTTTGTGTTTATGTATGGCATTACAGATTGAGTTAAAAGGATATGTTCAAATTTATTGAAAAAAAAAATCAAGTAGAATTTAAGATGTTAAATATCTGATATATTTATGATTGAAGCATGAAAACTTGTATTTATATGACCTGAATCAGATAGTTAAATAGAAATTCTAGAATTGAAAGCTTGTGGAAGAAATGGTAGCCTTATTATGAATACATGTATATGTTGAAAATTTTATCCATTAGTAAATGGGATTTTTTGTATCTTGCTATTTATTCCTTATGAGATCTGACCTCTAAATGAATTAAAAAAAATAAAAAAATAAAACTTCATACCCAATTAGCTTATATGTATGTGTTTGTAGTTGGTGCGCTATGTTGGGTTAGTAGGTAGGTGGAACAACCTTGGTCGGGTGATCAAGGCCATGAGCTGATGCTAGTTTCATCATAGGCCTAACCTTTATGTTGTCATGCGCCTGCATGGGTCGGTAGGCAGGTGGAGTTACTCTGGTCGGGCGATCAGAGCCACGAGCTGACATCGATTTCATGTAGGACTGACATAGTTTTGTCGTGTGCTATGCCAAGTTGGCAGACAAGTGAAATAAACTTGGCCGAATGGACAAGTCCAGGAGTCGCACCCAATATCGGTATAGGCCGATTTGTGAAAAATAAATAAAAAGCTGAGTTGAGATGAAGTAATAAAGCAAGAGAAAAATGATATGAAAAAAGCAATGAATAAAGAGTCAGACCATAGGAAATAAAAGTAGGAGGCATATAATTCTATTAACTGATGAAAAAAAGTTTTGGTATATGCTGTTATGCAGGATAAGTTACTTATTCCAAGCAAGTTACATGTACAGAAGGACTATAACACTTATGATTTATTCCTATAAATGCTTGTTTAAATGTGGATTCAGAAATATAACATGATATTTATATGAATTATATCTACTTTGTTTTTTTTTAAATGATTTGTACTAATCTTTTTAATTGCACAAAGTATGAATGCATGATGAAATAAAACTTTGGAAAATTTAAACCATATTTTCAAAAGAATTTGATATGTTCCACTTGAATATGTAGGTTGGCCCATCGGGACGATGTGCAGGTTTAGTGGGGGTAGATGTCGGAAAGAATTATTACTCTTAAAATATTACTAAAATTAAAAGATTTATTGATTGTTATAAGTTTTGTTAAATTATGATAATTTTGACTAATGTTTGATTTTAATTTTTGCAGGATAAGTAGTTTGATGATCAATAGCAAGACCGGAAGTATTTATCTAGGTGTTTTCTAATATAATTATGGGTATAGATGAAAAAGCAAGGGTTAGTCAACGGTTTATCTAAATTATGAAATATAATTTAAGGGTTAAATGTAGGTTTTGAACATGTTTTATAGGGTTCAAGGTTAATTAAAGGTTAATTATTAAATCTAGAGGGTTATGGAAGGGTAGAAGATTAGTTTATGGGTTAGTTGGGGTTAAAAATCATGGTTTGAAGTTAGTTTAAGGATAAACCTCTGGTTGAAAGGTTAATTAAGTAGGTTTTAGTATATAAATGAGTTAATAAATAGGGTAAATATAATAAATGAAACCTTAGCAAATTATTTTAAATAAAAAAAATATGTTAATTATTAATTGTTATTTTTTTCACTAAGGTTATGGTAACAATTAAATTTATTGATGAGTTTAAATTAATTTATTCTAAAGGTTTGTATTTATTCTAAAGTGATTAAAATAAATAAAAAGGAATTGAAAGGTTGTATTTAAATCGAAAGTCTATGGTCAAGTAAATATTTAATTTGAGTAGTTGTGTGAATTTTTGGGAAAAGAACTAGGAGAAAAATCCATGCCTAAATTCTTGTTGAGATATGCTGAGTTGAAGAGGAGTAAATGTAGGTTGCATGGATCAGTTATCTAAGGAAAAATGTGGGCTATGGTGGGCTACTCTCATCTATATAAGGAGGGGAGTACGTATTCATAAGCTCATGTGATTTTTCAAATGACATGCAGCCCTGTTGAAGACGAACTGAAGATTTGAAGTGTGGAAAGAGTTTACTTAGCTGAAATCTATTGTTTAGTTTGTATAGGATATTTCTCATGTGATTTTTCAGATGATATGCAGCCCTGAAGAAGACGAACTGAAGATTTGAAGTGTGGAAAGAATTTACTTAGCTAAAATCTATTGTTTAGCTTATATAGGATTTCATTTTAATGAATAGAATCTTATAGCTTTGTATAGGCAATCTATCATTAATCTATTTACATTTCATCTTTATGTCTAAAGAGGCTTCATCTAGTAACACCTTTTTACCTCCATCTACCTTTGAAACATTATTTCCCAGTCCAGTTGAGGAAAGTGAAGAACTAGTTAAAGATAAGATTGTAGACGAAACTTTGAATACAAGAGAATTTGATCGTAGATTATCTAGAACTTTACCATTAATTTCCATTGTTCCACCTAGTACTGAAGATAGTGAAGATCTTTTTCCACCATCTGTAGCTAGAAACATTGATAATTCTCAAGAAGATTGTTGGGTCATAAGGGCTGCCCACAATTTCTCTTATGTAATGGCACCCTTTAGTACTCATAAAAATACCTCTTTTTTGTATTTAGGAGATGTGCTCATGTGAACACTCTCTTAAGTCCTTTTTAATATTTTCCTTATGCTATAGTGTGGAAGCATCTTAAATAAATCCACCTTTTTGCACATATGTAGAAATCCCACGTTGAGAAATTCCCACGCTCCCATTTCCTTGAGATTTGGGAATATTTTCCAAGATATCAAAAGATATGTTAGTTAGAAAGCATGTGCTCCTTTTTGACTAGTCAAAAAGAGCACATGGGGGAATGTGCCTAGCCTATATATAGAGGCTCATTTCTTGTAATGAGGGAGCTTTTGGTCGTGCTCTCATGTAAAATCCTTTCAATGGAAGAACTCTCCTTTCTCTTAAGGCTTTGTGCATATATGTATTTAGTCTTGGAGAGTGTGAGAGTGAGGTGTGTGTGCATGCTAGCATTTCCTTTGTGTGTAAGTAGAGTGTTGCAATTGTCTTGTATTTTACATATGTGACTAGGATCCTTGACTCCCATTGCTCCATATTTTCAAGCATGTGGCATAGCTGCGGGCTGATGGCCAATGGCTTGAACATGATGGAGGATGGGGTGGATGAAAGGAGAGTCTTTCTTGGGCCTTCCTTCTTGCTCCCATGCAAGGTGGTGTGGGTCTTGGCTCCCAAGGGCATACTACAACAACAAAGATTTACACGTAACTGAAATCATTAAAGATCAAGTAGTTAGTGAGGAATTAATCTTACCATCCTATTTAGATGCAGTAGAAAGATATAGGAACGCTTTGCCCTCCGGACCTTAGGAAAAATTATACTTGTTTTGCATAGTCACCCCGTGTGCGCCGTTAGCGAGACGATTGAATTGATCCACCAATCGTCACAAATCGCTCCCACAATGACAGACATTGGAAACTCTTGCTTCTTTGTATGCCGTCCGTAATGAAGCACATGTTGCATACTTGAGGAAGCAACTTGAGGATGTATGTATGGCTGAAAATGAGTTGGTGGATGTGTATGTGACACGCATCAAGGACTGGAAAGAGCGATTGGAAAACATAGATGAGATAATTCCGGATGCATCACTCATTTCTACATTGTTGAAAGGATTACCAGAATCTTTTCAAAGCTTTGCTACTACACTCTGTCTCGTTGCAAAAGGAAATCCTAATATGTATGCATTTGATGAGGTTGTGTCTCTTCTTTTGCAAGAAGAGCAATCTAGAGTGAATAGGAGTGGTTTGATTGAGGGAAATGCAAACACTTGCTATCTCACAAAAGGGGAAAAGCAAGTATGGTTCAGCTTTGGGTCCATCAAAACCAAAGCCTCAATCTTCCTCTTCCACTCATTCCTCTAATGATGCTGATTTGCAAAAGAAGAAGAGATGCAAATATTGCCGGAAGGCCGGTCACACTATTGATGAGTGTAGAAAGCTTGCTAAATGCAATGAAAAGAAGAAGGAATCCGACATGTCTATTGCTGAAAATTCAACAAATGTAAAGAATGATGAAGCTAATATGGCTCTAGATTTTTGGGCATGTGCTGTTACATGTCATTATGATGCTTCTTTGCATTCTAAATGTATGATTATGAGTAAGGCTGATTCAGATTGGTTCTTTGATAGTAGTGCTTCAAAGGACATAACATCATGTAAAAGATTTTTTGCCTCTTTGAAAGATGCACACAAAGGAGGACATGTGGTGTGTGCAAACAATGCCTCTTATCCTATCATTGGAGTAGGAGAAATTGAGCTTACAGCTGCAAATGGAGGTATGATTCTCTTGAAAAATGCATTGTATGTGCCCAATATCAAGAAGAACTTAATTTCAGCTCCGTTGATTGCCAAAGCTAGACTTCATGTACAGTTTGTTGATGATAAGTGTATGGTTCATGATTTCAGCAATGGCGATGTTATCGTGATGTCCGATACATTATGTAATGGTTTGTATGCATGGATACATACAAGAGGGCTGCCTCGAATGCCTTAGTTGCTCGTACTTCTTCCATGGCTGAAATGGAGCTTTGGCATGCTCGTTTTGGTCATTGAACTTCAATAGTTTGCTTTATTTGCAAAAGAAGGACATGGTTATTGGCTTGCCTACACTTGAGTCCATTGAAAAGCATGCATGTGAAGGTTGCATTCTTGGAAAAATGCATCATGCTTCTTTTCCAAAAGATAGTACACACACACTACAACAAAATTGCAGCTTGTTCATAGTGATGTATGTGGTCCCATCAAGACTCCATCTTTTGAGAAGCATGTATATTTTGTTACCTTCATTGATGATGCTACTCGCCATACATGGGTGTATCCTATGAAAGCAAAGACTGATGTATTTTCTTGCTTCAAAGCATTTTTAGCTAAGGCTGAAAATTTTTCTTCACAAAAGATTTTGACTCTACGGACGAATCGTGGTGGTGAATAAATGTCGCATGAGTTTAATGCTTTTCTTCATGAAAGAGGTATTTCACACCAATGTACAATGCCATATACACCTCAGCAAAAAGGTGTTACCGAGTGTAAAAATAGAACTCTACTTAAAATGGCACGATGTATGGTTAAAGGAAAGCATCTTCCTGATAAGTTTTGGATGGAAGCGATCATGTGTGCAAATTATGTGTTGAATTGCTGCCCTACAAAAGCATTAAGAGTCATCACTCCTTATGAGGCTTGGAATGGTCATAAGCTTATGGTTAGTCATATGCGTGTGTTTGGTTGTTTGGCATATGCCCTTGTGCCATCACAAAAATGTCACAAACTTGATGACAAGGCAAAGAAATGTATATTTGTTGGTTATAGTGTTGAAAGTAAGGGATCTCATTTGTACCATCCATTGACAAGCACAATTATTGTGAGTCGAGATGTGGTATTTACTGAAAATTCAGTGTTCCTCTACTTGAATGCAAAAAAGTCAACAGTTAGCTCACAAGATGTGTTCGATACACTCATGCCTTTGTTCCAAAATGGTGCACTTGACTATAGCCATGTAGACCAGCCAACTGAGGCTCAAAGGGCTGAAAAATTCTAGCAAAATAGTGCAAATGTAGAGAATTTCCAGCCAAACATGGCTTAAAATTTTCAGCCAAAAATTGTCAAAACTACTGGAAATTCCAGCCACATATGGCTGAACATTTGTGACAAAATATGGCTGAAAATGAGCATGAAATTCAGCCCACGCATGATGTACATGTTGAAGATGTATTACATAATGAACACATGTCTATCAAGAGTGCACAATCTATGCCAAAGTGGCTGAAACAAACTTTGGAGGACAACAAATTGAGTGCACATTTACTTGGTAGAACAAGATCAAACTCTCACCATGCATCAAGTAATTTTGTTGATTATTCTCTTATTGCTACAACATGTAATGAAGAGCCACTTTCTTTTGAAGATGCATGTGACGATCCACAATGGATGAGTGCTATGCAATCAGAAATGGATTCCATACATAGGAATGGTACTTGGGAGTTATGCGAATTGCCAAAAGGAAAGAATGCCATTGGTACAAAGTGGGTTTACAAGATTAAGAGAAAATTTGATGGTAGCATTGATTGCTACAAAGCTCGATTGGTTTCCAAAGGATATGCGCAACAATATGGCATTGAATATGAGGAAAATTTTGCACCTACTTTGTGCATGACTACCATTTGTACCGCGGTTGCATTGGCGGCCCATCGAGGTTGGAAAGTGCATCAATTGGACATAAAAACAGCCTTCTTGAATGGTGATTGGCAAGAAGAGGTTTATGTGAAGAAACCTCCTGGATTTGCTATGAAAGCGAAAGAGCATATGGTTTGTCACTTGCATAAAGCATTGTATGGTCTCAAGCAAGCTACACGTGTATGGTATGACAAAATCCATAAGCACTTGATTGCTCTTGGCTTCACATGTAGTCCGATTGAAAGCACACTCTATCATAGAAATGGGGGTGATCTTATAGTGCTTGTTCTTTATGTCGATGACATACTCTTGACTGGTTCATGTGATGCAAAACTTGAAATTCTTATGGCTAATTTGCAACATACTTTTGATGCCACTTATCTTGGTCTTTTGAGCTACTATCTTGGCATTTAGTTTGTATCCGTTGAGGGGGGAATTGTTATGCATCAAGCAAAGTATGTTGAAAAACTACTTCAACGTTTTGACTTTGAGGATTGCAAGTCAGTTTCCACACCAGTTGAGACAGGATTCTGGTTCTCAGTTGAGGATTCCAGTGATGCATTTGACACTTCTCTTTATCAGCAAGCTATGGGATGTCTTATATATGCATGCAACACAAGGCCGGATATACAGTATGCAGTTTCCCAGTTGAGTCAATTCATGCATAGCCTTGGCACTAAGCATTGGCAAGCGATGAAACATGTGTTTAGATATTGCCGAGGCACTTTGAGCTTAGGTCTCTTTTATGACAGAGATATTCAGCCATGCTTGCATGCTTTTATAGATAGTGATTGGGCTGGTTGTTATGATACTCGCATATCCACTAGTGGTAATTGCTTTTTCCTTGGAGACTCATGCAGTTGAGTAAGAAGCAACCTACAGTGGCTACATCGAGTTGTGAAGCTGAGTACAGGGAAATTTTCACAACTATGGTGGATTTTATATGGCTGAGACGCCTATTGATGGATCTTTGCATGGAGATTGATGCTGCTACGCATATTCTCACTAATAGTCAGAGTGCTTTGGCTGTTGCATGAAACCTAGTGTTTCATGCATGGACCAAACATATTGAGGTGCATTATCACTATGTGAGAGAGCACCTTCATGCAGGAGATATTGATTTGGTATATGTGCTTAGTCAAGATAGTGTGGTAGACATATTCACCAAAGCTCTTCCATAGGAAAAGTTTGAAGTTTTTCACAAAGCTTTAGGCTTATTACCTTGTGGGGGCTGATTTGTCACTCCCTGTATGTGTTCACATCATTCGCTCCAGGGGGGTTTGTTACACTTATGTGTTCCTCGAGTAGCTTTGATGTGAAACTTTTCCCTATACATGGGCACTTTTTACTCTAGTGCTGGCTAGAGGTTTTTTTTCTCCATGTTACCACATACTTGATACTCTCATATGTGGTGGTACTTTGTACTTAGGGATATTATTCAGCTCTTACTTCAATTCAGTTCATCATCAAAAGAGAGAGTGTAGCTCAGTGATGAGTAGCACCTCCTTTAATGTCAATCCGGGAAGACGTGAGGATGGTATGAAGACCTCGAGCAAGTGGCGGCACAAGTGCGTGAGTGAGAAGCACACAAGCATGCACACACATACACACACACGCGCACACAAGGCAAGACAAGAGTGAGAATCAATGGAGCTTTTTAGATTACTTTCAAAATGCTCTTACAAGTTCGTTTCAATTACAATCTAACCTCAAAAATGAGCTCTCTAGCTCCTTTTATAGTTTTTGACTAGCTTTTGGCCCTATCCAGACCTAGTGTCCGGCCTAGTTAAAAATTAGGTTCCAGGGCTTATTTGGGGGCTCAAACGAGATCTAAAAATTATGAAAATTGGTACGCAACTACTTCTAAGGCTCCTCAAGCTCAAGGACTCCTTGGCTTGCACAAAATGGAGCTACAAAAATGTGAAATGAGATTTACAATGATTATTAGTGATAAAAATCACTGTTGTTGTAGGGATTTCTTCTAGTGATCTGCCATACATATCTTCAAGCTCCCTACTTGCTCTTCTTCCCTGCATGTCCATCTCTCTGATTTGCATTAATGTCTTGAAAAAATGTTGGCCTACTTGCCAGATCTTCTTTGACTGCCCTGTTTGCTTGTGCTGTCCCTTCGCTCTGACTCCCTTCTTTGACTTTCACGTCTTGTAGGTCCTGATGTACCAAGGCTACTGCCAACACCCCCCCCACTCTCGCGTCTGTCGCCCCTGACAGACCCTTGTCTAGCTGCTTTTTGGACGTAGTATTGTACAACATCGGCGGCGAGGTGGTGTTCTTCTAACCTGAGTCCCCTTGCTAGATCTGTCAGCAATGCATCCCAATTGACTGGCCCTGGGACATCTGGATGTGGCACCCGTAACTGCTCTGAGTGAATGGTTCGCTCCACAGCAAATAAATGGAGGAGATGTGAGGGTCTGGGTACAAATATTTCTGAGTGGTATTCCCAGAACCCTGTTATGAACATCTCTTCGAATGTTTGTTTAAAGCAGGCTGGGAGGTATTTTATTCTGGCGTGCCAAGCGTATATCACCTCTATGGAAGGAGTGGTGCTCATGTCATAAACTAAATCTTGGTTTCCTGTAAGGAATCCGACGCCTGAGAAGTGTGGGTCCTTGATATTCTTGAATGTCCTGAATGTAATAAGCATTAACTCAAAAATTTTCATGCACATCTGGGCCATTACATCAGGGGTATTCTTTAATCGGATGCTCCAGTGCCGTATAGTGGAAATCATGTAATTGACGGTGGGAGGCCCTTGAGGGGGTGCTAGATAGACGTAGTTTAACCATTTGGCGCATCCCTTGATAGTCTTGACTGCAATGGTAAACTCTGGCCATGTGCGTCTGCGGAGTACAGGAACATAACAAGGGTTATATTTAATAAAAAGAGGCATATTCGTCCAGGTGCGAACCATCTCCGGGTAGGTTTCGAGGAGTCGGATCCTCCAAGTGGGTTGATGAATGGATCCTTTTTTGGCGCTCTCTGGGATATCATCTGGCCCAAATTGTGTAGCAAACGTTGGAGGTTTGCCACATCTATGTTGGATTTCTGCATTGTAGTCCGCCAGGAGTATACAATAGGGCACGTATTGATCATCATTGGTTCCGATCCATCTATGGTGGGACATGCTGCGGAAGTATTCTGATTTGATAATAGTGTCCTCTATCTTTGCCATAGATTGGATTTGAACTGCCACTCGATCTTCATGAGTTGATGCCGTTTTCTCTAGTGTTTGGAGCCACTCAGGTACTTCGATTTCTAACGTATCCATTCCTTCTGCGGTTTGCTCACCACCTGGCATTGGCATAGGAACGTAAGGTTCCTCATACGTCTCATCTACCTCGATGGGTACCAAATCCTCGGGTTCTGGTTCGACAACTGGAGAGGGTTGCCTTTCATGTGTGAGTAATCTTGCCTGTAATTCGGCCACCTGCTCTTTCAATGCCTTGACTTCCTCTGAAGTCGTGGTCGTTTCTGTGACTTTGGGTGCTGTCTGTTGCTCTTGGAGTTGATTGCGCAGCGCATCCCGTTCCCTTTCCAAGTCATCATGAGCTTCTAATAGATCTGCATAGCTGTCCAAGATGGTCTTTATTGTCTCTGAGGGCACAGCTTTAAACTGCTCTGGATCAATTTCGTGTGGAGAGCCTTCCATTGCTGCTTCTAGATTTGCTTCATTTTGCTGCTGCAGCCTCTTGTTTTCTTCTAGGGCGGCCGCCATGTGTTTTCTGAGAAGTGCCAGGTTACGCCGGACTTTGAGATTATCGGCTTGGTATACCTCGAGCAGAGCTTCTAGTTGTTTGGCACCTGATTCTGTCGATGGTTGGGGTGCCGCCAATAAGGTTTGGTGAGCCTGCTCAAGCGTCGTATAGCGTTGATTCAGTTCTGCATTTTCTGTTTGTAGAATGAGAAATTGTCTTTGTAAGTTTTGATGGTGCGTTTCCAGATTCTGATACCGGTTGTCCAGAGCTTTGTACTCATGCTGGAGCTGGTATACACATTGGTTTAATGCTAAGAATATGTTATTTACATTAAATAATGCTGGGAAGGGTGAAGATGCAGGGGGAATGGGGGCGGGAATGGGAGAGGTGAATGATGTGGATGTACGTGGAGATGTGGGTGGAGGGGGTATGGGTGATGAAGGTGGCATGGGGGGAGGGAGCGGTGCTATGGCAGGTGATGTTTCCATCGTGTCAACTGTTTGAGTGACGGTGTAGATGGGAATCGTTGGTGGAGTGGATGTGACATCGGTGAACAGGGTGGTGAAGGTGGGCATGGTGACTCCCCCGTAATGGATTCCCGGAGAGAGTGGGATGCCCATGACAATGGTAGTGGTAGTGGATGTGGTGGTGCTAGTGTCCTGTGGTGGAGTGAATTGTGTAGTGTGAGGTGGGGATGGTGGTGACAACAGTGCTTCGTGATATTCTTCTGCCTGCGCTGACTCGCCTGGTGCTGATGTATTGATGTGAATTTGCTTCCCGGACCTCCTGGGACGAACGGGAACTCTTTTTTCAAACCTGTGGATGTAGGCCACTGCCTCATGAATGGCCTCATCCAGTCCCACGGCGTCGGCATGAAGGTTCATGGACTCAATGAACAACTCGTCCACACCTTCCTCCGCTAGCAAGTCGTTCATGAGTCTTTTGCCCTGTTCTAGAGACATCTTATGCTGTTCCTGAACCAGTCGCATGGTTCGATATAGTCTCTTGATTTGTGCCGAATATGCTGGGGCACTTGCTAACTCGGAGAGTTCGTCATATTCTTGATGTTGTTCTTCGTCGGCTTCTTCTTCGTCTCCTCCTGCCTCTTGTTCATCTACATCGACTTGTACAACTTGGGGTTGGGTGGGGGCCGATGTTATTTGGGGTCGCGGTTCCTGAGCTCGCGCTGCTTCGGCTTCGAGGTTAGAGTCATAGATTAATCTGGCAATTTCTTCATCCGTGAGGTCCTCAAGAGTAAATCCCTGCGGAAATTCCAAATCGGATGGAATGGGTGGAAACACCAGATTAGGCCCCTCTGTGCTTGGTCTTGGTAACCGGATTGTGAAGGGCCTAACTCGTCGTGTCTGGGGAGGAGTGATTTCTGGTGTAGCGGTAGCTCCCCTTGGTTGAGCACAGGGTAGCTGGACTCCCCCCCTCATCTTCTTTGATGGGGGACCTGCTGCTGATAGTCTTCTCTGGAATTCTTGGACTCGGGACCATACGAGTGCCCGCTGAACAGGCACGTCATAAGCCAGGCATCTATAGATTATTCTGGTCAAAGCACAACACCCGTGGAGCACATTCTTCTGTTTTTTATTCCACCTTTGATGCGCTAGGTGGATCTGATCTATGATCCAGTGTGGCACATTGATGGGCAGGCTTTCAGTTTCTGCTAGATATAAACTGAACCATATTTTTTTCGGGGGCATTGTGAAGCGTTCTTGGGCGGGAAAAGCAAAATGTTGCATGATGGTTCGCAGGTGAAGCGCAATGGTAGGTGTCATCGCAACCATGTCCTTCAGCTTATTAAGATCTTTGTGCTTCATTCGACCTGGAACCATGGTTTCCTTTTCTGTTGGGATGTGCATGCCATACATACCCAATGCTTCTCTTACCAGATTGAGGGTCAACTTGAATCTTTTAAGCTCATTACCCGGTAGCAGTGATGGCAACACAAAGGTGCTGTCGCCGCCCTTGGCTCTGCTTGGCGTGATGGTACTGATCAGATAAGAACATCGTAAAAAATCCGGCTTTGGTAAGTGAGTCCTGAAATAACTTTCCACGCCTGCTTTGACCCAAACTGATCTCATGACTTCGGCATTTTGGTAGCTTTCAAATTCGCGTGTGAAAAAGTGGTATCGACCCCATTTGCCATTGAACTCCAATTCTGCTTCCCAGAAGTAGGTTCCATCGCCCAGTGGTCCAGCAACATCACTGAACCAATGCGCATGCTTACCTACTTGAGAAGTGTGTCCTTGAGGAGGATCCTGGATGGGGAGCACATGCACCTCTTGAAGCTCTTGCGGTCTTGCAGTGAGACGTGGCTCAAGGAGAAGTGTTTCTATGTCCACGATCTGGGGACCAGATCCGGCTTGAGAGCTGGTACCTGCTTCTGCCATGGCCCTGTTTGCTGATTGGTTCTGTGAGAATATAGAACCAAGTGTTAACATTGTAATGGACAAAATAAATCCGTTGTTGTCCCCGTTACAACATTAACATAAGGTAGATGGTGAGTTAGTGGTTAGTAAGTGCATGAAGACAGTGTGTGTAGTTAGTGATTGTGTTGTCCTAGGAAACTATTGCAGTTAGTAAGTGGGTTATGAATTTACAAATTGGGGTCGGGGGGTTTATTACAGGCCCTAGGCTGCCAAATGCAGTGAATGGGCTTTGCTTTCGGTTTCGGAGAGTCTCTACAGAGCTTTCTCGGTGTCGTGGTTTGAAAACGAGGCCTTTTTGGGACCCATATACAATTGATTACATGCACGTTCTTGGGTTTTGGTGTGTACATGAGTGTCGAGAACGAGTGAAATCTGGCAGCATGCATAACTGTGTTATGCCGTTTAGGTTGTGGTCGCAGCGTAGCTACTTGTGCCATCAAGCAAGCCTTAGGCACCCAAATTTGTCTTGATTGTGGGCTGGCCTTCATCGACTTCTTGGGCACCCAAATATATTTCACGTTAATAGAAGAATTTCCGAAAGACTTCTTATTAGTGTCGTGTTGTTGGTTACTAATAAGAGGCTTGGCTCGGGTGGTTGGCTGGAGTGCAACCTGGTGTTCGCCTTTCCGCACCCACACTAGTTTCACTTGCTGGGACATTTTGCTGCGCAGGTACTTTGGATCCCCGACATAGGTAGTATTCTGCTTCTTCGGCCTGTGATTCACCTTGGTTTGTTGCCTCCTTCTAGCCTTTGGAAAAGAAGGGAGTTCCTTTGCATCCCGGACTCCTTTTTTGCGAATATCCTTCCTCTGCAACACATAGTTTTGGACAAGAACAGCATGGTCATCTTCATGTGTACCCCTGGAAGGACCAGGAGTCTGTGCCTTTCCTAGTTCCTTGAGTGCTCCATTGTCTAATTCTACTGTAACTCGACTATGATTGACCCACACCTGGAGAAGTCCACTTCTTAGGTTTAGATTGACTGCTTGGTCATAGATCCAATCCTGACCCAAGACGAGAGGTTCAGTGAGATCCTCATCTTGACACACTAGTACTTTAACGGTCATTGCCTCCTCGTGAATGTAGAGGGGAAGTTCCACCTCGCCCATGCAAGGGGTTTCCACGCCTCCCAATCCTATGAGGTATGCTTCCACAGGATGGACAGTTAACTGTAACTCTTGACAGTAAGACAGCTTAACAGCGCTAGTGGCAGCACCTGAGTCAATCAAGGCTCTTACGGTCCTTGTACTCTTTCCTTGTCCTATGTCTATGGTTATGAAAGGACGTCTATCAATTATTCTATTCGAGCTTGTTCCTGCAACTTCACACATGGCTATGGGAAATCCTTGGTCTGCAGAGTCATTCGCTCCAGGCTGATCTCTACCTTGCCTCCGTAATTTCATCCTTCTGATGCGTTCTAAAGCCTCTGCTTGAGCTTCTTCTCTAATTCTCTTTTCTTCCTCTTTGCGTTTCTTAGCAGTGTTGAGTCGGCTAAGCATTTCCTCCGTGAGGGGTTCCTGGTACAACTTGACTCTGCATCCGCTAATATAGTTAGGGAGAACATCACCCTCTAATGTGGCCAATTGTACTGCTCCACTTGTGGAGATCCTATTGATGATCATAGGTCCGTAGCCTCTCTTTTCTAGCTTCCTTGCGTGTTGTTTCAGTGTATAGACTAAGACTAGATCTCCCGTTTTCAAGCCTTTATCCTTCACGTGGGCATCAAAGTATGCCTTCTGTCTCTTCTTGGCTGCATATATCCCTGCAGCAGCTCTCAGCCTTGTTTCTCCTAATCGTTCAAGGTCAAAAATTCTAGAGGAGAGCTCATGACCTGTCCATTCGTGCTCTTGTGCTACTCTCAATGTAGGAATCAGGAAGTCCAAGGGTAGCACAGCGTTTTGGCCAAATACCATCTGAAAGGGGGTGGCTTGGAGTACCGTTTTGTAGGCAACTCGATATGCCCAAACAGCATGGTGTAGCTGTTTGTCCCAATCAGAGCGTTTAGTGTTCACTAATTTGGTCAGTACATTGCATAAGATCTTATTAGTGCTCTCAGCTTGTCCATTAGCTTGAGGGTGATAAGGGGCAGACTTCTTGTGTATTACCAAGAATTCCTGGAGTAGATTTTCAATCACTTCATTCAAGAAATGAGTGCCTCTATCACTTACAAGCTCTATAGGTAGCCCATATCTTGTGAATACATTCTCAAACAAGAATTTGGCAGTTGTTTGAGCATCGTTCTTTGCCGTAGCCTTTACCTCTACCCACTTGGTGAGATAATCTGTCGCAACAATGATGTATTCCGCATGAGAACCCTTAGCTGGGGGATTAATAGGACCTACGAAGTCTATTCCCCACTTAGAGAATGCACGTCCACCCATCATAGGTTTCAGTGGCATCTCATCTTTGCGTATAGGATACTGAGTCCTCTGACATACATCGCACCGTTTCACATAGGTATGTGCATCCATGTGAAGGGTCGGCCACCAGAAGCCCGCAAATAGAATTGCCTTGATCACCCGATCCGGTCCAAAGTGTCCTCCTGCTACACCTTGGTGAGCAGTTTCCAAGATCTTAAGATATTCACTCTCATGGACACACAGTCTCAGGTAACCATCCTTACCGCGTTTGTATAGATTATCACCAACAAGTGAATAATCCTGGGCTTCTTGTTCCAAACTCCTTTTTCTAGCTAGAGTCATGTCTGGAGGGAATGTCTTTGTCCTCAAGAATGATACTAGAGGTTCACTCCAATCTGGCGCAATGGATACTTGATAGAGAGTGGCATGTTCCACAGGTGGTTTATTGCAACAGATTGGGCATTCCTTGCACAACTTTTGGATATCCGCTTCCATAGTTGGCCAGTGCACTCCGAATCTCTTTAAGGTCTGTAAAGTTCGTTGTTTTGAATGGTGTTGCTCTAGTGCACCTACATGTGCTAGTTGCAACCATTTAGCGTACTCATCCTCTTCTACGCAGCAAGCCAAGATCCCTTGATCTGTGTGCTTGTACATGCTTCCTGCCATGATGTGATACTTTTGGGCTTTGACGATCTCTCTATTCCGTGTGTTTACCACTGGATGGTTGGGCCCGTATGTCAACACTGGTACCAATGGCTTGGCCCACTGCGGCACCACTTCCAAATTAAACAAGTAAGCATCAGGAAGGTCATCTGACACTCCTTGTGGGGCTTCTCCTGATGTGAGCCTAGAGAGGTGATCTGCTCTCAAGTGAGTCCTACCCTTTCTTACCACAACCTCGAAGTCGTATTCCATTAGTAAGAGAAACCATCTTACTAATCTACCTGTATTGCATGGCTTGTTTACTAGGTACAACAATGCCTGATGATCAGTAAAAAATTTAAACTTATTTGCAAGCAAATAGTGTCTAAATTTCTTGACTGCATATACCATGCCTAATCCTTCACGTTCTGTAGTGGTGTAATTCCGTTCGGCCGCATTCAATTGTCTACTGGCATAGGCAATTGGAAGATCCATATTACCTTCACCAGTAGGTTGTGCAAGTACACATCCAATAGCATAATTGGATGCATCCACGTGAACATGGAATGGCTTATTCCAATCTGGTGTGGTCAAGATTGGTGCTGAACATAATCTTCGTTTAAGCTCCTGGAAGGAATTCTCACATTCATCCGTCCACTCAAAGTTTGTCAGAAGTCCGTACATGGGCTTTGCAATGACCGCATACATGTGTATAAATCGTCGATAATAACCACAATGCCCCATGAAAGCTTGTACTTCCTTGACATTCTTTGGCCTAGGTAGCTCCGCTATGGCTCTCACTTTTTCTTCGTCAGTAGATACGCCATTCTTTGACACTATATGTCCTAGGATCTTGCCTTGCCTGACCATAAAAACACACTTTTCGGGGTTCAGGCAGACTTGATATTCTCTACATTTGTCAAAGATTTGTCTGAGTTCAGGAATATGAGTTTGTCTAACATTGGAATGAGCACAGAGATCGTCAACGTAGACTTCTAAACTCTTCCTCAGGAACTCCTTAAACACATGGCACATCAGCCTTTGGAAGGTCGCTGGTGCATTGGTAAGCCCAAATGGCATTACTCTAAAAGCAAAAATGCCCCATTCTGTGGCAAAGGCTGTCTTGTGCTGATCCTCTGGAGCTATGGCTACTTGATTGTAGCCCGAAAATCCATCAAGGAAGCTGTACACTTCCTTGCCTGCCACTCTTTCTAAGAGATGTTCTGTGATGGGAAGCGGATAGTTATCTCGAATAGTGGCGGCATTAACCTTTTTCAAGTTAATGCACACACGCAGCTTGCCATTCTTCTTGGGCACCACTACGATGGGGGATACCCATTCAGTGTGCTCAATTTCATAGATAAATCCAGCTTCGACCAGTCTATCTATCTCTTCCTTGATCTTAGCAGCATAATTATCGTTATATGTATAAGGCTTTTGCTTCGAGGGTTTAGCATCTGAGGTCATGGGAATAGTGTGTGAGCATATGTCTGGGTCAACCCCTTTCAAATCCTTGTAACTCCAAGCGAATACATCTCTGTATTCTCTTAGCAAGGCAATCAATTCGTGCTCTTCTTCTTCTGTCAGGTCATGGCCTATATACGTGCATCTCTCCTCTCCTTCTTCTAGGGCCACTACGATTTTCTTGGTAGTTTCTTTGTTATCATAGGCCTCTCCTGATTGTGCCTCTCGTTTGGGCATTCTAATCATGACTCTCCTGTCATCTATCTCATACTTCTTAAAATTTTCTGGGACCTCAAACAAAGATTCTTCCTCTTCTGGTAAGGCTTCTCTCTTCTTTCGTTTCTTTCCTTCTTCCTTAGGGGTCACATGTGTTGCTAATCTTACGTCATTTGTCAGCTCTCCATGCCTCTGGGTTTGAAATTCTACCTCATGGAAGTATTCTTCATCTGATGCAAATGGAGGGTCCATAATGATTGACTCTAGATCGGAGTCACTTACATCCTCAAATGCATCAGGGCTAGGTTCACATTCTTCTAGAACTGCCTCTCCCATGATTGGCTCTATGGAGAAAACTGAAATATCATAGCCATCCTCATCACAGTGAGGTGTCCATTGTTCTTCATTGATGGCTACATCCATTGTTGCTAAAATTTCTGCCCAGCCATGGGGTTCAAATTCCTCGTCTGGAAAAACTACAGGTGCATAGGCTGGGTCTTGAATGGGTCTATGGGTTTCGTTTGCACCTATTTCTCTAGCCTTTTCTCTCTTCTCTTCCTCCACTGCTACTTTGCACATCCATAAGTGGGTGTCTTCATGCATCCATGAGGATCCTGATCCTATGGAATGCACCGATTCTGTATCATCTTTGGCTCTATGGATGGGATTCCATTGGATAGGAGGGACATCTCTATGAGACTAATCCTTGAGATTGACTTTGGTTGTAACACCTAAGTGCTGCAGGTACAAAGAATTGGTTCCCCAATCCTGTACCACTTGCAACTGTCGCATGAATGGTCTTCCCAAAATCATCTCATAGGCATGATTTTTGCTGAAGTCACATATGGCAAAGGTATGTTCAAACTCGACACCACAAGTGGTGAGAGTTATTCCTTCTAGCAATCCTAGGGGTCTCTCTATGTGGCCATCGGCCATCTGCAATTTCATTCTCGTCGGCCTGAGTGCTGGCTTGCCCCAACGCTTCCATAAGGAGGTGGTGGCAATTGCAACTCCTGCACCTGAGTCCAAAATTGCCTTGGTGGTGTACTCCTGGTAGGTAATAGGAAGATAGGTGTTCCCTTCTTCACCTTCGCACATATCTCCTATCTTATCCAAGGGAATTTCTGGCACTGTCCTATGGGATCCTACCCGGGAATGAGGTTTTGCAACTTCAGTTACTCGACTGGCTGCATATTTCCCCGCGTTTGGTCTATCCTCAGGCAGTTCTTTCAAAGTGAGATTGCGCTGCACCTTGGTGTTCGTTACTACCTCCGTGTTCCTTGGTATGACTGAGTCGTCGTTCCTTACCATGACTGTGGGTGTTCTCATACACGTGGACTTTGCTTCCCATGGGCCTGTGAAGTGGGGTAGCTCCTGTATGGAATTAGACTCAAAGTCCAATCTCTCATGAGATTGAGCACACTCATGTTCCCCGTAAATTGATGGGATGTCTTGTGGAAATTGGTCGTGTGCATCGTCCACCAGTTCAAAAGGAGGGGCGACCTCACTTTCGTTATCCCATTTGTCTTCTTGAATCTCTCGTAGGAAGTCTGGTGCAAACCGATTCATAGAAGAAGAAGTGTCTGGCTCCGTAGAATTAGGTACATATGCTACCTGGGAAGGAGGGCTTATCCTATCGTTGGCTCTTTCCTCGTTGTCATAGATAGCTGAAGCACAAGCTTCTTGGGGGGGATTACTTATGCTGTTACTTTTCCGCACAGGCTCATACGCTCTCTGGGAAGGAATGTGGGTTACCTGTGGAGGTACATAAGCTTTCGAGGGAGGCACCTGTGACCTTTGGGGAGGAAGATAGGCTCCTTGAGGAGGCACATGAGCTTCCTGAAGAGGCTGGCTTATCCGTTCTCTTGCCCTTTCCTTTTTTTGAGGGATAGGCTCCTTTTCTGGCTGTGCAGTTAGCCTCTCTAATCTTTCTAAGGAGGGGAAGTTGTCTGGTTTAGTGGAATTGGCTGCATAAACTTCCGATGGGGAATGGCTCAGGTTTTTGCTTGCTTTTTCTTTCTCCTGATTTTTTTCTTCTTTGTCAGATCTGGCAATTATCCTCTCTAACTTTTCTAGGAATCCATCCAAGTGTAATTGCGTCTTGGCTGAGCCCGAGTAATTGAAAAGGCGACTGGCTTCAAACATAGTCTGAGCCAATGCGACCATTTTCGCGCACAGTTTGGTTCTTTCTATCTCTAGGTCAGCTCTAGGATAGCACTTGTCATGATCCGTGACGTTTGGCCCTTCTTGGATTCTGGCCTGATATGCTTTAAGCATCATGTTTAGGTCTTCAGGAGTGGGATCTGCTAGAACTGATCCTACTCTAGGGGGTGGTGGGATTTGATGAGGCGGTGGGGAAGGTGGTGAGTCGGATGGAGATGGGAGTGGTGGAGGCGGGGTGATGTGAGAGGGAGTTTGAGCTGTGAGTTCAGTTATCCTCGCTTTGGTTTCTCTTATGCTTTCCTCAAGCTCACTCATCTTTTTGGCCCATTGTCGTTTCATTCTTTCTCGACTATCTTTCCATGCTCTAGTCCTTTTCTTTGTTACGCTCTCGGTTTCACTAGCCTCTGGGCCCTTTTCCTTGCTTGTCTCTTGGTTTTGCTGTAATGCCTGAGCTCTAGTGACTACCTGCACTGGTGCAGTGGAAGTGACGCTTCCTGAGGGATCTACAACCAAACCGATCACATTGATAGGAGTGATTTTTGGCATATTATTGGGGTTCTTAGGGCAATCTCGTAAGAGATGTTCTTTTCCACAATCTTGGCAGAAACCTTGGATAGTCACTGACTGGGGTTGTGTAGGTGGAGGCAAGGGACAATCACGAATGAGATGATCTCCTTGGCATCTGTAGCACGGTCCTCTTGGGAATGGAGGTCTTACTTGCCTAGGTTGAGGCCTGGGGTTGGGGTTTGCATACATGACGTTCGTGTAATCTGACTCCCAACTAGGTTCACTTGGTTCTTCACTATAGTAAGACTCACCATGTTCTGGAGACTGCATGTAGTAAGCCTGGGGACTATCGACATGTGTAGAATCAAAGCTATGGTCACTTGGGTCACTTTCTGAGATCAATGGGGTTACTGGTACTATGGCCCTATTCAGGTTTTCTTCTGCAACAGCATACTTTACTGGAATCACGTTAGCGGGGTTTGGGGGCTGTTGAGCTAGTACCGATTGGGGTCTCTGTTGGGCCTGATATTGTGGTTGGTAGGGTTGTTGGGGTCTAGCATATTGTGGTGGTGGATGTTGGGTTTGGTATCTGCCTTGTTGGTAGGACTGCGGGTAGGATTGCCTAACTGCCTGCTTGTTGTATGGGCAATCTTGTGCGGTGTGATTGGTGTATCTCCGTTCTATGGTACAGTATTGGCTACTCGAATTTACTTGGGGCTGAGCCATAATAGGGCAGACATTCGCCATATGGTCACCCCCGCATGTATAGCATCTTTTCACAGGGGCAAACCTTGGGATTTGTTTGCTCGATACACCTAATTTCTGAGCTACCTTTTCGGCAAGTTCCTCAATTGATGTGGACTGCGAGGAAGAGTGGCTAGATGCACTATCTGAATCTTTGTAGATTTTGGAAAGTTCTAGCTCTTCCCCTAGGTTATCTTCAATGTCAATGCACATGCGTACACATTCTTCTATAGTCCTAGGGTCCTTTAGATACACATAGGATCTCAATTTGGTACTCAGCAATCCGTCAAGGAATAAGGCTACTTGTTTAGCAGGTGTGGGTAGCTCCGAAATAGGACATCTTTCAAGGTATTGCCTAAATCTTCTTCCTGCAAGTCTCACAGTCTCTTGAGGGGTTTGCTTGAAGCTGTGGATCAATGAGGAAGTATTGTGTCTTATGCCACTCTTAGAGAACTCTACAATGAAAGCCTCTAGGAGTTGGTCTATGCTCCTGAACTGACGCTCATCCAATGGTTGAAACCATGTAAGTGCTGTGTTCCTAAGAGTTAGACCGAAGGCATTGTACTGCGTGAACAGATCCTCAACTTGTTCGGCTCTCAAGACTTGCTTGAACTCCGCCACATGATCATAGGGATCTCCTGTGCCGTCAAAGTAATTCTTCATGGACTTAACTAGCTGGGTGGGTCTCAAAGTTCTTGTGTGCTCCCTAGGTCTCGGCAGAGGGAATCCATCTACATTTCTTTGGTTCCTGTGGGCTCTATGCATCTCGGGTTCTACCCTATTCGTCTCGGTTCTCGTTCTTTCTCTGCCCACTGGGTTGGCAAAGCTTACTTCCGGTCTATCTCTACTTCTGTCTCTTTGCGTACCATAAGCTTGGGAAGTTCCCGCCACAGGGTGACCATAGGATACATTTGATCTTGGTTGGGGAAAAATAAATTCACCCTTCCACGTGTAGGCATGCCTATCATTTTCTGTCACCACGAAGATCCGTTCTGAAGCATGATCTAAATAGGTCACTCTGCCTGGGCTATCCGGATCCTTAAGCTCATAGATCATGATATTTCCTATGTCTGTTGGCTGATTAGACTTATACCTCCAAAAGGCTTCATCAGTTTCTCGATTGAGGAGCAACTCTATGCTCTTGTTGTCTTGGGGGACCCATTCAGGCGTGATAATCCTAGTGAGAACTGATTTACCTCGAGGGGTTCTAGGTTCCGCACCCATGTTCCCTTGCTCCAGGTCATCTAAGTCCGCTTCTGAGATTACATTCCCAAAGTCATCGGTCCTATCAGGGTGACTAGTGACTACATATATAGTTCCTTCTTTGTCCAGGTATGCACCATTTTCAAACTTGACAGCTGGGTGCTCTAGTCCAATGGATTGATCAGGGTTTTTAATCTGGACCACAGATCTTCCTAAGCCGTCCTCATAGATGCTAGCACCTAATCGGTTGGTCCTAAGGTATTCCAACTGTGTTTTGTAAGGGCCTTCTACCCTGTACAAATAAGGCACTCCTGAACTTCCCGTAGGTCTGTCCATGCCTTGAGACATTTCTGACTCACTGGTATCCGAGCTAGGGTAATGAGAGTGGTGACTCAACTGCTGGGCCCAAGACCTTGCAGTATGATTGACACTAGCCTCTGAAGACCTAAGGCTTTGTCTCTCTCTTGCTAGGTGTCGTCCTGATCTAAGGTTCATATGCCTAACTGATTAGCCCAATTTTTTTTCCAGAGTACAACCTCGTTGCCGATCAATTGGTACCAATCACTTGATTCTTTTTAGTTAATTATTGTGTTTATGGTCTTGTCTGATATCACGTCGTCAGAAACACTTGAATGTTCTTCGTACTTTAGGTTGATCATTCCACGTTAGATTCTTTTCCTTTAGGTTATCGACAGTACAGAGATTATGTTTTTAACTTGAACTTGAGTTTTTAGGTAGTCTTCAACTTGATAACTGCCTATCGTCAACCTGACTTACTCCTACCTCTACTCGTTCTTAGCTTGAGCTAGGAAATGACAGAGGGAGTTGAGAATATTCCAACCTTACTTGTTGATCCCTTGCTTTATGGTGCTCAAGAACCCGGTTCTCAAGTTTGCAAAGAAACCTTGCTTTGTATGCTCTCTGTTGCTCTCAATGGACCTATAAAAGTCCCACGGTTAGCTCAATGCTTAGATTCAAAGGACACAGCCAACCACTTTCATTCATGTAACATAAACACATATTTGCATTGTGACCTTTAGGAAAATAATTCTAAAGACCCCTGACTTTGAGCCCCCTGGGTATGGTCAACTTCAAAATACCCTCTCTGAAAATCAACGCATTATCTTTATAAAAAACAGTTGAGGGCGTGTAGTATATGCCACGAGCTTTCCAACAAGCCCAAGAGCTCAAAAATTGGATTTCGTATGAAAAAGTTATGATTGTTCAGGGTTTAGGGAGTTAAATCAGGATTCAATACAAGCTAACAGTCAAACAGGAATACTCGAGTAGCTTGTGGCACGGCCTCGCGATGCAATACTACACCCTAGTGTTTGTCCCACACTCAATCAAAATTTAGACCAATAATTTTGCCTTGAAAATTTGACCTAATTTGCCCTTCTAACGCGTTCGCAAAGTCTGTCGGTCGCGATTGACAGGTCAGTCGCGATCGACGTGTCGATCGCGATTGACAGGTCCGTCGTGGCTGTCAGTCGCGATTGACTGGTCAGTCGCGATTGACACGTGGCCGAAAAGTCAATCAATCGTGGTCAAAGCGTCGTTGACTCTGTCGGTCGCGATTGATGAGTCGATCGCGATTGACAGGTCGGTCGCGAAGGGTCTGTCGATCGTGGTCAAACAGTCGTTGACCGTGTCGGTCGCGATTGACAGAGCCGTCGTGGTCTATCCGTCGTGGTCAAACAGTCGTTGACTGTGTCGGTCGCGATTGACAGAGCCGTCGTGGTTTATCCGTTGTGGTCAAACAGTCGTTGACTGTGTCGGTCGCGATTGATGAGTCGATCGCGATTGATGACTCGATCGCGATTGACACGTGTCACGCGTATGGTCAGTCGGTCGTGGTCAATCGGTCGTTGACTCTGTCGGTCGCGATTGACAGAGCCGTCGTGGGCTGTCGGTCGCGATTGACGTGTCGATCGCGATTGACAGGTCTGTCCGTCGTGGTTTATCGATCGCGATTGACAGAGCGATCGCGATTGACAGAAATCTGTGGAATTTCAGAAAACTAAACACATTTTTGGGAAGCTCTAGGCCTGTAGGTCATGGATATGCACTTTGTTTAGCAATTAGAGCAATTTTTCAGTCGGTCGCGATTGACAGAGCTCGGCGACACACAGACAGTTACTCAGATTTCCGTACCTGCGCAGGGTGCTGGGGATGATGATGCGGCCTGTACCTGCAGAATACTCACAAAACATGCAAAAAACAGCACATGCAAATTTGCTCTCTCGCTCTCTCTCACAAGTGAAATGAGGGAAATGAGGTGGAGGTGGGGATATAGTCAAAAAACTGAAATTTTCGCGATGATGGAGATGGAGGTGGAAGATGGTGATGATGATGATGGTGATGAAGATGGTGAAGAAGGTAAAAGAAAATCGATGAGAGTGAAGAAAATACCTACAACTCCAACGCGTCAACTCTACGTCTTACCATCACACGCTCGTCCTCAAAGCTCGATCCCCGGCAACGGCGCCAAAATTTGGTGTAGCTCAGTGATGAGTAGCACCTCCTTTAATGTCAATCCGGGAAGACGTGAGGATGGTATGAAGACCTCGAGCAAGTGGCGGCACAAGTGCGTGAGTGAGAAGCACACAAGCATGCACACACATACACACACACGCGCACACAAGGCAAGACAAGAGTGAGAATCAATGGAGCTTTTTAGATTACTTTCAAAATGCTCTTACAAGTTCGTTTCAATTACAATCTAACCTCAAAAATGAGCTCTCTAGCTCCTTTTATAGTTTTTGACTAGCTTTTGGCCCTGTCCAGACCTAGTGTCCAGCCTAGTTAAAAATTAGGTTCCAGGGCTTATTTGGGGGCTCAAACGAGATCTAAAAATTATGAAAATTGGTACGCAACTACTTCTAAGGCTCCTCAAGCTCAAGGACTCCTTGGCTTGCACAAAATGGAGCTACAAAAATGTGAAATGAGATTTACAATGATTATTAGTGATAAAAATCACTGTTGTTGTAGGGATTTCTTCTAGTGATCTGCCATACATATCTTCAAGCTCCCTACTTGCTCTTCTTCCCTGCATGTCCATCTCTCTGATTTGCATTAATGTCTTGAAAAAATGTTGTCCTACTTGCCAGATCTTCTTTGACTGCCCTGTTTGCTTGTGCTGTCCCTTCGCTCTGACTCCCTTCTTTGACTTTCACGTCTTGTAGGTCCTGATGTACCAAGGCTACTGCCAACAGAGAGCTATTCCAGCCATTGTCTTCTCCGTGTGTCTTTGCTACGTTTGTGCTCCTTGTGTGTGCTTCTCGTGTGTCTCACACTTCTACACACACTCAACAGTTATGAGGGTGTGTAGTGCCAAAGAACACATTTTGGAAAAGTTTCTTATTTGTAGGTTTGTGGAGTAAAGAAAGTGGTTTGCCAACCACTAGACTGATGCCTATCATTGTAATGGTTATTATTTTTTCAGGCTTCATTTTCCTAGGGAAGTGCTGCCGAAAATTTTGTAGTCACATTGCGTTATATGCCGTGTTAGAAATAGAGTGATGTTGTGTTGTGTGAGAGAGAGAAAGTGTTATGTGTGCATAACTAAAAGCATATAAATTTGAAGTAGAGAAGAAGATGCATGAGTGGATACATGCATACATAGATGATATGATTGCTAGAAAGTTAAAGTGCATGATGCATTTCTTTTCTGTCTATAGAAGATCACTTTTATGTATCACCACAATGAGTTAGGGTGAGCATGAGGTATGGCAGTCATGTTCAAAGTTTCTAGGTTTACCAAAGTTCTAGCATCCTTTACTTTCATTACTTGAATCCTTTCTTCTCTCAAAGTAGTTTCTCCTCATAATGGGGGCCTTATAACTTAGAGCACCATGGATCATTTGTGGTACTTGAGGAGTAAGTATTGACTATATGTAACTAAAATGTCAATTAATGTGAACCTGAACATACTCTATATAAAAGAGAAAATTGAATAATCACCAAGAGAAATTATAAATGCACAGTTGTAGACTACAAAAATGTGAGAGTAGACATGTTTTCATTACAATATTAAATCTTACAAAATTTACAAGTTATTGGTATCAATGATTGTACAACTTGAAGTGCTTGCAAATGCAAGAAATCATCACAAAATTTGTGATGCTCATCCATGGTGTAAAGTATTTCTAGACCAATTCTAGATCAAAAGGATTTTTAGATATCTTAGTAGGAGAGAAGGCATCAGAGAGATCTTTTTCTCCTATCCATACTTAGTTTGGAAGAATGTGAAAAGAGCCCTCATGCTATATGAATCGGTTAGCTAGAAACAAGACATACTTGGTGATGCATGGAATGACTAATGCTATCAAAATTTCATGCAATGTTCACAATGTACTTGTAAGGCTATGGAATGGTTGTTCTTCTAACTACATAGAAAGAAATGTATCCAAACCACAAAAAAACATATGTAGAGAGGTAAAAAACATATTAAATGCCATCAACAACTCAAGATTTCACAAAAATGCTCAGATCTTCATGCAATTCTTAGAAAGCATCTGTAAGGGTATGAAGTGGTTGTTCATCCACCAAAGTAGAAGGAAATATGTATGTAACATTAAAGCATATCTAAATAGGTCAAAGATATATTCAACACTATAAACCATGCAATATTGTAGAGTAATTAGTACTTACAATTGATAGAATATCTCATTCTAGTAGAGTTTTTGAGTGTCATAGTTGTCATTTCAAGATATGTTCTGCAATAGCAACCATCCCGTTGCCTTTGTGGTCACAATGAGGACCCAAGTTTCCAAGATTTCTAACATGAGGTCCATATCTAGAGGGTTGCATGTGCACCCATGCACCTTTGTAGTACTCATGTGGCATGTATTGTCCATCTGTAGCTTTGATATTGTGACACCTTAATGTGAATATAGACACAAGAGCTTCAATGGTGTGCTACAGAGAGAAACTAGTGGAAAAAAGATGTCCTTTTGGGACCTAGTATGAAACTATGAGCTTTACAAGGGAAATACCTCTTTTCTTAGTATTTAAAAAAAAATCATTTTTTCCAACTCAATCATGCATGGATTTCAAATTTGTGGTAAAAAAGAGAACTTTTGATTCTAAAAAGTAATGGGAGGTACATTGTCAGGTGTTATGATGATCTTTTAAACTTTTTTAAAAAATTGAATTTTTGGGCCCAACCTAGTTACAAGACTCTCTCTAGAGGAAAATCATTAAATAGGGAGGAAACTTGTCCCCTCTCTCCCCTTCAGCCTAGTATTTTATAGGGTATAGATTGTGGCCACCACCCTCTTTTGATTGGTAAATCACTAATCACTCCTTAATCTAAAAGGCCCATGCAGAGTTCAGTTTTTCCCCTAATGGCATAAGCAAGTACAAAGCATGATTGGTAACAAAAGGATATGCACAAACATATGGGATCTATTATGAGGCAACATTAAGTCCTGTAGCTAAAATATCTAATGTTAGAATGCTTGTTGCATTAGCTATAGCAAAAGGATGGACTTTACATCAAATGGATGTGAAGAATGCTTTCCTACATGGTGAGTTACAGGAAGAATTATATATGGGCCAGCCACAAGGATATGAAGACTTAAAGCACCCTGAATATGTTTGTAGGTTGCAAAAGGCTTTGTATGGACTTGAGCAAGCATGTCGCACATGGCATGCAAGGATTGTTGATTACTTAACCACCATTGGGTTTTCTGTGTGATGCAGATCATTCATTATATGCAAGGAAAGGTGATGATGGCATCACAATTGTGGCTATTTATGTTGATGACTTGATTGTAGGAGGTGACAATGAAGCAAGTATTAAAGAGGTAAAGCAACTCCTTATGTAATTTGCTCATAAGAAGAATTATACTCTATGAGACTCTGATAATGGGCATAATAATTTCCATGGCTTTGCTTTTAGCCTTGATTTAAGTTTTCTATACTAAATGGTGTTACAGGTACTACAACTCTCTCAAGGTTTTCTTCCATTTGTATGTACTTGACATGTGCTTCATTCTGAGGATGTGGGGGTTTTTGCCCTAGCAAGGGTTGAGGTTGGTTTTATCCATGATAATCATACAAACTTTGAGCCATGGGTGGTCCTTGATATGGAACATATCCTGGAGCCTCCTTGATTTGTTCTCTCGGTTGGTATCCAAATGGTCTATATTGTTGTGAGGGGAGTAGCCTAGGTTGTTATTATAAGGATAATGTGATATGATATGTATATTTTTGTTCTACGTGACAATAGAGATTAGGCCATTGTGTTAGATGCCTATTGTATTGATAGGAATGTGGGTGAATAGTTCCTCCTCTTGCACAAGCATGAGATGGGTGGCCTCCTCCACAGTGCAAACATCGTGGATCTTTCAGCCATAGAACACCTATCTACATAGTGATTGAATCTCGTGCTTCTAGTCTCACTTATTCATTAGGAGCTTATTTGAAACTATGGATCAAAGAAGAGGAATTATGTTTGATGCCCATATTTGTGAACTCTCCAATGAATTCTTCAAATAATTGCTCTATACTAGTGAATAGGTTTAGATCAAACGGTTGAAACCAAGTCAGAGCAGTTCTAATCAATGTAAGTCCAAAAGATTTGTATTGGATAAATAAGTCATCTACTTGTTTTGCACGCAACACTTGTTTGAATTCTCCCATATGATCATAGGGATCTCCAGGACCATCATAATGATTCCTTATGCACTTGGATACCTAAATAGGTCTTAGCCTTTTGCGCACTTCAAGAGGTCGAGGAAACACTTCAACCATAGGATGCACACCTTGTCCTCTACCTTGTGGGGGTCTTAAAGGAAAGGATGTTTTGATCACTGTCTCACTTCCCAAATGGGTATTTGGTATGGTGGTGGTATTTGGCATTGTAAAGTGAACATGTGGTCTAATTCGGACACTCTATTGACTACTTTGACCTATGAAAGGATTTTCTTGACTTTCTTATTTCCCTTGAGGATTTTGGGAGGTGATTGCTTGATTCTTGGGTGAGAATATTAGCAAACTCAAGTATTATAGTCTAGATCTCTCTAGATCATTGACTTCCCAATACCTTCTCTTATTTTGATCTAGATAAGTGACTTTGGAAGAGTCTTCAAGATCATGCATTTCATAGATGGTAGCGGGGTTGATGATATCTCTCCTTATAGGTGAAGTGGCTTGCAAATATTTCCCAATTCCAGCTTTCAAGTAGAATTCCATCAAGTAATCAACTTGAGGGATTTTATCCCCTCTTCAAATGTTTATACTACCTATCTTCCTCTTGGAGTGGATGTTGCTTGTCTATTTCAATCTCAATAGGGCTATGAGGTTCCTCAATTTCTCCTCTTTCATTGATTCTCTCAGGATACTGAGTTTCAAAATACGATTGCCCTTGCTTGTCCATGTAAAATCCTCCTTCAAAACTTCAAAATCTGTCGAGTTCCAAAGTCTTGCTATCAACCTATTAAGTCCATCCAAGTAAATAAGAACTGTATGCAAGTTTATAGAGACATACAGCAGGGAAGTCCTATTCTATCCTTCTATTGTGGACATGAGCTCTACTGAATGGATATAGCTATTCAGATCTTTAGAGGCCATAATAGATTCTTCTTTTGAATTGCTAGAGTTGTCATAGTAGATGTACAGAGTACTCTTTTGAGTTATACTCCCTGTTGAGGATATCACACTTCTTCAACTCCCTAGGATACATCTAGATCTGAAGTTCGTTCACAGTATGGGGTTTGAACTAGTTTTTGTGACCTTAAACTCGTTATCTTGTTGTTAGGGTATTCTATCAAGTCTTGGAAATAGTTTTGTTTGATGTTTGAGTATCAAAATTCCTCAAAAATTTCACTTATGAGCTAATTAGGATTTGTTACTAATTTCCTTAATACACAATACCTATGAGCTTGACGATACACAACACCAAGGCCGGACGATATGATATGTGGGCACTTTCACAATACACGATACTTCAATCTTTCTGATGCACGATATTTGATATTGCGATGATACTAGATATTCTTCAATCACTATACGATACTTGATTTTAGATGATACATGATACTTTGAGTTAATGTGATACCTAGTATCAAGCAATACATGATACTTGGGATGAAGTCAATACATGATACATGATATAAGGGCACACAGTACATGATACAAAATGCAAGTTATGGGCAATACACGATACCTCAATTTCTTGATATGTGATACAAAACCCAAATTGGTGACACACGGTATTTCATGTATCGACAATAGACAATACTTGGGCAATCACGATACTCCACCAATCGATACATGATACTTGCATATCCTGATACACCTAGGATTAAGGTATTGACGATACACGATACTTGCCAAGTGTTGCAACACATGGGAATTCAGTATCGTGATACCAAACTCAATCAGTCATGATGCTTGGAATTTTTTGAGTCCAAATTTAAAAACGTTTTATATATTAGTGTGTTCCTTGTGCTCTCCTTGTCATTGCTATGTGCATGTATCCCAAATAGTGTTCCAAAATCTCTCGAAACAAGCCTCATGATACTTGATTGGTGTCTTGTTACCCATGTGAGTGTTTAATCAAAAAATTGATTTATGCATAGGGAAGTGCTCACCTCAAAGATTAACCTTCCCAATTTTTAGCACTAAAACCTAGCTAAACATTGAGTTCCAAGTGATACATGATCTATGATATACGTGGTCTTGAGAGCTCCATGATACCTGCAATTTACAAGTGAATTAGAATGTGGTGAGTTTTGGTTTTTAGTCTCTCGTTGGGACTAGTGACCTCAAAAAACAGGAAAAATTTGTTTGGTTTTTTGAAATGTGATGGGCTTGTTCTAATTCCTCACTCTCTTACCTACTTCCTAATCCTAACTCCTCCACTAATAATCTAGTCCCAAAAACTTGTCACACACACACACACACACTAGGTGTATGAAGCAACAAGTACAAGACAATAGTGACTTGCCAAACTACTGAAATTTACTTCCTCACAATCACTACATTGAAAACAATTCCTTAACCATCACGTAGGCAGCTTGATGTAAGCCAACTCCTCGATAACAGTGCAAAAAACATGTGTACCTAACCTCACAATGTCTTAGGGATTTGCAATGAAAAAAACTAAATCTAAATCATCAAGCAAATTCATATAGTGGTGGCATTGATATACACATTAAATTATCAATTTGAGAGTCCACGCCAATAAAGTGTATGAAGACATGTGCTTAAATGATAATTAACATATGAAAGGGACAAGTAATGCATGCAAAAATGGAACATCCACCTCACACAACACCTCTTACATGACAGTGCGTATCGCAATACTTGGTGCAACAATAGACACAAATCAAGCAATATCCTTCAGCTTTGATACTCGAATATAGTCAGCAGTAGGTTTGTTTTGAAGCTCTTGACAAGACACATCCAATACGAGTCATCTCGATCGGACCTATGTGCTTCAAGATATGGCCAAAAAATTGAGTGGTGAGAAACACCAACTCTCACTTCTAGAATTCCTATGCTTCACACACACACACACACCTTAACAACAAAGAGAGAGACTACACTTTCTTGCAAAAGTGGAATGACCTGCATCAAATAAAGGGCATTCCACCTGCGTATCGTGTACTAGAACGAGTCTCTAACTTGGCCCACGGGCTTATAAGTGTGGATGAGTCTCAAGGATGTAAATTCCATCCCTACAAACTAGACTGAGTTTGAAACTCTTTTCTTGAAAGAGTTTCTTCCTGAGAATGAGGAAAAGAGCAATTGAGATGAGTGGGATAGGATTACATAGAGAGGTAGGCCTTTATTGGTATACATATCCCACTATAGGGAGATTATTCTTAAGCTTAAAGAGTTAGATGATTTTTAGAAGACTATGGTTTTTTTAAGGAAGTTTTGTCATAGCCTACTCTCTCATGCTTGAACTAATAAAAGAACAAATATACAATGAATGGGCTTAGTGCCCTTGGGATCCCTTGTATCCCACAAAGCATGGGTGACACATCATAACCAATAGGATAACTAGGATTCAACAGGGAACAAAGGTTTCAAACAAAGTTTCTAAGAAGCTTAATGATTTTTTCATTGCCTTCATGTGTGCCCACAAACATTCTATGGTGTTTGAAAGGTGGAGACTTTTTACAATTACATATTCTTCTACCTTATAGGTATAGAGAATTTTCAATCAACCACTCTTTTCTATGGCCATCAAAGGTTCTTGCACATCTTTCTTTCTAGGTCTTCCTGAGCGCTTCCCCTCTAATGGCATTCCACAGAGCAGAAGAGAAGCCAATTGTTTCTCCAAGTAGTGCTTCCTTCTAGCTGATTTGTGTTGTTAAGCTTAAGATCTTGGCAAGGGACTGCCGAATCAAGATGCTTCTAGGGCATGAGAAAAAGAGATGATTAAGTTCCTCTCTACCACGGATGCAACACTTACCAGGGAGGGGCCCCACAAATTTTATTAGATTTGGCATTGGTCTAGATTCCACTATAGAGGATTTGCCACATAAGAATAGATTTTTTGTTTTCAATGAGAGGATGCCACAGGTCCCCACACATGACTTGCCATCTAATACTAGACCAATTCTGACACTATCCCTTGTAAAGGGAGATATGCAAATCAATGTACTCATATATCCTCATAATTTTGTCTAATTTCTTACCATTGGTCCATCTTAACCCTTCAATCTGGGGGGGGGTCATTTCGAAGAAGGAGATAAGTCTGAAAGTTGTCGCACGAGTTGATTCTCTACTTGATAAGGCACCAATCATCAAAGTCAATTCTCCTAATGTATTCTATCAACCTCAAACCTAATCCAATGACCTTTATCATGGTTCTAGAGATGTTTCCACTTGCTAAAGCCTTTGTTCCATAGGTTCTTTGCTCTTTGGATATTCTCCAAATCAACTTCTTTGATTCACTTAATAAGAAACCAGATAGAATCATCTTGCCTAATCCTGACCGCCCATTTCCAGTCTTCATTGACCTTGATGTGTAGTTTCATCTTGTTCCAACTCTTCCAAATTGAGAAAACAAGGCCAGAGCGTTTCAGAGTCACTAGACTCTAGGAAAACAACAAGGTCAAAAGTTCAAGATCCTTCCACCTCAGGATCGCTTGACGCGTAAGGGAGGATTTGTCTCTAAGTTTCCACATTGCACCAAGCTTTGAGAAGCCATTTGGTAGCCAATTTATCTTCCATAGTTTTCACATTCAAAATGCCCAAACAACTAGACTCTTTTTGGGCCACACACAAGGCCCACTTGATCTTGGGATTGCCCCTCCTGTTGGGATCACCGATCTAGAGGAAATTTCTACAAACACTTTCAAGCTTCACTAATTCTTTGTCTTTGGGCCCCCTCAAGCAAGAAAATAGATAATAGATGAGATGAGGAAGGTATTGATCACCATAGCCTACCCCGCTAGGTTAAGCCACATGCCCTTCCAGTAGGCAAATTTAGTATCTAGTTTGTCAAGAACCCAATTTCATTGCTGGCTGATAGACACTTCAAAATAGAAGCAAAAAATGGAGAAGTTGAATTTTGCCATATTTCTTAATGAATATTTGATAGAATCCTCATAAACCCAAGAATATAAATCCTACCTCCCAGAGACAAGTTCATCCATTAGGAAGACAAATAGAAGCAAAGTATGGAGAAGTTGAATTTTGGCATAATTCTTAATGAATCTTCGATAGAATCTTGATAAATCTAGGAATATATATCCTACCTCTAGAAGATAAGTTCATCCTTAATAAACTTTGGGTAAGTTGAGTTGGTTGTCCTGAGACATTGATAGATTGGTCTTACTTCAACATCTAGATCAATGTAGTGTTGGCAAATCTAAAGATTGATTCTTCTTTGATCACTATACATCCATGCGAATGATATGTTGTGTCTTTTTAGCACTACTTTTCTATTCTCTCTTATGTCCTCCTTCAATTCTATTCCTAAATTCAAAAACTTCTTAGAGGCTACTTTCCATTTTTTCAATGTTATCCTCTCTTAAGTATTTCTCACCTCTAGAAATGGGCTGATTGGACAATGCTCTCTAGATGTACATGTGTTTTTGGCCATTCAATCATGAGCCTTTTCTTTTTCTATTAGAATCAAGTTCTTCAATTTAGCTCTAGCAAGAATCTCTTGTACCTTTTGTTCCTTCCTCATTACCATTGTTGGCTCTTGATGCGTCTTCTAGAGTTCTTCTTCGAGTGTCATTATTGTTCTTCGAACCAACATTCATCATATAACATTTGAACTTCTCAAAAATTTGACTGACATGGATAAGGTTCTTGGTAATAGTAGACACATAGAATACTCTTCTTAGTAAGTTCATATTACCATTTGGAGTCTTCACATTATCTATCTTCTCAATTGGATGCCTTGTTTCATCTCCTATTTGGACTTCATTTATATTCTTTGGAGCTTCCAAATCTAGGAGTAAAGCCCCATTGCCTATCACAGGATTTGAGCATCCCCAGTCTATATAAAAGACATGCTCATCTTCCTTACCTTCCTTCATAGTCATGTTCATGAGAAGAAGTGAATCTTCTTGGGCTTAATCATCTGTATAGTTTTTGTAGTCTCTCCTTCCTTTGTATCCACCTTGTTAGTTGTTGTTTTATGAGTTGTTATTATATCCATAATAATTTTTTAATCTTCCTCTTGAATTTCCATATCCTTCTCTGTTATATCCTCTTCTGCTTTGGTTCCTTGGGTTCCTGAAACAATTCTCTATAATGTGATTGGTAAGACCACATATGGCACAAGGTGAAGAGTTCTAAGCTCTCCCCCTGCCTTGTCTGCCTCCTCTGCCTCTTCCTCTTGAGCCTCTACCTCTACCTACAAAGTTGGCTTAAGAGGTACTTCGTTCATCATCAGACGTCTTACCTTTTCCTTTCTTATCCTTGTGTTTATTCTTGTATGTATAGAGAGCAGAGGATTGATTACCTTTTTGGTTGTCTCCATTCTTCATAAGTTTTGCTTCATGTGTGAACAATTTCCCCTTGAGTTTGTTAAAGTTAGAAACTTGCATATCCATGTAGAGGTCCATAGTTATGGTGAAGGCTTCCAATTTGTCATTAATTTTGATCCCATTGATGTCTTTCATCACTATTTTGTTGGAATCAATGTCCAATAGTTTTTATTCCATGTGAACCCTGAAACTTCATAGTGTGAAACCATCTTTTAAAAAGCTAAAAGAAAACAAAACAAATAGAAAACAAAAGCAAAACTCAATCGCATTGTTTCATTCGATTGATTTTACTTTTGGATTACGATCGCTTTATTGCTTTTAAAAAGGAGAATGTCGACAATGATAGTGAGGTTGCTTTTTAAACACATGGACAGCTAAAGTTTGGTTTCACGATAAAGATTTTCATGGAAGATCGTAGTTTTTAACATGCTTTTCACATAGCTTCAAAACTATAAAACAAGGAGTCATCCTCATTGTTCAATCATCACTCATCAAGCGAAGAGGAGGTGATCAAGCCAGCACTTGGTGTTCTGAAGCTTTGGGGGTGGAGTTTTGGGGAAGGAGAGGCTACTCTCTTGGAGCAAGAAGTCTTCTACACGGTGGTGGTAACACTCTTTGTGAGTTAACCTTATAGTTTGTTTTTAGGGTTTCTCTACCCTAATCTCAAAATTAGGGTTGGTTGATTTACAATTTTGTTACACCATTTTGTGAGAATAAGGTTAGCTTCATTGCTCATTCACTTCACACACTTAGATTACTTCAACATAATCTAAATTTTGTATCATCATCTTCTTGGATATTCTTCCATTAGTGAGTTGTAGCTCAATGATGAGTAGCACCTCCTTTAATGTCAATCCGGGAAGACGTGAGGATGGTATGAAGACCTCGAGCAAGTGGCGACACAAGTGCGTGAGTGAGAAGCACATAAGCATGCACACACATACACACACACACACGCACACACGGCAAGACAAAGAGAGAGAATCAATGGAGTGCTTTAGATTACTTTCACAAGCTCTTACAAGTTCGTTTCAATTACAATCTAACCTCAAAAATGAGCTCTCTAGCTCTTTTTATAGTTTTTGACTAGCTTTTGGCCCTGTCCAGACCTAGTGTCCGGCCTAGTTAAAAATTAGGTTCCAGGGCTTATTTGGGGGCTCAAACGAGATCTAAAAAATACGAAAATTGGTATGCAACTACTTCTAAGGCTCCTCAAGCTCAAGGACTCCTTGGCTTGCACAAAATGGAGCTACAAAAATGTGAAATGATATTTACAAATGATTGTTAGTGATAAAAATCACTATTGTTGTAGGGATTTCTTCTCGTGATCTTCCATACATATCTTCGAGCTCCCTACTTGCTCTTCCTCCCTGCATGTTCATCTCTTGATTTGCATTAATGTCTTGAAAAAATATTGGCCTACTTGCCAGATCTTCTTTGACTGCCCTGTTTGCTTGTGCTGTCCCTTCGCTCTGACTCCCTTCTTTGACTTTCACGTCTTGTAAGTCCTGGTGTACCAAGGCTACTGCCAACACCCCCCCCACTCTCGCGTCTGTCGCCCCTGACAGACCCTTGTCTAGCTGCTTTTTGCACGTAGTATTGTACAACATCGGCGGCGAGGTGGTGTTCTTCTAACCTGAGTCCCCTTGCTAGATCTGTCAGCAATGCATCCCAATTGACTGGCCCTGGGACATCTGGATGTGGCACCCGTAACTGCTCTGAGTGAATGGTTCGCTCCACAGCAAATAAATGGAGGAGATGTGAGGGTCTGGGTACAAATATTTCTGAGTGGTATTCCCAGAACCCTGTTATGAACATCTCTTCGAATGTTTGTTTAAAGCAGGCTGGGAGGTATTTTATTTTGGCGTGCCAAGCGTATATCACCTCTATAGAAGGAGTGGTGCTCATGTCATAAACTAAATCTTGGTTTCCTGTAAGGAATCCGACGCCTGAGAAGTGTGGGTCCTTGATATTCTTGAATGTCCTGAATGTAATAAGCATTAACTCAAAAATTTTCATGCACATCTGGGCCATTACATCAGGGGTATTCCTTAATTGGATGCTCCAGTGCCGTATAGTGGAAATCATGTAATTGACGGTGGGAGGCCCTTGAGGGGGTGCTAGATAGACGTAGTTTAACCATTTGGCGCATCCCTTGATATTCTTGACTGCAATGGTAAACTCTGGCCATGTGCGTCTGCGGAGTACAGGAACATAACAAGGGTTATATTTAATAAAAAGAGGCATATTCGTCCAGGTGCGAACCATCTCCGGGTAGGTTTCGAGGAGTCGGATCCTCCAAGTGGGTTGATGAATGGATCCTTTTTTGGCACTCTCTGGGATATCATCTGGCCCAAATTGTGTAGCAAACGTTGGAGGTTTGCCACATCTATGTTGGATTTCTGCATTGTAGTCCGCCAGGAGTATACAATATGGCACGTATTGATCATCATTGGTTCCGATCCATCTATGGTGTGACATGCGGCGGAAGTATTCTGATTTAATAATAGTGTCCTCTATCTTTGCCATAGATTGGATTTGAACTGCCACTCGATCTTCATGAGTTGATGCCGTTTTCTCTAGTGTTTGGAGCCACTCAGGTACTTCGATTTCTAACGTATCCATTCCTTCTGCGGTTTGCTCACCACCTGGCATTGGCATAGGAACGTAAGGTTCCTCATACGTCTCATCTACCTCGATGGGTACCAAATCCTCGGGTTCTGGTTCGACAATTGGAGAGGGTTGCCTTTCATGTGTGAGTAATCTTGCCTGTAATTCGGCCACCTGCTCTTTCAATGCCTTGACTTCCTCTGAAGTCGTGGTCGTTTCTGTGACTTTGGGTGCTGTCTGTTGCTCTTGGAGTTGATTGCGCAGCGCATCACGTTCCCTTTCCAAGTCATCATGAGCTTCTAATAGATCTGCATAGCTGTCCAAGATGGTCTTCATTGTCTCTGAGGGCACAGCTTTAAACTGCTCTGGATCAATTTCGTGTGGAGAGCCTTCCATTGCTGCTTCTAGATTTGCTTCATTTTGCAGCTGCAGTCTCTTGTTTTCCTCAAGGGCGGCCGCCATGTGTTTTCTGAGAAGTGCCAAGTTACGCCGGACTTTGAGATTATCGGCTTGGTATACCTCGAGCAAAGCTTCTAGTTGTTTGGCACCTGATTCTTTCGATGGTTGGGGTGCCGCCAATAATGTTTGGTGAGCCTGCTCAAGCGTCGTGTAGCGTTGATTCAGTTCTGCATTTTTTGTTTGTAGAATGTGAAATTGTCTTTGGAAGTTCTGATGGTGCGTTTCCAGTTGCTGATACCGGTTGTCCAGAGCTTTGTACTCATGCTGGAGCTGGTATACACATTGGTTTAATGCTAAAAATATGTTATTTACATTAAATAATGCTGGGAGGGGTGAAGATGCAGGGGGAATGGGGGCGGGAATGGGAGAGGTGAATGATGTGGATGTACGTGGAGATGTGGGGGGAGGGGGTATGGGTGGTGAAGGTGGCATGGGGGGAGGGAGTGGTGCTGTGGCAGGTGATGTTTCCATCGTGTCAACTGTTTGAGTGACGGTGTAGATGGGAATCGTGGGTGGAGTGGATGTGACATCGGTGAACAGGGTGGTGAAGGTGGGCATGGTGACTCCCCCGTATTGGATTCCCGGAGAGAGTGGGATGCCCATGACAATGGTAGTGGTAGTGGATGTGGTAGTGTTAGTGTCCTGTGGTGGAGTGAATTGTGTAGTGTGAGGTGGGGATGGTGGTGACAACGGTGCTTCCTGATATTCTTCTGCTTGCGCTGCCTCGCCTGGTGCTGATGTATTGATGTGAATTTGCTTCCCGGACCTCCTGGGACGAACGGGAACTCTTTTTTCAAACCTGTGGATGTAGGCCATTGCCTCATGAATGGCCTCGTCCAGTCCTACAGCGTCGGCATGAAGGTTCATGGACTCAATGAACAACTCGTCCACACCTTCCTCAGCTAGCAAGTCGTTCATGAGTCTTTTAACCTGTTCTAGAGACATCTGATGCTGTTCTTGAACCAGTCGCATGGTTCGATATAGTCTCTTGATTTGTGCTGAATATGCTGGGGCACTTGCTAACTCGGAGAGTTCGTCATATTCTTGATGTTGTTCTTCGTCGGCTTCTTCTTCGTCTCCTCCTGCCTCTTGTTCATCTACATCGACTTCTACAACTTGTGGTTGGGTGGGGGCCGATGTTGTTTGGGGTTGTGGTTCCTGAGCTCGCGCTGCTTCAGCTTCGAGGTTAGAGTCATAGATTAATCTGGCAATTTCTTCATCCGTGAGGTCCTCAAGAGTAAATCCCTGCGGAAATTCCAAATCGGATGGAATGGGTGGAAACACCAGATTAGGCCCCTCTGTGCTTGGTCTTGGTAGCCGGATTGTGAATGGCCTAACTCGTCGTGTCTGGGGAGGGGTGATTTCTAGTGTAGCGGTAGCTCCCCTTGGTTGGGCACAGGGTAGTTGGACTCCCCCCCTCATCTTCTTTGATGGGGGACCTGCTACTGATAGTCTTCTCTGGAATTCTTGGACTCGGGACCATACGAGTGCCCGCTGAACAGGCACGTCATAAGCCAAGCATCTATAGATTATTCTGGTCAGAGCACAACACCCGTGGAGCACATTCTTCTGTTTTTTGTTCCACCTTTGATGCGCTAGGTGGATCTGATCTATGATCCAGTGTGGCACATTGATGGGCAGGCTTTCGGTTTCTGCTAGATATAAACTGAACCATATTTTTTTCGGGGGCATTGTGAATCGTTCTTGGGCGGGAAAAGCAAAATGTTGCATGATGGTTCGCAGGTGAAGCGCAATGGTAGGTGTCATCGCAACCATGTCCTTCAGCTTATTAAGATCTTTGTGCTTCATTCGACCTGGAACCATGGTTTCCTTTTCTGTTGGGATGTGCATGCCATACATACCCAATGCTTCTCTTACCTGATTGAGGGTCAACTTGAATCTTTTAAGCTCATTACCCGGCAGCAGTGATGGCAACACAAAAGTGCTGTCGCCGCCCTTGGCTTTCTGCTTGGCGTGATGGTACTGATCAGATAAGAACATCGTAAAAAATCCGGCTTTGGTAAGTGAGTCCTGAAATAACTTTCCACACCTGCTTTGATCCAAATTGATCTCATGACTTCGGCATTTTGATAGCTTTCAAACTCGCGTGCGAAAAAGTGGTATCGACCCCATTTGCCATTGAATTCCAATTCTGCTTCCCAGAAATAGGTTCCATCGCCCAGTGGTCCAGCAACATCACTGAACCAATGCGCATGCTTACCTACTTGAGAAGTGTGTCCTTGAGGAGGATCCTGGATGGGGAGCACATGCACTGCTTGAAGCTCTTGCGGTCTTGCGGTGAGACGTGGCTCAAGGAGAAGTGTTTCTATGTCCACAATCTGGGCACCAGATCCGGCTTGAGAACTGGTACCTGCTTCTGCCATGGCCCTGTTTGCTGGTTGGTTCTGTGAGAATATAGAACCAAGTGTTAACATCGTAATGGACAGAATAAATTTGTGTTGTCCCCGTTACAACATTAACATGAGGTGGATGGTGAGTTAGTGGTTAGTAAGTGCATGAAGACAGTGTGTGTAGTTAGTGCTTGTGTTGTCCTAGGAGACTACTGCAGTTAGTAAGTGGGCATGAATTTACAAATTGGGGTCAGGGGGTTTATTACAGGCCCTAGGCTGCCAATTGCAGTGAATGGGCTTTGTTTTCGGTTTCGGAGAGTCTCTAGAGAGCTTCCTCGATGTCGTGGTTTGAAAACAAGGCCTTTTTGGGACCCATTTACAATTGATTACATGCACGCTCTTGGGTCTTGGTGTGTTCATGAGCGTTGAGAACGAGTGAATACTGGCAGTATGCGTAGCTGCGTTATGCTGTTTAGGTTGTGGCCTCAGCGTAGCGACTTGTGCCATCAAGCAAGCCTTAGGCACCCAAATTTGTCTTGATTGTGGGCTTGCCTTCATCGACTTCTTGGGCACCCAAATAGATTTTACTTTAGCAGAAGAATTTCTGAAAGACTTCTTATTAGCGTCGTGTTGTTGGTCACTAATAAGAGGCTTTGCCCCTGTAGTTGACGGTAGTGCAACCGGTTGTTCGCCTTTCCGCACCCACACCTGGTTTATTTTCTGGGCCATTCTGCTGCGCAGGTACTTTTGATCCCCGACATAGGTAGTACTCTGCTTCTTCAGCCTGTGATCCACCTTGGGTTGTTGCCTTCTTCTGGCCTTTGGAAAAGAAGGGAGTTCCTTTGCATCCCGGACTCCTTTTTTGCGAATATCCTTCCTCTGCAACACATAGTTTTGGACAAGAACAGCATGGTCAACTTCATGTGCACCCCTGGAGGGACCAGGAGTCTGTGCCTTTTCTAGTTCCTTGAGTGCTCCCTTATCCAACTCTATTGTAATTCGACTATGATTGACCCATACCTGAAGAAGTCCACTTCTTAGGTTTAAGTTGACTGCTTGGTCATAAATCCAGTCTTGACCCAAGACAAGAGGTTCAGTAAGATCCTCATCCTGACACACTAGTACTTTAACTGTCATTGCCTCATCATGAAGGTAGAGGGGGAGTTCCACCTCGCCCATGCAAGGGGTTTCCACGCCTCCCAATCCTATAAGATATGCCTCCACAGGATTGACAGTCAATTGTAATTCTTGGCAGTAAGACAATTTAACAGCACTAGTGGCTGCTCCTGAGTCAATCAAGGCTCTTACAGTCCTTGCACTCTTTCCTTGTCCAATATCTAGGGTTACGAAAGGACGTCGATCAGTTATCCTAGGTGAGCTGGTTTCTGCGACTTCACACATTGCCATATGATATCCTTGATCTGCATAGTCATTTGTCCTAGGCTGCTCTCTACCTTGCCTACGTAATTTCATCCTTCTAATGCGTTCTAAAGCTTCTGCTTGAGCTTCTTCTCTAATTCGCTTCTCTTCCTCTTTTCGTTTCTTAGCAGTGTTGAGTCGGCTGAGTATTTCCTCCGTGAGGGGTTCCTGATACAACTTGACTCTGCATCCGCTAATATAGTTAGGGAGAACATCACCCTCTAACGTGGCTAATTGTACTGCTCCACTCGTGGAGATCCTGTTAATAATCATAGGTCCGTAGCCTCTCTTTTCTAGCTTCCTCGCGTGTTGTTTCAGTGTATAGACTAAAACTAGATCTCCTGCTTTCAAACCCTTATCCTTTATGTGGGCATCGAAATATGCTTTCTGTCTCTTCTTGGCTGCATATATTCCTGCGGCGGCTCTCAGTCTTGTTTCTCCTAATCGTTCAAGGTCAAAGATCCTAGAGGAGAGCTCATGACCTGTCCATTCATACTCTTGTGCGACTCTCAATGTAGGAATCAGGAAGTCCAAGGGTAGCACGGCGTTTTGGCCAAACACCATCTGAAAGGGAGTGGCTTGGAGTACCGTTTTGTAGGCCACTCGGTATGCCCAAACAGCATGGTGTAGCTGTTTGTCCCAATCAGAGCGTTTAGTGTTCACTAATTTCGTCAGTACATTGCATAAAATCTTATTAGTGCTCTCAGCTTGTCCATTAGCTTGAGGATGATAGGGGGCAGACTTCTTGTGTATTACCAAGAATTCTTGGAGTAGATTTTCAATCACTTCGTTCAAGAAATGAGTGCCTCTATCACTTACAAGCTCTATAGGTAGCCCATATCTCGTGAATACATTCTCAAACAAGAATTTGGCAGTTGTTTGAGCATCGTTCTTGGTCGTAGCCTTTACCTCTACCCACTTGGTTAGATAGTCTGTTGCAACAATGATGTATTCCGCATGAGAACCCTTAGCTGGGGGATTAATAGGACCTACGAAGTCTATTCCCCACTTAGAGAATGCACGTCCACCCATCATAGGTTTCAATGGCATCTCATCTTTGCGTATAGGATACTGAGTCCTCTGAAAGACATCACACCTTTTCACATAGGTATGTGCATCCATGTGAAGGGTAGGCCACCAGAAGCCCGCAAACAATATTGCCTTGATCACCCGATCTGGTCCAAAGTGTCCTCCTGCTACACCTTGGTGAGCAGTTTCCAAGATCTTGAGATATTCACTTTCATGGACACATAACCTCAGGTAACCATCTTTACCGCGCTTATATAGATTATCACCTATGAGTGAGTAATCCTGGGCTTCTTGTTCTAAACTCCTTTTCCTAGCTAGAGTCATGTCTGGAGGGAATGTGTTTGTCCTCAAGAATGATACTAGAGGTTCACTCCAATCTGGCACAATGGATACTTGATAGAGAGTGGCATGTTCCACAGGTGGTTTAGTGCAACAGATTGGGCATTCCTTGCACAACTTTTGGACATCCGCTTCCATAGTTGGCCAATGTACTCCGAGTCTCTTTAAGGTCTGTAAGGTTCGTTGCTTTGAATGGTGTTGCTCTAGTGCACCTACATGTGCTAATTGCAACCATTTAGTGTACTCATCCTCTTCTACGCAACAAGCCAAGATCCCTTGATCTGTGTGCTTGTACATGCTTCCTGCCATGATGTGGTACTTTTGGGCTTTTACAACCTCTCTATTCCGTGTGTTTACCACTGGATGGTTGGGCCCGTATGTCAATACTGGTACCAATGGCTTAGCCCACTGCGGTACCACTTCCAAATTAAACAAGTAAGCATCAGGAAGGTCATCTGACACTCCTTGTGGGGCTTCTCCAGATGTGAGCCTAGAGAGATGATTTGCTCTCAAGTGAGTCCTACCTTTTCTTACCACAACCTCAAAGTCATATTCCATTAGTAAGAGAAACCATCTTACTAATCTACCTGTATTGCATGGCTTGTTTACTAAGTACAACAATGCCTGATGGTCCGTAAAAAATTTAAACTTATTTGCAAGCAAATAATGTCTAAACTTTTTAACTGCATATACCATGCCTAATCCTTCTCGTTCAGTAGTGGTATAATTTCGTTCAGCCGCATTCAATTGTCTACTGGCATAGGCAATTGGAAGATCCATATTACCTTCACCAGTAGGTTGTGCAAGTACACATCCAATAGCATAATTGGATGCATCCACGTGAACATGGAATGGCTTATTCCAATCTGGTGTGGTCAAGATTGGTGCTGAACATAATCTTCGTTTAAGCTCCTGGAAGGAATTCTCACATTCATCCGTCCACTCAAAGTTTGTTAGAAGTCCGTACATGGGCTTTGCAATGACCGCATACATGTGTATAAATCGTCGATAATAACCACAATGCCCCATGAAAGCTTGTACTTCCTTGACATTCTTTGGCCTAGGTAGCTCTGCTATGGCTCTCACCTTTTCTTCGTCGGTAGATATGCCATTCTTTGACACTATGTGTCCTAGGATCTTGCCTTGCCTGACCATAAAAACACACTTTTCTGGGTTCAGGCAGACTTGGTATTCTCTACATTTGTCAAAGATTTGTCTGAGTTCAGGAATATGGGTTTGCCTAACATTTGAATGAGCACAGAGATCATCAACATAGACTTCTAAACTCTTCCTCAGGAACTCCTTAAACACATGGCACATCAGCCTCTGGAAGGTAGCTGGTGCATTGGTAAGCCCAAATGGCATTACTCTAAAAGCAAAAATGCCCCATTCTGTGGCAAAGGCTGTCTTATGCTGATCCTCTGGAGCTATGGCTACTTGATTGTAGCCCGAAAATCCATCAAGGAAGCTGTACACTTCCTTGCCTGCCACTCTTTCTAAGAGATGTTCTGTGATGGGAAGCGGATAGTTATCTCGAATCGTGGCGGCATTAACCTTTTTCAAGTTAATGCACACACGCAGTTTGCCATTCTTTTTGGGCACCACTACAATGGGGGATACCCATTCAGTGTGCTCAATTTCATAGATAAATCCAGCTTCAACCAGTCTATCTATCTCTTCCTTGATCTTAGCAGCATAGTTATCGTTATATGTATAAGGCTTTTGCTTAGAGGGTTTGGCATCTGAGGTCATGGGGATGGTGTGTGAGCATATGTCAGGGTCAACACCTTTCAAATCCTTGTAACTCCAAGCGAATACATCTCTGTATTCTCTTAGCAAGGTAATCAATTCGTACTCTTCTTCTTCTGTCAGGTCATGGCCTATATACGTGCATCTCTCCTCTCCTTCTTCTATGGCCACTACTATTTTCTTGGTGGTTTCTTTGTTATCATAGGCCTCTCCTGATTGTGCCTCTCGTTTAGGCATTCTTATCATGACTCTCCTGTCATCTATCTCGTACTTCTTAAAATTTTCTGGGACCTCAAACAAAGATTCTTCCTCTTCTGGTAAGGCTTCTCTCTTCTTTCGTTTCTTTCCTTCTTCCTTAGGGGTCATATGCGTTGCTAATCTTACATCATTTGTAACCTCTCCATGCCTCTGGGGTTGAAATTCTACTTCATGGAAGTATTCTTCATCTGATGCAAATGGTGGCTCCATAATGATTGACTCTAGATCGGAGTCACTTGCATCCTCATATGCATCAGGGCTAGGTTCGCATTCTTCTAGAACTGCCTCTCCCATGATTGGCTCTATGGAGAAGACTGAAATATCATAGCCATCCTCATCACAGTGAGGTGTCCATTGTTCTTCATTGATGGCTACGTCCATTGTTGCTAAAATTTCTGCCCAGCCATGGGGTTCAAATTCCTCGTCCGGAAAAACTACAGGTGCATAGGCTGGGTCTTGAATGGGTCTATGGGTTTCGTTTGCACCTATTTCTCTGGCCTTTTCTCTCTTCTCTTCCTCCACTGCTACTTTGCACATCCATAAGTGAGTGTCTTCGTGCATCCAGGAGGATCCTGATCCTATGGAATGCACAGATTCTGTATCATCTTTGGCTCTATGGATGGGATTCCATTGGATAGGAGGGACATCTCTATGAGAATAATCCTTGAGATTGACTTTGGTTGTAACACCTAAGTGCTGCAGGTACAAAGAATTGGTTCCCCAATCCTGTACCACTTGCAACTGTCGCATGAATGGTCTTCCCAAAATCATCTCATAGGCATGATTTTTGCTGAAGTCACATATGGCAAAGGTATGTTCAAACTCGACACCACAAGTGGTGAGAATTATTCCTTCTAGCAATCCTAAGGGTCTCTCTATGTGACCATCGGCCATTTGCAATTTCATCCTCGTTGGCCTGAGTGCTGGCTTGCCCCAACGCTTCCATAAGGAGGTGGTGGCAATTGCAACTCCTGCACCTGAGTCCAAAATTGCCTTCGTGGTGTAGTCCTGGTAGGTGATGGGAAGGTAGGTGTTCCCTTCTTCACCTTCACACATATCTCCTATCTTATCCAAGGGAATTTCCGGTACTGTCCTATGGGATCCTACCCGGGAACGAGGTTTTGCAGTTTCAGTTACTTGACTAGCTACATATTTCCGCGCGTTTGGTCTATCCTCAGGCAGCTCTTCCAAAGTGAGATCGCGTTGCACCTTGGTGTCCGTTACTACCTCCGTGTTCCTCGGTATGACTGAGTCATCGTTCCTTACCATGACTGTGGGTGCTCTCATACATGTGGACTTTGCTTCCCATGGGCCTGTGAAGTGGGGTAGCTCCTGTATGGAATTAGACTCAAAGTCCAATCTCTCATGAGATTGAGCACTCTCATGTTCCCCGTAAATTGATGGGATGTCTTGTGGGAATTGGTCGTGTGCATCGTCCACAAGTTCAAAAGGAGGGGCGACCTCACTTTCGTTATCCCATTTGTCTTCTTGAATCTCTCGTAGGAAGTCTGGTGCAAACCGATTCATAGAAGAAGAAGTGTCTGGCTCCGTGGAATTAGGTACATATGCTACCTGGGAAGGAGGGCTTATTCTATCGTTGGCTCTTTCCTCGTTGTCATAGATAGCTGAAGCACAAGCTTCTTGGGGAGGATTACTTATGCTATTACTTTTCCGAACAGGCTCATACGCTCTCTGGGAAGGAATGTGGGTTACCTGTGGAGGTACATACGCTTTCGAGGGAGGCTCCTGTGACCTTTGGGGAGGAAGATAGGCTCCTTGAGGAGGCACATGGGCTTCCTGAAGAGGCTGGCTTATCCGTTCTCTTGCCCTTTCCTTTCTTTGAGGGGTAGGCTCCTTTTCTGGCTGTGCAATTAGCCTCTCTAATCTTTCTAAGGAGGGAAAGGAGTCTGGTTTAGTGGAATTGGCCACATACACTTCTGACGGGGAATGCTTCATGTTTCTGCTTGCTTTATCTTTTTCTTGATTTTTTTCTTCCTTGGCAGATCTTGCAATTATTTCCTCTAACTTCTCTAGGAATCCATCCAAGTGTAATTGCGTTTTGGCTGAGCCCGAGTAATTGAAAAGGCGACTGGCTTCAAACATAGTCTGAGCCAATGCGACCATTTTCGCGCACAGTTTGGTTCTTTCTATCTCTAGGTCAGCTCTAGGATAGCACTTGGCATGATCCGTGACGTTTGGCCCTTCTTGGATTCTGGCCTGATAAGCTTTGAGCATCATGTCTATGTCTTCAGGAGTGGGATCAGCTAACACTGATCCTACCCTAGGAGGTGGTGGAATCGTATGACGTGGTGGGGAAGGTGGTGGGTCAGATGGAGATGGTAGGGGTGGCGGCGGGGTATTGTGAGAGGGGATTTGAGAGGTGATTTCAGTTATCCTAGCTTTGGTTTCTCTTATGCTTTCCTCAAGTTCACTCATCTTTTTAGCCCATTGTCTTTTCATTCTTTCCCGACTATCTTTCCATGCTCTAGTCCTTTTCTTTGTTATGCTCTCGGTTTCACTAGCCTCTGAGTTCTTATCCTGGTTTGTCTCTTGGTTTTGCTGCAATGCCTGAGCTCTAGTGACTACCTGCACTGGTGCAGTGGAAGTGACGCTTCCGGAGGAATCTACAACCAAACCAATCACATTGATCGGAGTGATTTTTGGCATATTATTGGGGTTCTTTGGGCACTCTCGTAAAAGATGCTCTTTTCCACAATCTTGGCAAAAACCTTGGATAGTCACTGACTGGGGTTGTGTAGGTGGGGGTAAGGGACAATCACGGATGAGATGATCTCCTTGGCATCTGTAGCACGGTCCTCTTGGGAATGGAGGTCTTACTTGCCTAGGTTGAGGCCTGGGGTTGGGGTTTGCATACATGACGTTCGTGTAATCTGACTCCCAACTAGGTTCACTTGGTTCCTCACTATAGTAAGACTCACCATGTTCTGGAGACTGCATGTAGTAAGCCTGGGGACTATCGACATGTGTAGAATCAAAGCTATGGTCACTTGGGTCACTTTCCGAGATCAATGGGGTTACTGGTACTATGGCCCTATTCAGGTTTTCTTCTGCAACAGCATACTTTACTGGAATCACGTTAGCGGGGTTTGGGGGCTGTTGAGCTAGTACCGGTTGGGGTCTCTGTTGGGCCTGATATTGTGGTTGGTAGGTTTGTTGGGGTCTAGCATATTGTGGTGGTGGATTTTGGTTTTGGTATCTGCCTTGTTGGTAGGGCTGCGGGTAGGGTTGCCTAACTGCCTGCTTGTTGTATGGGCAATCTTGTGCGGTGTGATTGGTGTATCTCCGTTCTATGGTGCAGTACTGGCTACTAGGGTTTACTTGGGGCTGAGCCATAATAGGGCAGACATTCGCCATATGGTCACCACCGCATGTATAGCATCTTTTCACAGGGGCAAACCTTGGGATTTGTTTGCTAGTTACACCTAATTTCTGAGCTACTTTTTCGGCAAGTTCCTCAATTGATATGGACTGCGTGGAAGAGTGACTACATGCACTATCTGAATCTTTGTAGATTTTGGAAAGCTCTAGTTCTTCCCCTAGGTTATCTTCAATGTCAATGCACATGCGTACACACTCTTCTATAGTCCTAGGGTCTTTCAGATACACATAAGATCTCAATTTCGTACTCAGCAATCCATCAAGGAATAAGGCTACTTGTTTAGCAGACGTGGGTAGCTCCGAAATAGGACATCTTTCAAGGTATTGCCTAAATCTTCTTCCTGCAAGTCTCACAGTCTCTTGAGGGGTTTGCTTGAAGCTGTGAATCAATGAGGAGGTATTGTGTCTTATGCCGCTCTTAGAGAACTCTACAATGAATGCCTCTAGGAGTTGGTCTATGCTCCTGAACTGACGCTCATCTAATGGCTGAAACCATGTAAGTGCCGTGTTCCTAAGGGTTAGACCGAAGGCATTGTACTGCGTGAACAGATCTTCCACTTGTTCAGCTCTCAAGACTTGCTTGAACTCTGCCACATGATCATAGGGATCTCCTGTGCCGTCAAAGTAATTCTTCATGGACTTAACTAGCTGGGTGGGTCTCAAAGTTCTTGTGTGCTCTCTAGGCCTCGGCAGAGGGAATCCATCTACATTTCTTTGGTTCCTGTGGGCTCTATGCATCTCAGGTTCTACCCTATTCGTCTCTGTTCTCGTTCTTTCTCTGCCCACTGGGTTGACAAAACTTACTTCTGGTCTATCTCTACTTCTGTCTCTTTGCGTACCATGAGCTTGGGAAGTTCCAGCCCCAGGGTGACCATAGGATACATTTGATCTTGGTTGAGGGAAAATAAATTCACCCTTCCAAGTGTAAGCATGCCTATCATTTTCTGTCACCACAAAGATCCGTTCTGAAGCATGATCTAAATAGGTCACTCTGCCTGGGCTATCCGGATCCTTAAGCTCGTAGATCATGATATTTCCTATGTCTGTCGGCTGATTAGACTTATACCTCCAAAAGGCTTCATCAGTTTCTCGATTGAGGAGCAACTCTATGCTCTTGTTGTCTTGGGGGACCCATTCAGGCGTGATAATCCTAGTGAGAACTGATTTACCTCGAGGGGTTCTAGGTTCCGCACCCATGTTCCCTTGTTCCAGGTCACCTAAGTCCGCATCTGAGATTACATTCCCAAAGTCATCTGTCCTATCAGGGTGACTAGTGACTACATATATAGTTCCTTCTTTGTCCAGGTATGCACCATTTTCAAACTTGACAGCTGGGTGCTCTAGTCCAATGGATTGATCAGGATTTTTAATCTGGACCACGGATCTTCCTAGGCCGTCCTCATAGATGCTAGCACCTAGTCGGTTGGTCCTAAGATATTCCAGTTGTGTTTTGTAAGGGCCTTCTACCCTGTATAAATAAGGCACTCCTGAACTTCCCGTAGGTCTGTCCATGCCTTGAGACATTTCTGACTCACTGGTCTCCGAGCTAGGGTAATGAGAGTGGTGGCTCAACTGCTGGGCCCAAGATCTTGCAGTGTGATTGACACTAGCCTCTGATGACCTAAGGCTTTGTCTTTCTCTTGCTAGGTGTCGTCCTGATCTAAGGTTCATATGCCTAACTGATTAGCCCAAATTTTTGCCCAGAGTACAACCTCGTTGCCGATCAATTGGTATTAGTCACTTGATTCTTTTTAGTTATTTTATCACGTTTGAGTTCTTGTCTGATATCACGTCGTTGGAATACTTGAGTGTTCTTCGTACTTTTAGGTTGATCGTTCCACGTTAGGTTCTTTCCTTTATGTTACCGACCGTACAGAGATTAGATTTTTATCTTGAACTTGAATTTTTAGGTAGTCTTCAACTTGATGACTGCCTATCGTCACTCTGACTTACTCCTACCTCTCGTCGTTCTTAGCCTAAGCTATGGATTGACAGAGGGGGTTAAAAGTGTCCAACCTCTTGTTTCCTGCTCGGTTGCCCTTGAGTGCCCAGGAAATGTGTTCCCAAGCTCGCACTTACACTTGCTTAGAACGCCTCTCGATGCTCTGTAAGAGTTTCAAAGTTAACTTTGAAATTTACATTCCAAAGACAGAACCAATTATTTTCATTCATGTAGCACAAACACAAACTTGCATAGTGATTTTCAAGAAAACAATTCTAGGGACCCCTGACTTTGATCCCCCTGGGTATGGTCAACTTCAAAATACCCTCTCTGAAAATCCACGCATTATCTTTATAAAAAACAGTTGAGGGCGGGTAGTATATGCCACGAGCTTTCCAACAAGCCCAAGAGCTCAAAAATTGGATTTCGTATGAAAAAGTTAGGACTGTTCAGGGTTTAGGGAGTTAAATCAGAATTCAACACAAGCTAACAGTCAAACAGGAATACTCGAGTAGCTTGTGGCACGGCCTCGCGATGCAATACTACACCCTAGTGTTTGTCCCTCACTCAATCAAAATTTAGACCAATAATTTTGCCTTGAAAATTTGACCTAATTTGCCCTTCTAACGCGTTCGCAAAGTCTGTCGGTCGCGATTGACAGGTCAGTCGCGATCGATGTGTCGATCGCGATTGACAGGTCCGTCGTGGCTGTCAGTCGCGATTGACAGGGGTTACGAAAAGTCAATCAGTCGTGGTCAAAGGGTCGTTGACTGTGTCGGTCGCGATTGATGAGTCGATCGCGATTGACAGGTCGGTCGCGAGGGTCTGTCGATCGTGGTCAAACAGTCGTTGACCGTGTCGGTCGCGATTGACAGAGCCGTCGTGGTCTGTCCGTCGTGGTCAAACCGTCGTTGACTGTGTCGGTCGCGATTGATGAGTCGATCGCGATTGATGACTCGATCGCGATTGACACGTGTCACGCGTATGGTCAGTCGGTCGTGGTCAATCGGTCGTTGACTCTGTCGGTCGCGATTGACAGAGCCGTCGTGGGCTGTCGGTTGCGATTGACGTGTCGATCGCGATTGACAGATCTGTCCGTCGTGGTTTGTCGATCGCGATTGACAGAGCGATCGCGATTGACAGAAATCTGTGGAATTTCAAAAAACTAAACACATTTTTGGGAAGCTCTAGGCCTGTAGGTCATGGATATGCACTTTGTTTAGCAATTAGAGCAAGTTTTCAGTCGGTCGCGATTGACAGAGCTCGGCGACACACAGACAGTTACTCAGATTTCCGTACCTGCGCAGGGTGCTGGGGATGATGATGCGGCCTGTACCTGCAGAATGCTCACAAAACATGCAAAAAATAGCATCTGCAAATTCTCTCTCTCGCTCTCTCTCACAAGTGAAATGAGGGAAATGAGGTGGAGATGGGGATATAGTCAAAAAACTGAAATTTTCGGGATGATGGAGATGGACGTGGGAGATGGTGATGATGATGATGGTGATGATGATAGTGAAGAAAGTAAAAGAAAATCGATGAGTGTGAAGAAAATACCTACAACTCCAACGCGTCAACTCTACGTCTTACCATCACACGCTCGTCCTCAAAGCTCGATCCCCGGCAACGGCGCCAAAATTTGGTGTAGCTCAATGATGAGTAGCACCTCCTTTAATGTCAATCCGGGAAGACGTGAGGATGGTATGAAGACCTCGAGCAAGTGGCGACACAAGTGCGTGAGTGAGAAGCACATAAGCATGCACACACATACACACACACGCGCACACACGGCAAGACAAAGAGAGAGAATCAATGGAGTGCTTTAGATTACTTTCACAAGCTCTTACAAGTTCGTTTCAATTACAATCTAACCTCAAAAATGAGCTCTCTAGCTCTTTTTATAGTTTTTGACTAGCTTTTGGCCCTGTCCAGACCTAGTGTCCGGCCTAGTTAAAAATTAGGTTCCAGGGCTTATTTGGGGGCTCAAACGAGATCTAAAAAATACGAAAATTGGTACGCAACTACTTCTAAGGCTCCTCAAGCTCAAGGACTCCTTGGCTTGCACAAAATGGAGCTACAAAAATGTGAAATGATATTTACAAATGATTGTTAGTGATAAAAATCACTATTGTTGTAGGGATTTCTTCTCGTGATCTGCCATACATATCTTCGAGCTCCCTACTTGCTCTTCCTCCCTGCATGTTCATCTCTTGATTTGCATTAATGTCTTGAAAAAATATTGGCCTACTTGCCAGATCTTCTTTGACTGCCCTGTTTGCTTGTGCTGTCCCTTCGCTCTGACTCCCTTCTTTGACTTTCACGTCTTGTAAGTCCTGGTGTACCAAGGCTACTGCCAACATGAGTGCACCACTTCATATGGTTGAGTAGTACTTCCATGTTGTAATTTGGACATCTATTTTTTAGTGAGTAAGCATCCAGCTTACGTTCTCTATCCTTGTCTCAAGATCTCTTTCTTTCTATCTCTCACTTATCATCTTAATTAATTAAGTGTGTATGCTCAAAAGGTTTTAGTTTGGAATGATCCTAGGGCCCCAAATTCCAACACTTGGTATCAGAGCTTAATTGACATACACACTTAGTTAAGATGAGTGAGATTAGAATTGAGATTGAAGACAAGTTGGATGGATCTTCTAATTATCCCATGTGGAGTTTCATGACGATGAATATTTTAGCGACATAGGATTTATGGACTACATCAATGGATCCTTAACAAGATCCAGACGAGAAGGCAAAGAATGAGCTACAACAACTTCAAGAGGTACTGGACTTACTATTACAGAACCAACTGAAGAAGAGCACTTCCACATCCAGAGTCATAGGTAGGTCTTTACCTACAGTTCCTCCTACTGAAGATCAGGCAAGGTGGGATGCTATAGATGCTTTAGCACTTTCATTCATAGCAATGAGCGTTAAAAAACATACTCTACCATAGATCAGATCTTGCAGAAGTTCTAGACAAGCTTGGTTGAAGCTTGAGAATCTTTTTCAGAGCAAAAATCCTGCTAGGAAAGCTCACTTGAGGAGACAACTAGCAAATACAAGGATGATGACTGGCGAGTCAATTCAAACCCACATTACGAGACTCGTTGACTTGAGAGATCAACTTCTAAATGTAGGAGTTGAGATATCTGATGAAGAAAATGTAAATATGGTGATTAATTCACTTCCTATTTCATATCGATCTTTCATAACTATTCTTACTCTTAGCACAAGAGATAGAGAGATTACATTTGAAGAGCTAGAGTTCTTGTTGCTTCAAGATGAAGATCAGTTGAAGGGAATGGAAGAGAATGAAGAAGCACGTTTGTCTTCATCAAATGGTAAAAAGAAGAAGAAGGAGAAGAAGGAAAAACAATCCATAAAGGAAAGTAGGTCCTTCTCACCTTTTACTTCAGATTCTGTATCTACTACATAAAAAGAGAAGTCTTCTAAGAAGAAGGAAGTAATATGTTTTTACTACAAGAAACCTGGACATTTTAAGTCAACATGTTATAAAAGGATTGTAGCAAAAAAAAAAAAGGCATCAGGTAATGTTGGAGAAGATGATAAAAAAGGGAAATCTCAAGGTGATTCTTATGCCCGTATCACCATTGAGGAAGTAGCTTTTGATCAAGCAGCTTTACAAGTTCTTTCAGCAAGTCCTTGGATATTTGACTCAGGTGCTACAAAGCATATGACAGGTTGCAAAGATGTGTTTTCTTCTCTTTCCTATTCTTCAGGTAGAAGAGTTACTATTGCAGATGGTAATGATTTGGATGTTGTGGGAATAGGTACAGTAACCCTAAAGTCAAGAGATGTGTTTTCTTCTCTTTCCTATTCTTCAAGTAGAAGAGTTACTATTGCAGATGGTAATGATTTGGATGTTGTGGGAATAGGTACAGTAACCGTAAAGTCAAGAGAAGGTGGTATTTTTCAAATTTCAGATGTTCTTTATGTACCTAAAATGAAGAAGAATCTGCTATCTATATTTGCATTTTTAGGTGATGGTTTTAAAGTTGTATTTGAGAGAGATCTTTGTAAGATCTTATCACACAAAGACAACAAGTGTATTTTACAAGGTGAGCATAGAGGAGAGATCTTTGCTTTGTCAAAAATTAGTCAGGCATATGCAGTCAAATCTTCATCACCGGTGGAAGATATGAAGCTATGGCATGAAAGATTTGGACATATTGGTTTTGGAGCTTTCAAGAGTATCAAAGATAGAGGTATGGTTGAGAGTTTACCCTCATTCAACCTACTCGATGATTCAGATATATGTGAAGGTTGTCTTGAAGCTAAGATGCATAAAATATCTTTCAAGAAACATGATCATATTATAACTACCAAGAAATTGCAGATTATTCATTCAGATGTGAATGGACCTATGAGAGCAGACTCTATTCAGGGCTTTAGGTATTTTTTTCTATTCATTGATGACTTTGCGAGATATTCATGGATCTATGGTCTTAAGTTGAAGTCAGAAGTCTTTCCTATGTTCAAGAAGTTTGTAGTTATGGTTGAAAATGAAAGTCAAGAAACTATCCAGATTCTCAAAAGTGATAGAGGTGGAGAATACTTGTCAAATGAGTTCCATACATTTCTTGATGAGAAAGGTATTACTCGACACCTTACTATTGCTTATATGCCTCAGTAGAATGGTGTTGTAGAAAGAAAGAATAGAGTACTTGTTGATCATCAAATACACTTTATTTGATTCCCTTTCTTTTTCATATATATTGCATAACTTTTTCCAAAGCTCCTCTGCACTTTCCCAATCGAATACTGTAAAGTAAACATTATCTCCTAGGTGCAATCAAATGGTATACCTAGCCATTTCATCCAACTCATCCAATCATCTTTGTCCATGTCAGTAGGCTTCTTTGAGATTCCATTTACTAGCTCTTGTTGCCTCCTTTGAATCACCACATCCTTAATCTAATTCTTCCATAGAGCAAAGTTTGTGCCATCAAATTTTTGGATCCCAAAATGGTCTTTGCACTACAAGTTGTAGTTCCTCCTAGGAACACTAGCACTAGACCATGATCCACCATATGTGCCTAAGATCTCTAATGCCATGATGATAAAGAATTGACTAGAATGATAATGGAGCTAGAAGAGTCCAAACACCTCTAGAGCTCAAAAAGGATGACCAAGTGTTAGAGTCTTAGAAAAACCAATAGTCTCCCAAAAAAAAAGGATTAATGAACAATAATGAACAAAAAAAAGGATTATGTGAGAATATACGTGCTCACACCAATAAGTTTATCAAGGAGTAAATCGGCCATTGTATAGTTGACAAAACAAAAAATCTCAAAAAAAAATGTTACATTCTCCTCTACAAAATGAGCATATGGCTAGAGTGGAAAGCTCATAAAACTACAAGTATTAAAATGTAAACCTTCATGGTCAATCACTCACTCCACTATATATAATCAATTAACTAAAAGAAGCCAACTAGGCTTATTGAGTACCTATGAACAACTAGCATACATCTCCCATGGGGAGCCTAGGTAAGTCTTCCATCTGCATCACCAAAGAGATCCCCATGTCTGGGTGTCTCATAGTTAAGAAAAATTCAACATGACCCTCTTTATCAAATCCAAAGGCTTTATGAAAAAACATAACCGCTATGTCAATGATCACATGGATGTACATAAGTGGTATCCACAGAAGCCTACATAGTGTGTACGTGCTCAGTATATGCAATAAAATGGCACTCAAAGGCTGAATTCATACTCCAAACACTAGCCAACAACACCTGTACGTGTTTGTCAATTTTGTTCTTTAGGTCCAAAAAACTTGCATAAACTTGTTGAGGACCTTGGTTGCTCCCACCACAACTAAAAACCTTTCAAGATACATGTAGACTTACTATTGTGATTGTAAACATAACCACAAAAGGTGAATATTTGTTGTCGCAGAAGTACAAAGAACATATACAAAAGTGTCTGATAGGCATTTGGCCTTTCAGATGGACACTAACGGTAATAACATGCTTCTAGAATTTCTCCTTCAAGAGAAGCATCTTCTCTCCATTTTTTCTACGAGATGCTATCCACCTCCACATAATATGAATAGAAAAGCATCCCCTCAGAACCATTGAAAAAACTAGGTTCAACCCGCAACACTCCTCTTTTTCTCTAGCAGTGGTTGATGCTCCCCCTCTTGAATGCATGTTTTGCCTTTTTGTTTTATTCTTTTTTTACCACAGAATGGGCTAGCCCCTCCCCCCTTGACATGAGCCACCCCACTACGAAACCCTATAAGAAAAAAAATGGTTCCCCAATTGCAGTCAGAATTGTACATAAAACAAAACAAAAACAAAAACACAATCAACATGGTCCCTCTACACACTTCGACAAAATCACCCAAATACGCAAAAAAATTCCCTTTCATGGGGTTAATTCCTATTGTGTGAATTAGTCGAAGTACCCATATCATGCAAGTATCAACAATTCCACATGACATTTTTTCATAGAGTGTCTCCTAATTTTGATAGTCTTGATGAGGGAACTCACAACATATACTTCATCCTCCATCTTGTCAAATGTTTCTTCCATCATTCTCTGAATGAACTCTCTTCATGATCCTAGTTAGGAACTAAAAACTTGCCAACCTCTTGGGTGGTTGTTACATGGCAAGGGTGGTGTGGATTGACCGGTTGCTAGCATATTGATTATGAAAATATGGTTGTCAAAAATGCATTTTTCTCTTAATCAATGAATTGTTGGGTGTGGTCATGCTCATGAAGATGTGTGCACATGTTAAGTATGGATAGGTTCGGGAGTGCCTGATTGCGATAGGAAGGTGCATGTGTGAGCATGAGAACATGTAGGTACATATGTGTCTGTAAGAAAATGAATGGAGCATACATTGATTATGATGGCGGGGGTAGTGGCCAGAATACGAAAAGTTAACTGTCTGGAACATGTACAGGATACATTAGTTGAATGGCTAGAAAAATCAGATGAACTTATGATGGGGGAGTGGTTTGTCAGGGGGGGTACACCCCATTATTCCCCACACGAGAGTGGGAGGTGGGAATCACATAAAGATATCGAAATCTTTTTTTTCTGGCTCTCTCTCTCTCTCTCTCTCTCGCTCTCTCTCTCTCTCTCTCTCTCTCCCTTTTTCCGTTTTTTTGTGGTGTCTGTGCAGGTATATCGACGGGGGGGGGGGGGGGGGGGAATAGACAAGAAGGCCGACGGCTTGGGGGCTCTCTCTTCGTGTCTGTGTAGGAACGAGGGGCTTCTCTCTAATGTTTTTCACTCGGAAGGAGGCACTACTAAAGATGGGGATTCCCCCATGAATTCACACGCGAGGTACGCAGGGGAAGCACAGTAGGAGGGGGGTGTTCTCTGTGTTTTTCTTATTCAAGAGCTGGGCGAAGAAGGTAGAGTGGGCTAATGTAGCTTGAGGACCAACGATTAAGAGTCAAAGTGAAGCTAGCAGCCGTGGTCTCGATATGTCTATGGCAATGACCTTGTTCTTCAATATTGGGCACAAATGGAGCCTTGTATTGGATCCACTCTTATGCTAGGAAGATGTCTGGTGTTTCCCTATCACCAATGCACTACCAATTTGGGTTATCCATAGAGGATGGTTATTTGTGAATGAAGTCTTTTTGTGTACAATCAACACACAGGATTGTGTGAACGACGGAGGTGCCATGTCAGCGTGGATGAAGACTCTGAGGATTCTGTATAGAGGATTGGAATGGTTGTAAAGAAGCTCTTCTCTGTTCACAAACATGTCCTCGACCTATGTTTCTTAGCAGTATTGATGACACAGTTGGACTTGGGAATATGATGAAGGCACCATTGTTTAATGGATTGAAGAAGTAAGATCTTTGTAGTGCTGAAGAACATTGCATAACAGTGTTTCCCCAATGTGGACGCAGGATGTAGTGGATATGCGACATCCCATGCATCTCTACGCTGGATACTCACTTGCACTCATGGAATGCTAGAAAATCCATTGACAGAGGCTCATTCTTAAGCTGTAGGCTGAATGAGCAATCATTGCTACCTCGTTCTGAGGTATTTCACTTCCTTGGTTTTGAATTCATATTGGTTGATGTATTCAAAGATGTGCACATCCACATATGCATCTATGTGTTTTCTATACATGTTTAGCTACACACATGTTTCTCGTCCGAACCTCGACTCCCCCTGCCCTGCCAATTATGCCTTTGTGTTGTGAATTGCTTGCACTCTGATGAAACATGGGAAGGGAAAAGGTGCAGACGATCCCTATCCGTGGTTATCGGGTCATCTTCCATAGTTGAAATCGAGAATTTGGCATGGAAGAGATTTGGCAAATGGAAGGGGTACTGGTTTCCTTATGTGCAGAAGAGGGTAGATGAGTGAAGTCCGATTCATCATGTACTTTGGGTTATGCATTTGTTTTCCGGAAGCTTTGTAATCCCCATGTTCCTTGTGAGATTCCCCAAAACATTGATGAGTCCCTTGAGCTGTGTCTATACTCTGGATGAGAGTTTTTAGTCATGATTTACAACCCATTGTTTCAAGGATCGGTATCGCTGTCATCTACAGTAGAGTGACTACAAAAAATTTAACCCTTGGGAGAATTGGTTTATATTCGGATTGAGCCTTGAATATTTTGGAATTGCTTGGCACTTTTCAGGTTAACATACGTGCCAGTTAAGTATAACTTAAGCCAGCAGGAGATGTGGAACATGATGAAGGGAATCCGTGCCATCACGCTTTCAATAACAAGACAAAAAGACATTTAAAACTGTGTACTGAACCATTTGTATTGATCCACGCATGGGATAGAGTTCCATTTAAGTCATTCATTTTTGCCAAGTAGGGCAAAGGGAAACATGCGTGGTGTGTGCACAAAGTTGGTATGTACCTCGATAGGGTTCCGATTGGATGTTTATATTATGATATGTGTTTATTATGCAAAGTATAATATCAATGATGAGTAAAGACGGAAGTTAGTCCACCCGAGATGATGTCTATGCAACAAGAACGTGGTGATGATGTGATTGAAGATAGGAAGATAGCGTAAGGAAGAGAGTGAGGAAAATATAAAGCAACGGGAAAAGGGGAAGGAAGAAAAAGAAAGAAAGAGGAAGGGAGAAAGGAGAAAGAAAGGGAAAAGAAAGGTGAAAGTGAGTGAGAGAATAGGGGTGATAGAGGGTGAATCCGAAAGAGAAAAAAATGAGAGAGAAAGAGAGAGAGGGGACTGGCATATTTTTCTTCCATTTCAAAAGTGCATTTTCCACATAGAGGTAAAGAGAGAGAGAAGCAAGAGAAAAGAGAAAGAAAAACAAAGGAGGAAGAAGGAAAGAGAACGGGAGGGAGGGGGGAAAAGCAAGGCAAAGCAATCCATAATTTCGAGTCCTTGCCTACGCGTGTACTGGGGTTTCCATTTTTGTGCTTTTATGTATATATTTGAGCGGAATTTGTGGATCTCAAGACATTTGGGCAACAAGAAGTAGGCATCCATCCGCACTTTCCCTTGGACTGAGAGCGTAACATTTTGGTGCGTCTGCCGGGAATTGGCTTAGCACATCTCATAGAGAGTGCTACGAGTTTGCTTGGTGCCCCAATCATGTGGCACAGCCAAGTCGATCCCAAATCTGGTTTGATCTTCATTAAAGAAATGGCTCAACAAAGGCAAGCCTGTGGTTTTGAGAAGACCAACATGAGGCAAATGAATTCTGGAGAAAATAGGAGATGGATATATTCTGGTCCGACCCTGAGACATCATGTGAACCGAGGGTGGCAATTTGGCCCGATATCAAATTATGTGAGATGCTGGAGTTGTGAGTAGGTGGGGCATATAGCCAAATATTGCCCTCGAGTATGCACCCCATTGGATTTTGTCCCCACATGTGAGGACTGCGAGAAAAAGCGGTTATGTGAGCACATGTGTAGCTCAAAAGAAGTGAATGTCAGAAAGGTTGCAACAAATGGACCTGATAGGTGTGTATCTTCTCTATATGTGGAGGTTGACAAGAGCGGAGTTACTTCGTCGACAGAGACCGCAAGAGCAAGTGAGAGCAAGGACACTGGATCTCCGGAGCGAGGCTGGTAGAACTTGTGAAGAGCCTAGAATGTCAAGTCAATTGGCTGCATGTGGAGCGGGATGGTGATAAGGTCAAGATGGAGAGAATAGGGGAAAATCAAGTGAAAATGGCAGAAGTCTTAGGAAATTGGGAAAAGCAAATGCGATCGGTGGAAAGTGAGAATAAAGAGTTAAAGGGGGAAAACAACAACTTAAAAAGACAAATCCAAACACTTCAGCGTGAAAGTGGGGTTAGAAGGGGAAAGCAAAGGAGAAAAGAAGTCTTGGACATTAGAACTGGTCGGGTAACGATAGACTGCTACCATGTCATGATCGAAGAAGAGCCCTCAAGAGATAGGGATGACCTGATGAGGAGAGTCGAACAAATGGAGCATGAAATTGAGAAGATACAAAGCATAATCTTTCGATACAGTGATCAAGCGGGTAAGGCATGTGAGGAGTTCCACCTGGAGTTAGAAAGAATGAAAAGTGCCCAAGCAGAGAGCGATGAGAAAGTGAGACAGGTAGAAAAAGAGAATGCAAAGCTGAGTAGCAAGCTCGGTAGGTGGATGAATCGGAAAAACGACGAAACCCGAGAATGGATACAGGACCCGAAAGTAGGAAGAATGGAAGGAGAGCTGAAAGCCATGTTGGATAGGTTGGATGCGTTCGGAACGGAGTTAGAAAGGAAAAAGAATGAATTGTCAAAAAAGGTAGATGATCTGGATGAAGAAAATATGAGTAGGATTTGGGAGGAAAGATCGATTAGAGAGGAAGTCGAGAAGTTGATCGTTCGAGTTGAGAAGAGGGAGGATATTCCCCTCGGCTCTGAAAAAAGGGTGAGAGAGGATAAAGAGATGGAGCAAATATGGAATCAGTTCCGAAGCATCGATTGTGACCTGTTCCAATACCAGAGCGATATTGATTACAACAAACAAGGATTAAGGGACTTAGCGGCGAGGCTTGAATCATTGAGGAGCACAACGAGCAATGGTAATTTTCCAGGTCATTTGTCGGGTCAGGTGGAAGCTCTGCGCGGCAGAGGGTGGAGATGAAAAAGAGATAGACGAGGCGATGGATGTCGGTGAGGACGGCTTAGGTCTGATTAGGGTTTGCTTCGTGAGATTGCAAGTCGGAGATGTGAGGATGGGCGAAGCAAGTCTGTTGTATGCTTAGGACTGAAGTGACATTTTTTGGGGTTTTCAGGTCGGCAAGGTAGTTAGTGTGTGCGGGTTTCGAGAGGAAAAGTTGACCACGGCATTAGTGGCCGGATTTTGGATTGAGTAGCGGCAGAGAGGAGATGTTTCTCATGGGGATGTCCACGGGGAGTTTATATGTGTGTGTCGTGATCGGGATGGTTGGGAAAAGATCCTTTCTTTTGTCTCCTAATTCTCGGGATGCAAGAATGAAAAAAAGAGGAAAAAATATATGTTTATGTATGTGTGCATGTGGCTACGCGCCTATGTGGGCTGATAGGTGGGTGGACCCACTTTGGCCGGGTGGTCAAAGCCACGAACCGACGTCGGTTTCGCATAGGGCTAGCCCTCTATGTGTCGCGCACTGCGTTGGGTTGGTAGATGGGTGCAACAAACTCGATCGGGTGGTCGAGTCCACGAGTTGCATCCAACTTTTGCGTAGGCCGGAAAGTGTGAGTAAATATGTGAAAAAAAAAATGATGAAAAAAAATAGAGAAAAAAAAATGTGGAAAAAAAGAATGAGACAAATTCCTCGCTCGAGGGGGGATAGAAGAGAGGTGAGAGACCATGATGCTCGGATGGGAATATGTTTCTGTGTTTGTGGGATCTCGGAATGTGTGGACTCTTGATGAGGCATGTCAAATCGAAGCGTAAGCTCGGCTGGGGTTTTGGCTGCGACGTGTCTGTGGAAAGCTTGGACTTGAGGAATCCAATCATGCTAGGTATCTTGTTTATGTGCAAACCTTCGGGAAGTGTTCAGTTTGGCTCTTAGGTGGTATGACAACTTGAGAAGTCTTGAATCGCGTCGACGATGAGCGATCTTGTCGGAGTGAGCTCCTGTTAGGCTTGAGTGGTCTTTGCCATGTGTCCATCAATTCAGAAGAGGTGTGGTGGTGACCTAGCATGGAATTTAGTGGAAAAGCGAAAAAAAAAATAAAAGAAAAGAGTTGATGAAAAGGCAAGTGGGTATTGGAAACCCTCGATAGAAGGGGAATGAGGAATTGGCACAAGAACTAGGTTAGAAATGAGAAAAAGGAATCAGGAAAGCAATCGTGTGACCGAGAAGAGTATCAAAAACGAAAGTGGGGATTGGTTTTTGATTATATATGGTGTGCGCGGAAAGAGTGTTGAGTATGCATGTGCAACAAAGATTTGTGACGTGTTGAACGAATAGTCAAGAAGAGGGACAAGAGAGAATGTGGACATGTCTTCTGCTTGTATGCATATAGGTTGTGATGAGCTTGCATGAGCGATGACGATGTGTGATGTGATTTCCTGATGTGTGTTTGTTCTTTCCATTTTGGTTGTAGATGTTATTGTGATTTGATGAAGAAAGATTCTAATGTTTGATGAAGTTTGTAGACAGGTGGACATGGCGATGAAGATGCGAGAAGATGGACAAAGATGGTAAGTGAAATGATTGGATTTTGGTACTAATCGACGATTGTATGAGGGTGATTGCAGGTGCTTCATTGATGAAGAAGAGAATAGGCATGCAAAGTAAAGATTTGTACTTGATTGAGTGATGAGCACATGTTGAATGATTTGAGTGCAGAAACCATTTGGCTCATCGGGGACGACTTTGCAAGCATAAGGGGGGAGTATGTTACATGGCAAGGGTGGTGTGGATTGACCGGTTGCTAGCATATTGATTATGAAAATATGGTTGTCAAAAATGCATTTTTCTCTTAATCAATGAATTATTGGGTGTGGTCATGCTCATGAAGATGTGTGCACATGTTAAGTATGGATAGGTTCGGGAGTGCCTGATTGCGATAGGAAGGTGCATGTGTGAGCATGAGAACATGTAGGTACATATGTGTCTATAAGAAAATGAATGGAGCATACATTGATTATGATGGGGGGGGGGGGGGTAGTGGCCAGAATATGAAAAGTTAATTGTCTGGAACATGTACAGGATACGTCAGTTGAATGGCTAGAAAAATCAGATGAACTTATGATGGGGGAGTGGTTTGTTAGGGGGGGTACACCCCATTATTCCCCACACGAGAGTGGGAGGTGGGAATCACATAAAGATATCGAAATCTTTTTTTTCTGGCTCTCTCTCTCTTTTTCTGTTTTTTTTGTGGTGTCTGTGCAGGTATATCGATGGGGGGGGAATAGACAAGAAGGCCGACGGACTGGGGGCTCTCTCTTCGCGTCTGTGCAGGAACGAGGGGCTTCTCTTGAATGTTTTTCACTGGGAAGGAGGCACTACTAAAGATGGGGATTCCCCCATGAATTCACACGCGAGGTACGCAGCGGCAGCAGAGTAGGAGGGGGGTGTTCTCTGTGTTTTTCTTATTCAAGAGCTGGGCGAAGAAGGTAGAGTGGGCTAATGTAGCTTGAGGACCAACGATTAAGAGTCAAAGTGAAGCCAGCAGCCGTGGTCTTGATATGTCTATGGCAATGACCTTGTTCTTCAATATTGGGCACAAATGGAGCCTTGTATTGGATCCACTCTTATGCTAGGAAGATGTCTGGTGTTTCCCTATCGCCAGCGCACTGCCAATTTGGGTTATCCATAGAGGATGGTTATTTGTGAATGAAGTCTTTTCGTGTACAATCAGCACACAGGATTGTGTGAACGGCGGAGGTGCCATGTCAGCGTGGATGAAGACTCTGAGGATTCTGTATAGAGGATTGGAATGGTTGTAAAGAAGCTCTTCTCTGTTCACAAACATGTCCTCGACCTATGTTTCTTAGCAGTATTGATGATGCAGTTGGACTTGGGAATATGATGAAGGCACCATTGTTTAATGGATTGAAGAAATAAGATCTTTGTAGTGCTGAGGAACAGGGCATAACAGCATTTCCCCAATGTGGACGCAGGATGTAGTGGATATGCGACATCCCATGCATCTCTACGCTGGATACTCACTTGCACTCATGGAATGCTAGAAACTCCATTGACAGAGGCTCATTCTTAAGTTGTAGGCTGAACGAGCAATCATTGCTACCTCGTTTCGAGGTATTTCACTTCCTTGGTTTTGAATTCATATTGGTTGATGTATTCAAAGATGTGCACATCCACATATGCATCTATGTGTTTTCTATACATGTTTAGCTACACACATGTTTCTCGTCCAAACCTCGACTCCCCCTGCCCTGCCAATTATCCCTTCGTGTTGTGAATTGCTTGCACTCTGATGAAACATGGGAAGGGAAAAGGTGCAGATGATCCCTATCCGTGGTTATTGGGTCATCTTCCATAGTTGAAATCGAGATTGTGAGATTCCCCAAAACATTGATGAGTCCATGAGCTGTGTCTATACTCTGGATGAGAGTTTTTAGTCATGATTTACAACCCATTGTTTCAAGGATCAGTATCGCTGTCATCTACAGCAGAGTGACTACAAAAAATTTAACCCTTGGGAGAATTGGTTTATATTCGGATTGAGCCTTGAATATTTTGGAATTGCTTGGCACTTTTCAGGTTAACATACGTGCCAATTAAGTATAACTTAAGCCAGCAGGAGATGTGGAACATGATGAAGGGAATCCGTGCCATCACGCTTTCAATAACAAGACAAAAAGACATTTAAAACTGTGTACTGAACCATTTGTATTGATCCACGCATGGGATAGAGTTCCATTTAAGTCATTCATTTTTGCCAAGTAGGGCAAAGGGAAACATGCGTGGTGTGTGCACAAAGTTGGTATGTACCTCGATAGGGTTCTGATTGGATGTTTATATTATGATATGTGTTAATTATGCAAAGTATAATATCAATGATGAGTAAAGACGGAAGTTAGTCCATACCCGAGATGATGTCTATGCAACAAGAACGTGGTGATGATGTGATTGAAGATAGGAAGATAGCGTAAGGAAGAGAGTGAGGACAATATAAAGCAACGGGAAAAGGGGAAGGAAGAAAAAGAAAGAAAGAGGAAGGGAGAAAGGAGAAAGAAAGGGAAAAGAAAGGTGAAAGTGAGTGAGAGAATAGGGGTGATAGAGGGTGAATCCGAAAGAGAAAAAAATGAGAGAGAAAGAGAGAGAGGGGACTGGCATATTTTTCTTCCATTTCAAAAGTGCATTTTCCACATAGAGGTAAAGAGAGAGAAAAGCAAGAGAAAAGAGAAAGAAAAACAAAGGAGGAAGAAGGAAAGAGAACGGGAGGGAGGGGGGAAAAGCAAGGCGAAGCAATCCATAATTTCGAGTCCTTGCCTACCCACGTACTGGGGTTTCCATTTTCGTGCTTTTATGTATATATTTGAGTGGAATTTGTGGATCTCAAGACATTTGGGCAACAAGAAGTAGGCATCTATCCGCACTTTCCCTTGGATTGAGAGCGTAACAGTGGTTTAATCTTACTGAATGCCTCTCATGCAGAATCTCTATTGCTTATCCTAGAATAGCCAACATCGTGAATAATCTCCGCTTCCTAAAGACATACTAGAACTATTACACCATGCTTCCATGCCACAAGCTCGTCAATTCATAGCACTTCAAATCAGCCTTTTCTACTTGCAAGTGGGTTTGAGAGAGCAAAAATGCTTTCTCCAACTAGTTTTTGACTTTCTTAGCACAAACGACAACTAAAAGAGACCATTACTCTTCTCCAAATTGCCACATTTGCTTGCGGTTTATTGCCATTGAAAAACATCTCTTCTGTGCAAAGTGCCTACAGTTAAATACATATATTGCACAATAGAAACATGTTAGTGCATAAAAAATGGGGTCTTTTGATTGGCTACACAAATTCTCTTCCATTGATAGAGAATAAAACTCCTCAAAGGTCAAAGCTTGAGGTCTTATGTGAGTGTTCAGAGTAGTTACCCTTCCATCATACTTGATGGATAATTTTGGAGGCACCTTCGAGCTACCCCTTCACAAGCCATTCCATCACATGGCTTCTTGATCTAAGTGATGGACATATTAGCCTTCTATCCTTCTAGAAATTTATCTTCTTCCAATTGATTTTTAAAATTTTTGAATGCATGTTTGGTTTTATACCTCATAGTAAGTCCTTAGTATACTCCATGCCTCACTTTCCTTGAATGTATGTTGAATTAGAGGTAGAATAGAGTCCACAAACTTTGTCACTATAGCATGTAGTGCATTTGCATTCCTTGTCTTCCAATCTTATAGAGGCTTTGTGTCTAGAGAATGACCATACTCTGATCTGACGGGTTGAAGGTGGGTTGTGTCTCTTGGTCAATTCCCATCACCATCTCCAAAAGATCATAAGAATCAAGCAAGCATAACTGTAATCTTGAACTTCCAAAGAAAATAATTTTACCATCTAACTTGCCTTTAGTGAAGGTTGGTGGATGAACCAATAGTGTTTGCATGGAAAACTCCATTGTGCTACCTGAACTTTCACTTCTAGATATTGACATCTCCATAGTGTTGAAGCCTTTATGTCCCATGAAACTAAAGCATTTGGAAGCCCTTGTCTCCAATGAAATCTAGTGTTGAAGACTTCAAGTCCTATGAGTTCTAGTGTTGAAGCCTTTTTCTCCTACAAGCTATAGCATTAAACCCTTTGCCTCCCAAGAACTCCAATCCTAAACCCTATGCTTCTCACAAACTATGGATTTGAAGCATTTGCCTCTAACAAGCATGAACATTCCTTCCATGAACTCTAGGGTCGATTCCTTAGCCTCCACAATCTCTCAAATCTTCTATACCTTTCTGAGCTCTAAAACCATGTATGAAAAAGAAATGATGAATAATGACAAGCGAATAATGTACTAGTGGTGCAACTCTCATAGCATGTAGAAGTTGCCACAACATACATATATAGGATCAATGTTAGATTGTGTGAGCCATCGGAATGGAATTAATATATTCTGTACTATAATTTTGAAAAGTCGCACGCATATCGAAAGGGCGTAGCGCAAACGATGTAACCCTTTTGGATGAATGAAAGAAGTGTGCGTGAAACAAAAGGGGGTCAACGCCAGACTTTTGTTCTGGGCGAGCACTTGACGTGAAGCGTGGCGCATTGTCTAAATCTAGGTGTTTTTCTGTAACTCTGTTAATTAAGTTCAAAAATTCGTTAAGTTTCTGTTGAAGTGCTAAGTTAATCGGATATTGCGGTAAGTGACAAAGTTGCGCATTTATGCATATTGCGGTGAAGAATGTTGTAATGCGCAGAATAGAGAAGTATTGATAGGTCGTTTAATTCCAACACTAAATCGGTGTAGTAGCATGCAATTGATCAATAGATTGGGAAAATACAAATAGGGCCTCTGTTTTACAGACCCCTAACTTGCCAAGAACCCAGTAAGATAAACATAAAACAGTTTAACACTAGCGCCTTCTGTGGGAAATGGAGTAGTCAGTTGAAGAAAAAGGTTAAGGTTCGAAGAAGAATCCTTTGATATATTCCGGTAACAGGTTTCGGTGAATCTTATGCCAAATACCGAAGTGATCAACATCCGTGGGTAGTTTCGAGTTGGTTAGGAACACCCTCTGGTGGTAGAAGTGAAGAACAACCAAGTTCAGTTGCAGAAGGTTCAGTGCAGCAAGCCAACGGCAATTCCGATAGCGATTTAGTGCTATGCAGAAGCAGTTCGGTAGCCTGCAAAGGTAATCCAGTGTGTTTCGGTGATAGTCGGGTACATTCTGAAGATAGTACGTTAGTTTCTGGTTGTACTTCAGTGTAGTGCGATGACAGTTCAGTATTGTTCGGTGATAATTCAGTGATCTTTGGTGACAACTCAGTGATCTTCGATGATAGTTCGGTATTATCCGGTGATAATTCGGTGATCTCCGGTGACAATTTGGTGATCTTTGGTGATACTGCGGTACTGTTCGGTGGGAATTTACTACTTTCACCGTTTTTAGGTGCAAGTTTAGTCAATTTCGACACTAAAGTTAAGAACGGGCTGTTAGATTTTGAGCTAAGTAATCGGTTCAGAGACATCTTAGGACCGAAAAGTTGGCAAAGTGACCATACGGCCTAGGAACATCAAGAGATACTTCCCCAAAATTCAGGCAACATGAGTAGTTCACAACAACAACAACAACAACAACAGCAACAGCAACAACAACAACAACAACAACAACAGCAACAAAAACAACAACAACAACAACAACAAATTATTCCACCGCGTTCGGTGCCAGCCGGAGTCATGTACATAAAATTTGGAGGTTTTTTGAGAGATGATCCCGATGCACATGTGCATACATTTGAAATTAATTATGAAGTTTTGAATTACCCAGCAGACCCTGATTATAAAGCCATTGTGTTCCAGTCAACTTTGGTTAATGAAGCTGCACGCTGGTTAACCGAGTATGACTCGAATCATTTCCGACAGTACGAGGACGTGAAGAATGCATCTCTGCAACGATTCCGATTAAAGAAAAACCCAGCAAAAAACTTTGATTACCTGCAGAATGACAAGCAGAAGCCACACTAGAATGTACAAGACTATGCCACTCTATTCCGAACGCATTTACGGCAGTTACCACTAGTGCATGCCAATTTACTAGATGGCGTCATTACTCAGTGGTTCATAAACGGATTAAATCCCTAATTGAAACATATCATGATTATACAATGTGTGGGAGAAATGACCTTGGATGCCGTAATCGCTATGGCTTTACAGTTAGAAAATAAAGTGGGTGGATTCACTGAAGATTTAGAGTGGTTGAGGGAGTCCAAGCATTCAAATGAGGATCCTCTGAAACAAATTTACTGTACCAAATGTAAAAACACAGGAGCACGGTCAACTAACTTCGGAGAAACTTGGTGGAATGCGGGTCCATCACGTGAAGGTGCATCTCCTCCACCACCTAAATGTCATTTTTGCAATGAAATAGGGCATATCCGTAGGTACTGTAAAGATGTAGCTGAGTACGATAAAAGGAAAAAGGAAAGACAACACCCGATGGCAAACATGGTGTACATTTCAGCAGTAGACACTCAAACGACAGTGGTGCAAACATGCTCGGGAAAACAATTACAGCTAGCTACGGAGATTTTTGAACCGGGAATCCGTGAACAGCAGAAGGTGTTTACTAAAGCAAGCAAGTGGGCGACTCAGGAACAAATTGTTTTTCCTTACCCATTTTCGATGACGTAGCAAAGTATACCACAGGCAGTACTGGAAGGAAGAAATCTGACCCATGCCATACCGGAGCCCCCACTGGACTCCATACCGGAAACAACAAAAATTGATCCGGTGTGGGATGCCTTATCCAAGGTGTCAATTACACTGCCATTGGGACAATTATTGGCTTTGGTTCCTGGTGTGCGCCAACAATTCCAACAACAGGTCAGTCTAGGACCCTCATGTGCTCCTTCGAAAGTAGCAATCTAGCCCGAACTAGACCCGATGGTGGACCATACGGTGCCCTTGATTATGGTCTGGTATAAGAATCATAAAATAACACAAGTATTAATTGATGGAGGTTCTGGAGTAAATATTGTAACAACAACACTTTTTCAATGGATGGGATGGAAACAAATTGAACCTGTCCAATTTTTTGTCCAGATGGCTGATCAATCCCCAGTTCATCCAGTTGGATTGGTGCGAGACATTCCTATTACTCTTCAAGGAGCTGTATTTAAAATGACCTTCGTTGTTATGGAATTACCAAAATCTAGCCTTGATTATAACCTACTCTTTGGAAGACCATGGTTAAAGCAAGATAAGGTAGTTAAGGATTGGTCAGCGCACGAATTGATTTTAAGAATAACCATCGAAAATATGTCGGTCCACTGGTCGACATGAAGCCTTGTGACTTGCATGCACGACCATATGTAGCTGAACCTGTACACATCCTGGATGGTCTTTCAAATGATGAAGAGGAAGCTTTTCTTAAAGCCAACAAGGATCTCATGGCGCTCGGAACTATGGACTTACAAACGGTTGCAGACAGCTGGAGTTCGGCGACCTATACGGTAGTACCACTGACCGGTGAATCAGAACCAAGTGCGGCACAGACCTTGGATGATACGACGCTCCAACAATTGCTTCAACCAATTGATGACTTTGCTATGCCCCGACAGTTCTACGTACCGGAAGACCGATTGGTTACCTGCAACTTAGGTGATGAAGCCAATCCGCGGCGAGTGAAGATTAAGGCGGGACTATCAGAGACCTTCCAAGATAAATTACTGTAGCTACTACGTGAATTCTCTGATGTATTTGCATGGGATTATCACGATATGAAGGGGTTGGATCCGCGCATCTATCAACACTGGGTTATGCTAAAACTAGATGCTTGGCCTATTAAACAACCCAACTATAAAATGAATCCTCACTATGCGGTCGAGGTCAAAGCAGAACTCGATCGATTGCTGAAGGTTGGTTTTATTGTCCCCATTGAGCATGCGGAGTGGATTTCCCCCATTGTCATAATCCCTAAGAAGAATAAGCAATTACGAATCTGTGTGGACTATCGGAAATTAAATGCAGCAACAGTACCTGATCCATTCCCTCTGTCGTTTCTGGATACAATGTTAGATGATGTGGTAGGCCGTGAGATGTACTCCTTTCTGGATGGATATAGTGGTTATAACCAAGTACGAATGGCAAAGCAGGACATTCCAAAGACAACATTCATAACAAATTGGGGCGTTTATGCGTGCACAGTGATGTGGTTTGTTCTGCGAAATGCTCCAAGTACGTTTCAACGCTGTATGCAGGAAGTTTTCTCTCCCTATCTAACTACATTCATGAGAGTTTACTTGGATGAATTCTCCTTATTCGACGATACTTCGGCACATCTGTATCATTTACGGTGTTGTTTTTCAAAGTGTCGAGAATACCGTTTGTGCTTAAACCCCAATAAATCGGTATTCTTTGTATCTTGCGAAAAGATGCTAGGGCACATCATTTCAAAACAGGGGATCCAAGTTGATCTAGATAAAGTGAAGGCGGTACTGGAGGCACCGGCTCCCAAGACACCCAAAAAAGTGATGCGCTTCTTGGGCCAAATCCGGTGGCATGGGTGACATTTGCGGTGGCTTGCTCATCTGGCCATGCCACTCAATCGACTGATAACCAATACTTCTTGCCAGTTTGAATGGACTGAAGCATGTCAGCTGTCTTTTGATCCGTTGAAATCACTGTTAACGCAGGCACCTATTTTACAAGCACCAAATTGGGAACTCCCATTCCACGTCTTTGTGGATGCGTTCGACATTGCCATTGGCAGCGTGCTGATGTAGCAAACAGAGAAATGGTTCCATCCAGTGTATTATGCGAGTCGCAGATTAGCTCTGGCAGAGCGCAATTATGCAGTCATCGAACATGAATGTCTTGGATTAGTATATTCAGTGAAGAAATTTCGGCACTATTTACTGGGACGTCGCTTCACCTTCCACGTCGATCATGCAACCTTGGTGTACCTTGTTCGCCAACCACATCTAGGAGGAAGGTTAGCAAGATGGTTATGTTGCTCCAAGAGTTTGATTATTTAAAAGTACATAGACGAGGGTACGCACACACGCTTGCTGACTTTTTATCTCGGTTGGATTCCGGTGAACTTCCAGAAGGAGTTGATGATACCACACTTGATATCTATGCAACTGAGATTGTACATGACGATCAACAAGAATTTCCAGTACCCTCCTCCTACTATGACACTTTAATGCTTTTCTTGACCACTGGATGTCCTCTCGGTACGACCTCTCTTACTACTCGATGGAAACTGGCCATGTATAGTCAACGATTCCGACTAATTGTAGCACAGTTATATTATTTGGATCACTCGGGAGTGCTGCTAAGATGTGTTCCACCACACGAAACTGCTTCAGTAATCACAATGGCTCATTCTACCCCAGCTGGAGGTCATTTTGCGGTTGATCTGACCCACCGGAAGATTTTGCAGAGTGGCTTATGGAGGCCTACTATGTACCGTGATGTGACCAAGTATGTGTGGTAGTGCGATGCGTGTCAGCATTCAGGTCAACCTTTATAGAGACATTACTTTCCACTCCAACCCGTTCTGCCTCTCGAACCCTTTCAGAAATGGGGCTTGGATTTTATCAAACCGATCACACCTTTTGCGACACTTACCGATAATAGATATATTCTTACATGCACGGATTATGCGACTCGGTGGGCCGAAGCTTGGGCTCTACGGTCAGCCACAGCTTCTGCAGTCGCTAAATGTTTGATGAAAGATATTTTTCCACGATATGGTTTACCTTTGGAGCTTGTGACTGATCAAGGTACGCACTTTGATAACACATTAATGCAAGTGCTTACTCATAACTGCCAAATTGTGCATAAGTTCAGTTCCCCCTACTATCCACGAGCGAATGGACTCACCGAGAGCACAAACAAATCTTTGTTGAACATCTTAAAGAAACTGGTATTGGATTGCCCGGAGAGATGGGATCAATTCCTACCTGCGGTATTATGGGCTTACCGTGCAACATATAAAGTGGAGACCGGAACAACTCCCTTCAAGTTGGCATATGGTTTGGAGGCGATTGCCCCTATGGAACTGGTGGTTCCTAGTCTGCGAGTGGCATTAGAGCAAAAGTTGCTACCGAAATAATCATTCCCTTTTCGATTGGATGCTTTACGATCTCTGGATGAATAGCGCCTCGAGAGTTTTTTGGTGCTACAGGAAGTTCAGCTAAGACAAGCAAGAACCCACGATCGTTTCCTTAAAACCCCCATTTTTATGATAAACCAATTAGTGCTCTTTTATAACACTAAATCTAATCAATCCGCACGAAAGTTTAAACTACGCTGGTTCTGTCCCTACCTTATTGCCGAACAAGTGGGACCAGCGACTTTTCAGTTATCCACCTTAACTGGTACCCTTCTCCCTAAGGCAATCAATGGATTGAAGCTTCATCCGTATTATCCTTCGCCTTCGTCCTCATGATGCTTGATTGGTTTTTTTACTTTTCACCCATTTTTTCCCCCTGTTTGACTCGACGTTCCTTTCCTATCTGCGTGTTCCAGTTGATCGACTGACCATAATATTTCTGTTTTCTTACCTAACCATGATTAGTAGCAGCCTTCTGTGTCTTCGATTATGTTAATGCGTGCATGTCGCCATTATGTCTGTATATTTCCAACACTACGTGATGATTATGCTTCTTTCCGCATGATTCCTTCAGCGTTTCTACTTAATTCTGTTCTTCACACTGTTTTTTGCTATTGTGTCTTTATGTGCTTGTGTACTCTATGTTATCGTGTCTTTGTGTGTTTTCGTCTTCGCCATGGAAGCTCTGGCTAACATTGTTACCTTCTGTGCTGGCCTCGCTCTGGAAGTGAGCGAGTTTCTATGTGTTCGTGGCCTCCTTGCCTTTGCTAAATTGCCCTGGAATTCAGTCGAGTGTCATCCCTTCTTTGTGCAGCTCATCTCTGCCATTGTTGCTACGCCTGCTAGTGAAACATGCTGGTCGCTTGCATGCCTTAACCCCCGTGTCGTAGTCACCCTTAGTACAGTTGCTGAGGGATTGCATCTCCCTCATGAGGGTCTCGTCGATGGACCTATCTTACCGATGTCCACGATGAAAGAACTCTTTCCCCGCCACTCATCCAACGAGTTTGCAATCCTGTGTCATCCTGAACCGGAGCGCACCCCACTCCAGTTCCTTGTCGCTGGCCTTAATCTCCAAAAATGCACATATGAAATTTCTTGCCCCTTCTACTCTATGATTGACACTGCAGCGAGAGAAGCAATTAATCTGGCTTCCTTCTTTTTCTGATGCATTCACTAAGAATGCCAGGCCGTTTCTCGCCAATTGGCCAAGAACGAGATCCCTCGAACCTGCTTGCCACATCTCCTGATTTTCCTCCTTCTGGTGATTCAAGCAGAGCAACCACCCCCATTGAACACTCTTCTCTTTCATGAGGAATCTGTACAAATGATGGAGATCGACGATGATGAAGATCTTCTGCAATTCTTCCCAGGGAAATGCCGCAAACTAAGCCCTTCACATAGTAAAGCCCTGTCGTCCTCCACCGTGCAAGTGCAGGACACTGCTTCGTTGGCTCAAATTTCTTCTCCCCCATTCTCCCCTCCTGATCAAGTTATTCCTGATACCATTATTAACGAAGTTCAACCTGTTGATACGATCGTGTCGCCCGAGTCCCATCCACAAGAGTTCGCGCTCGATACGGCCACGGAGACTGCACACCTCGTCGATAATCCACAACCTGAGGAAGAGACTGAGCAACCGGATAATTCGGCTCTCGTGGTAACAACTGTGGCTCTGCTCTCTTCATCTCGAAATCCACCTCTACCTCTATCTCCATCCAAGGTGCCGTTGCCGCCTAGCCTTCCTTCCTCCCCATGTCAGTCGACAGCCCATCCTCTTCCTTCTTCCCCTGATTATTCCCCTCCCTCATCGTCTGCCACTGTTTTTGCTAACCCTTCTCAGCCCATCTCCACCTCTCTCATCCCTGACTCATTAGCTCAATTAGCTCAGATTGGAAATTACCTCATTCATCTCTCCACCCATCTTCCCCATCATCTCCAAGTGGCCCAACACTCCCTCCGACAGCAACACCAAGCCAAGGTGGATATGCAAGAAGCTGACATCGTGCCACTTCAGGAAAAAGTGCTTACCACCAAAGCTGAAGCTAGTTCCTTCGAGGAACAGATTCGCCTTTTGCAAGCCGAGTTGAAAGAGAGAGACTCCATCATTGCAGTACGTGATGATGAGATTAGTAGGTTGAAGCAGACTGTGATTGACAAAGAAGATGCCAGGACAGCTTTGGGCAACCTTCTCGAGACTACACGCATAGATCTAGCTCTAGTGGAGCAAAAAGGTCAAGAAATGGCGGACTTAGCTATGCAAGTCACAACTGACTTAAAGACAATTTTCGAAGAACTATTCCAGAAAAGTCGCTCCTTGGATGAAGAAATTGGTCGAAACATTCAATTGAAGAAGGACATTGATGCTATTCAGAAGGAACGAGAGGATTTTTATAAAAGGATGCAGTTCCAGTCTCAAGAACTTGAGCGCAGAGAAAAGCAGCTAGGAATTCAGGCCGCACGCTTATCGAGAATTGATGTAGAGATTGCAGAAATGAAGTTATGCAGAGATGTTGCACTCGCCAATGACTTTTACTTACAAGAGGCTTTCTTGCAGACTCAGACAGAATCACTGATTAGTCAAGTGATCATTGTCAGTTCGGTCAGAACTGATGCACATTTGTTCGAGCCCCATATTCTGAAGGACATGTTAGATTCTCTGAAGCAGAAAATAGCCCGTATATTAAGTTAGCCCATTCCATGTATATACAGGGCATTATAGATGATTCCTAAACTGTTGTATTTATCAATTTGGGTTCGAGTCCACCGTGCATGCCAGTGTGAGCCACCGGAATGGAATTAATATATTCTGTACTGTAATTCTGAAAAGTCGCATGCATACCGAAAGGGAGTAGCGCAAACAATGTAACCCTTTTTTATTAATGAAAGAAGTGTGAGTGAAACAGAAGGGGGTCAACACTGGACTGTTGGTCTGGGCGAGCGCGTGACGTGAAGTGTGGCGCATTGTCTAAATATGGGTGTTATTCTGTAACTCTGTTAATTAAGTTCAGTAATTAGTTAAGTCTTTGTTGAAGTGCTAAGTTAATCCGATATTGCGGTAAGTGACGAAGTTGTGCATTTATACATATTACAGTGAAGAATGCGCAGAATAGAGAAGTATTGATAGATCGTTTAATTCCGACACTAAATCGGTGTAGTAGCATACAATTGATCAATAGATTGGGAAAATACAAACAGGGCCTCTGAACCATCCCAAGAACCCAGTAAGATAAACATAAAACAGTTTAACAATAGAAAGATAGATATTGCTAATCATGGGAAAAATGCAAGAGATGATGTTATAATAAAAAGTGGACTGAAGATGGGTAGAATATGAACTGAACTCAATTTAGCTTAAACTCATAACTCTAATAAAATGGAACTTAAAGAGTACACAGGATATAGGTGGTTGTATCCACCCATGAACTCCCTATATAGAGCTTAGATGGTGATCTAGGTAGAAGCTAGGTGAAGGGCTACACCAACACAATGGGTACTAAGATGGATACCCTAATGGTTCCAAACACTACAAATTATGATCCTAGATGGGGGGGACCATTGTTATAAGGTCCTCCAAGCCTTGGTTGGCCTATCCATATTCTAGGATTTTGGTAGCTTGATCCATGCCAAAAATAATCTCCACCATTGGTTTATGGTCCAAATCCAATGGTAGAAAAGTAGGATCAATAAACATTTCTTTTTAGCCCTTGATCTTGCTTAATCCATACTAAGGGTCAAGTCCAGATCCAATGGCCCACATCAAATAGACCCTTCCCTAAGTTAAGAAAACTACTTTTGTTTCTAGCCCTTGATTTGGGTTGATCCACATTGTATCAATCCCAAATCCAATGGCTTAGAAATAATCTTCCTAAGTATCCATCTACGCTCTAATCTAGACCTCATCTTGTTGAGAGTTCCATGCTCCACCCTTTTGTCCAATTTCTAAATCATTCTCATGCAAGTTTATTTATCCCACATAGGATGCAATTTTTCCTCTACATTATATAAGGAGGGCCTCACTTCACCTCTCATCATTCATTCAAGTACTCCCATGAGGCTCTCACCTTGAATCAAGCTCGATGATTGTCATGTAAGTACCCATTTCATATCTAAGTTCACTTCTATTTTACTTCATCATTTTGTTGTTTATTGTTTATTTTGATCCTCTATAGTTTTCAATTTTTGTTAATTTTTTTGGGCCATGTTTCTCAACATGGTCTGAGAGAATAGATCATAGGAGTTCAATTTCTTATCTCTTTCTTTTCTTCATTATTAATCGTTTAATCTTAATCATTGTTATTATTCTTTCAATTTTGTTCGATCATGCCATTCTATTCTCTCTCCCATATACCATAATAAAAGTGCTCCTAAGCACCCATATTTTCGTTTTCCTCTTATTTCATCATTTCATGAGTCCAAGTTTTATCTCCTTCTCTCCCTCCGTCCTTTGTATCATATTTATGATTTATGAAATGTTTCTTCATTAGCGCACTAAAGATTTCTACTTCATAAGGTAAAAGTGCTTATGAGCACTTGAGAAGGTTTTGGGAATGAAATGAGGATGTTCCACTGCTACAAATGTTCAAGGTTTTTGGAAGTGTTTCTTTGATCATTAGCATAACTGTGCATTGTCTGAATAGTTATAAAACAACTCCCATCATTGGGTATTAGAAGACAAAGACCTTCGCTATTCTGATAGCTTGTCACAATGAAGCAAAGGAGATATACAAGGCCTTGTAGATTCATCAGCTATGGTGGCATTCCAAAGCAAGGTACTTCTGCAACCAACACCAAGATGTGAAGCAACAACAAATGAAGGCGCAGCTATTGTCCCCATCGTTGAGCTGAGATTTGTGTTGATTTCAACACATCATAGTATCTTTTCCTCATAGATTGTAGAACTCCAATAGAGAGGCACATAAAAAATTACCTAAGTAGAGAGGCACATCAAAAATTACCTAAGTGAATTTCAACACATCATAGTCTCTCTATCTTTCTCTATCTAAGTTCCACCACCTATGCATTCCATCATCATCGCTAGTGCACTCTAGAGCAAGCTACAATTAAACCTCTGCCCAACACAATATCTCTCTCCGCCTTCTTGTTGCATGCGCCAAATCTCTACTTGGTATAGCGTCTATCCACGACTTCTGATACATGTCGAGCACGGAGGACACAGAGATCCGCAATATGTTGCACCAAAGAAGATAGGTAGCGGTCAGGCGTTCGATCACACAAATGATGGATTGGCTGAATGAAGTGGAAGAAAGAGAGGAGGATAGAACGTGCGATGAACGCCAGAGGGAAAATCCACCCACCGAATGCAAAAGCAGACCAACCATGCTCCGAGCTAAAGGAAGAAGCCCTCGCTTGTGCACACGCTGAGTTGAGGCAATTTACAGATCTCCAACTTGCTACACATTACAATCAGAAGCAAAAGCATTCAGCCCACAGAGAGAGAGATGCACTTCACATCATCAATGGTGTCACATCATTCCATATCAGTTTTTCAAACTTGCAAGACAACTCAAATTCGAGTGACGTAGACGAGAAAGATTGCCTGCCTAAATTTTTAGGATATTTTCACACAATGCCAAGAATTTTTGTGAGTCTTTATGACAATCTTTGACATGGCCGCCAGTCTTAAGTGTGTTCACATATATCACTACTGAAATGTATCAACAAATTTCCCCTAGGAGTGATGTGGTGAATAAGAAGTTGGCACTCATGTATATGGAAGTATCAAGCTATGTGGAAAGAGATCAATCCACAAAAGGAACTAAGCCCAAAGCTTTGTCGAAAGCTTCAAACTTCTCCCTAAGCAGAGCCTTTGTTAAAAGGTATGCAACATTATTCTGTGTGGCCACATATACCAAACTGATCTCTCGAATAGAGAACCTCTTCCTAATATAATGATGGTGCACCTTAATGTGCTTAGTGGGATCATGGAACACAGGGATCCTTACAATTTCCAATGCTCTCTGACTATCAGTGAAGATGGTGGTGATAGAAGACTAACCGAAACCCAAATCAACCAAAGAGCATCTGAGCCACACACACTCTAGTCGTTGTTACTAGGTGAAATGGATTCATGGGACTCGAGTCCATCATAAATTCATCCTAGAATTTGAGCTACTCATAAAGGCTTTATAAAATGATTGGCTCGAACTTGGCTGCTCTTCCGATCGGGTTGGCATTATTAATTGAGCCGATGGATCCTTAGAATCTTATGCTAGAGTAGAGACATGCAATGGCACACCATTTTCAAAGAGTGGTTCTCCATGAAATGTGCATCAAGAGGGATGTACAACAAGTTGAGTGTTGCATATTTTTTATCTAGTTCGGTGTTCTTTGCTACTACTGAGCCATTTCCATGTTTAGGTGATCCGGAGTCATACGATCTCACCAGCCATCATAACTCTAGAATTTTGATCCCTGAGATCAATGACATACTAAGTCTGGTCTTTTTTTTAATATAAAGGAAGTTCGGCAATAGCCTACTCTCCCGGACTTGAATTAAATTAAGAAACAAAGGTACAATGGAAGGGGACTAGTGCCCACGGGACCCCCCAAATCCCACAAAGCAGGGGAAGCTTGGTTGATTCCTAGGTTGCAGTACAAAGAAGGTTGATCACCCTCTCGTCGCCCTCATGCGGGACCCACTTGGGTTTGAGCTTGTTGTTGATCAAAAGGAGGACTTGGTGGTGCCTGAAGGGGGGGGATTTCTTACTGTTGACAATCCTTTTGCCAAGGAGGAATAGAGATTTTTCAATCGACCACTCCCTGGGGGGGTCGCCGAAGTTGAGAGCACACCGCTCCCGCCAAATTTTCCACAGGACTTCCCCTCTGATCGCGTTCCAGAGAGCCGCAGAGCATCCAATCGCTTCACCCAAAAGGACTTGTTTCCAGTTAAGCTGTTTCTGAACTCTAATTTTCAGTCCAACCATCTGCCAGATTCTGTAGGAGTTGGGGCAAGTAAGGAAGATGTGTGGGACATCTTCGATTGCACGGTGGCAGCGTTTGCACCACGGAGGGATCCCACAAATTTTGCTTGCCTTATGGTTAGTCCAAATTCCTCGATGAAGAATTTGCCATAAGAGGACCGACTTCTTAATCTCTATAAGTGGGTGCCAGATACCCATGAATTTCATGTCCCACCGAAGCCGCGTCCAGGACAGGCACCACTTCTTGTTGAGGCTGATCTGGAGGTCAGTCGTTTCTTTGATGTTCGGGATTTTGAGTAGGCTATTCCCATTGTGCCATTTGAGACCACGCGCGTTCGGAGCATCTTGTCCCATGAGAAGGCGAGTTTTGTGACGATCCCAAGCGAGGCATCTGCTTTGCAAGGTGTTCCATTCTTCGTAGGAGATGTTTATGCGAGGGTCGATATCCTCGTAGTTGATCCAACTGTTGGTGTCATGTTTCCAGAGGTGTTTCCATTTTTTGAATCCTTTGTTCCATAACTTCTTGGCATTTTGAATGTTCCACGACTCCACACTCCGGATGCCATGTATCGGAAACCAGATAGAGTCGTTTTGTCTGATTCCGGCCGCCCACTTCCAGTCCTCACTGATTCTTGTGAAGCTTTTGACTTTATTCCAGCCCTTCCAAAGAGAGCAGACGAGAGTGGAGCCTTTCGGGAAGACAGGAATCGGGGAGAATAGTAGGGTCATGATGTCAAGGTTCTTCCAGTTCGGGAACCCCGTGAGGGCCAACTCATTTTTGTTTCTGAAGATCAGCTTGGCCCACGAGGCCTCCCTATTGCACCAAGCTTTAATCATCCATTTGGCTGCCAGTTTGTTAGCCATGCACCCGATGTCCAGGATGCCAAGCCCCCCGCTATCTCTAGGGTTGGTGCAGATGGCCCATTTGATTTTAGGCACCCCCCTTCTGTTATGATCACCCGTCCAAAGAAAGTTTCTGCAGATGCTATTCAGTTTGGACAGGCCTTGCTCATTCGGTCTCCAGCAAGAAAGGAAATAGATGGTAGACGAGAGGAGGAACGTGTTGATAACCATCGCCCGTCCAGCGAGATTGATTTGCATGCCTCTCCAGTAATTGAGCTTGTTTTCAAGTTTGGCCAGCACCCAGTTCCATCGCTGCTCCATAGAGACGCCAAACCCCAAGGGGATTCCAAGAAGCCGAAAGATTTGGCCCTGCGGAATGATTTGACAGCCATGATCAATGAGAAGGCCAGGTTGATGTCCCACGATGGCCCTAAAGGCGGTCTTATTGTGGTTGATTTTGGATCCAGAGGCCTCACAAAAGGTATCAAGACACCTCCAGAAAGTCTCCAGGCTGGTATTATCATTGTGAACGAACGCGTTCATATCGTCGGCAAAAAGTCTCATGATGATTTGACTGTGATCATGAGGAAGCTGGAGGCCTTTGATATTGCCAGCCTCCACATGATGAGCCACAAGTCTGCTCAGCCCCTCAGTGGCGATGGCAAAGAGAAGGGGGGCAAGAGGGCACCCTTGTCTAATAGATCTTTTAAGATGGATCGCCTTCGAAAGTTTGCCGTTAATGTTAATTTGGGTCGTTGCGTTGCCGAGAAGGGTCGCGATCATCTTAGTGAATTTCTGACTACATCCGAGGTCCTGGAGCGACTGCAGAATATAGTCCCATTCTAGCCTATCGTAGGCTTTGTCAAAGTCGATCTTGAGGAAGACCACATCTTGATTAGACTCATTTGCAAATTGAATACCTTCCCAAATATCCATAATGGTTTCCAGGATGGACCTGCCTTTGATGAAACCTTTTTGGTCCTCACTAAGCCAAGATCTCAGGTGGCATGCAAGTCTGTTGGCAATGACTTTGGCGACGATCTTGTAACCTGTTTGAAGCATGGTAATTGGCCGCCAGTTCTCGATTCTGTTTTTTTCCCCCTTCTTGTGAATCAGCTTGATAATTCCGTTATTTATACAAGAAGGAAGAGCACCAAATTTTAGCGCTTCTTGCCAAACCATCCGAAGAGGGGTGGCAACCACCAGCTTGAAGGATTTAAAAAACTCGTTAGTGAGTCCGTCGGGTCCCGGGCTTTTACCGAGAGGGAGGGCATCAATGACCTCAATGATTTCTGATTCAGAGATCGGGGCATGAAGCAGGGAGTGGAGGTTGGGCGGTATTCTCCGGGGGGAAACCCTAGAGATGGCAGCCATGCAGTCCCTTCTATGGTGGGAGAGGGGGATCGAGGTTCCCAGGAGTCTCGTGAAGTGCCCTTCGATGATGCCAACATTAACTTCTTCCGAGTTGCATACATTGCCATGTGGGTCTAGCAGTAGGGGAATCGTCTCTCTGTTGTGTTTCCTTTTAAGGATACTGCACATCTCTTTGGTGGGTTTGTCGGCTTTTCCAGCCCACCACTCCTTGAAGAAGATTTGCAAGTTTTTCCTTTGTATTTCTTCCTCGTATCTCAACGCCGCTCTGATTTTTCGGAGGCCTTTCTGGGCTTGGTGTTTTCCTTTGTTTACTTCCTCCTCGAGTCTCCAGAGTCTGTGGTAAAGCGCTTCCCTACGAGCCCGCCGCACTGTCTCGAGCATCTTCTTAGTTCTGATCATGATCTTGCGAGACTTGTCGACCGCACTTCTCCAGCACTTGGCTGGGGCCAAGCCAGAGGCGAACGCCACCTTCCACACATCGGTAATCTCTTGATGGACGGAGGGGAGAGAGAAGGTGGAAGCGTTGGCATGGAACCATGGAGCCTTGTGGGTCCTGTTGGAAGGTTGAAAGGTGATAACGATCGGGTAGTGATCAGAGATGGTGAGGTCAGTACGTTGCGTGATGGAAGGGTGGCCCCATAGATGAGTAAAACTCTGAGAGATGTAGCATCTATCAAGTCTAGCTTTCCTCAGATCCTCGCCCGCTTGGAGATTCGACCAGGAAAAGCCATTCGAGTCTTTGAATTCGACCAGATCCAAGTGGAGTTTGGTCATGTCCCACGTTTCTTTCTCCCGACTGTCGATGACCCTGCCCTTGCCCATCCATCTGTCCATAGGGTCCTCCACCATGTTGAAGTCTCCACATATAAGCACGTTGTGGGGAAGCGAGTCAAGAGAGGTCCAAGTGTTCAGCCTCTCCAAATCCCCGTTAGGGGCGTACAAAGAAACCATAGTAACACAGAGGGGAGCACCAAAGGAAACCGCAATCCAGCGGTGATTTACATCTTCAATGGAGTTCTCAAGCTTTTCAAGCCAGGGTTGTTTAACACCGATAGCCGTTCCACCGGATCCCCGTTGGTGCTTTGTCGGGATCCACACATGGGCCGAGGAAACCTGTCTAAGCCGTTTCCGAAGGTCTTCACCGTCAATTTTAATCTCTTGAATGCATATAATGTCTGGTTTTAAGCTAATGTCGCGGAGCCATTGACCAATGATGGCCGCTCTTGAGGGGTCGGTTAGCCCCCTAGCATTTAGCGAGATGACAATCATTTTTGTGTTGATCCCTCTTTGCGGGAGGGAGCCTTGTCCTTTCTTCTCTTGGCTTCATCTTTCTTTTTCGCTGGGATCTGATCCCGACTTAGAAATCGGTTCTTATGGGGGCTTTTCCAGGGTAACTCCAAAGGCTGTTTCCCTTTGCGGGATGCCCCCCGCTGGGGAGAATTGGGCCCCGTGCTCGGCATCGTTTCCGGGATCGTCGATCCAATGATGGAACTTTCACTATCCATGTTGTCTTCATTATTAGTAGTGAAACCATCTTCTTTGCTTGTAGTGTAGCCCTCCTGGGGAGTTTCTTTGTTGTCAGGGATCTCTAGGGCTTCGTCGTAGTTGTCTACCTCAGGTGGCTTCCCACCTGGGTAGTCGAGCTCGTTGATCTCCTTTCCAAGATTGCAGTACAGGTTGCTGTGTGGGGTAATTGGCAGGTTGTTCCTCTCACCGTTGGCCCTCGGACTTCTTTTCCTTCTTCTTCTAACTTCAGTAAAGCCATCGGCATCAGCTTGGGGATTAAGGAGGCCCTTGACTTCCCCTTCCTTGGTCAAGTGGGTCAAATCGTTAGAGTTGTCTTGAGCGGTTTTGGAGGCTTCTTGAAATCGCTTGTTTTTTTGCCTGAGAGGGCAGTCTTTAATCCTATGACCTTGCTGGCCACAACGAAAGCACGCGTTGGGGAGGTTTTTGTAGGTGATATCCTGCTCCCAAACATCTCCTTCGCCCATGTCCACTTTGATCGTTGATGGAAGCGGCGAACTGAGGTCGGCCTCGACACAGATTTGTGGGTGCCATCTAGCATTGAACGAGTGTCTTGCACCCTCATAGATGAGACCACCAATGTCTTCTCGTGAAGCCAATGGCTTGCCGATAGGGGAGACAATGTCCCACACGAAGTTGTACAAGAAGTATGGGAGGTTAGGGAGCTCAACCCAAAGAGGGTACCGAAGTGATTTCGATTTGTCGGGGGTAAAGTCCGGGGACCATCTGAATAAGCACAGGGTCGTCCGACCGAGCTGCCAGGTGCCAACGCTTAGGGCTTGGAACGCCATCTCTTCATTTTCAAAGACTAGCAGCATGTGGTTTGCTGGTAAGAACTGACATTTGCTGACAATTAGTCCTCGAGGGAACCACTCTTTTCGAAGCCATTGTCGCACGATTTCGAGCGGGGGCCTAGGGCCAAACACTTGGCCGACGAGGCAAACTTTCTTGAGCTCCTCCTGAGCAGACAGAACTGCGGGTCTATTGAGGGACACGACGGGGGATTCAGCACTTTCGGATGCCCCAGGGGCGGCACACGACCCCCCCTCCAGCAGAGCGGCCAGGAAATCGGTCTCCCCAGGGGGAGGGGCCCGATTACTTTTCACGAGAGAGGAAGAAGCCACATCCATGGCCAAAAGTAACTCACACCACTTTTACTCTTCAAACCCAAAGGCAGGCCCCTCCAACATGGAGGAGAAGCTGACCGCAGACCAGGGAGATATCGAGGCCAACCATCCCAAAAACCAAGAAGCCCACAAAGAAGGGAAGCCCAATTCCCCTTTTCGACCCTTTTTTTTTTTTTTTTTCTCTCTTTTTTCTTCTTTCTTTCTTCTTCTTTTTCTTCTTTTTTTTTTTTTTCTCTTTCTCCCTTTTTTTTTTTCTTCTTTTTTCTTTTTTCTTCTTTTTTTTTTTCTCTCTTTTGAACTTAAAGCGAAAAAAGGCGGACTAAGGCGGCCACGGCGGTCACGGAGACACTTTTCAAACTTTCCTCTCCTAAAATATTTCTCCTCTCTTTTTTAATTGCTCTCCACGGAAACTTCTTTTTTATTTGCTCTCCACCATTAAAAAAACAACTGCAGTCGGACCCACCCGCCTTCACTCACGCGAAGTAGCCCTCCAGTCAATCGGTCGTTGACTAAAGTCCACGATGGACGCAGAGTCCACGACTGAGAAGACGGTCAGACCAGCGGCGACGGACACCTGGCGATGGACACCCGCCCGAGTCAGTCGCGATTGACTGACTGGCCCCGCGATTGACGCCTGGCGATGGACACCCGCCTGCACTCACGATTGACGCTCCCCGCGAGTGACGCTTCAAAGGACAACTTCCTGCACTCACGATTGATGCTCCCCGCGATTGACGCTCGTCCCCGCGGTTGACGCTCGTCCCCACGATTGACGCTCGTCTCAAACGGTCTTTGTTTTTCTCCCGCTAAGTCTGGTCTTGCCCAAGTGTTCGTTTTGTGAATTCAATAATAAATTAAATCTTGGTTATTCCCACGACGCTTGGGATTGTCTATCACATTAACTACTTTTGTCCTTCATATTGCTAATCATTTTTCTCCACCTGTAATGCCCTTTTTAGAGTACGAACTCAAAATTCTTGTATCTTCCTCCCATGCGAAAGGCGCAGTCCTGAGCAAAAATTCATGATAATCAGAGTACCACATGATGGCATAACAAAGGAGGATATTGGAGTGTCGTGGCGGGCAAACAAGATCAACACTCTATAAGGATCAGGCATACAGCCAAGAAGGAAGTCTATATAGACATACATATAGAAGAGATAGAACATACGAGAGATTGATGAATGCAATATATTGTGCACATAGATCCGCATAACTACATATACATGCAAGTAGGCAACAAGAAAACATATTTTCTCAGTAAAACACATGCTTTAGAGTCTCTTTCAACCAATTTTCCACCTTTTTCTTTATATTCTTGGTCCTTAATAAAGATGCCATTGACATGTATTTTAAACTTCACACTAGAACGTCCTCATACTCGTGCATCAACAAGTATCCATGTTCGTGTGCCCAGAGAGTTTGCTCCAAATACACAGTGCAACAATGATGTGGATTCTCAAAATGAATGTCTTGTAAGTAGGAAAAGAGTATTGATTTTTGGACTCATGGTTCACTATATCCTCGCGATCTAATATCTTCTTACCATCCAACATTCCATAACCTCTCAACTTTACTTCAGTTCATTGGTGTGGGTGAGGCTAGACTATTATGTTAATGCAAGCGATTATCTACACATTCACATGCTATTGCTATGTATTGGTTCCAACAATATCAACTCCATCATATGAAGGTGGTCACTTTAAAAAGCACAATCGTATCTTTACAAAACTTGCAGAGTTTGAACAAGATATGGAAGCAAAGGGAAGCACCATTATAAAGTTAAATGCCAATCTCCAACAGCTGAAAGAGACTCCACTTGGTATGTGATATAGAAAAACAACATTATCATCCTTCGAAGCTCTTTCAATAGCTGATGGAGTACGTAAGCTGCATATTTATGCAACAAGGTGAGTATTTGAATTTAATTTGTTTTAATAAAGGTGTGTAATGGAATCTTTCATTGTGTAGGTCATTTATTCAAGACATAAGTGCTTCATCAATAACACAAGACCAATTCAAGTTGATGAATAGTTGTATAAACAATAAAAAAATCACTTCTATTATAGACACATCCATAGAAAAGTGCATTAGAGTTATTTTTCACATAGATTTCTCGTAGAAGTTAAAAAACCTTATCAAAGTGCAAGATGTGTAAGTAATATATGACAAAGCCAACATTAGTAAAAATGGGTATACTCCAATGTATAACCTTCTGAAGCAAGCCTTACAAGCACAAGGTATATCTCAAAGTATATTTCCATGTCCATATAGAGTTTCTATCAAGAAAAAACTTCTAATGATGATGTGGTTCATACTGTTGGATAATACTTATTCATAGAAGACACTATATCTATCTTTGTATCATCCAAATACTCCCAAGAAGAAATTAAAGATCCCATCTAAACAAGGATTTTCTTACACTAAATTCACCATTATATTTGTGGATCTTCAGAATCTTCAACAACCAATGGCTTACTTTTATAATTCAACAATCAAAGGTACCTGTACTACATTTTATATGGTGTTAAAGTTTTATTACATTCAAATGATAAATTAAGGTAACGTTTAATGTTAAATTAAAGTTCATACTAAAGCTTGATGAGTTCCAGATGATAAAGGATCCATAATTAGAAAGGTTGATTGTGACATTAATAAATGAAGTTATGGAACATGAAATGGGTGATAAAACTTTATGATCCACTTCCCATTTTACTTACACTATCCAATCAGAGAGAGATATCTAGTGGCTAGGTGTTATAGAAGTTCCCAAAGAAACAAACAATATTATTTCATGGTTTTTTAGTAGGATTCTATGGATTATATAATTAATTTCTTCTCATATGCATAAGCAAAAACTTTCTATAGTTGGTATAGGTGATCTTGAGATAGAATGGTATTTGGGTGGAGACCTTTAGAGTATAGAATGCATGCTAGGTTGTAAATAAGGAGCATCTTCTCTCTATTCTTGCCCGTATTGTACACAAGGTTACAAAGGATCTAAGAGATAGTCTAAACCTGCAAGGGCATTGCTAGGAGTTGATAACTCTGAAGAGATTGATGTCAGCGGAGCACTAGATTGTGATCTCTAACTACAATAGATAGGATTTTGGAAATAAAATAATACAAGAATATGTTGACTGATACAAGACATCCCACAACTGGGGACTGATAGCTATGAATAAATCGACTAGAGATGATATAGGAGATTCCGCAACCCGGGATCATAAGTATGAAACAAGATATCTAGATTACAAAAAATCCCTTCTCATAGATGAATGAGATACAAGAAAAAACTTTACGGGATCTCATACTATGAGATTACAAAAGGACAAGATAGGATGTCCAAGAACTAGACTAGACAATATTGGAACAAGGAACAAGACAAGAATTAGAACTGGAACGTGGAGAGTACTTACTTAGTGGTCACGACTCCTTGAGCTCCCAAGACTAGTATTGGTAAAACTGATCATGAATGTGTCCAACCCCTCGTTATATAGGTTTTCCAAGGGTAGTTCAAGGGCGGTTACAAATTGATGATGTCATCGATGATGCAATGAATTCAAAGCATGGTCTATGGATGTCAAAATCAAGCAAGAAGATAGTCAATCTTAGGGTTTTGACACGTTCTAAACACAATGGAAGCATTGGTTTCCCCAAATTCTGAACCAATAATGAGATATAGAAGTCACATGGAATCTGAGGTCCAAAATGATTTCCTTGTCCATGACATCACCTCCCCCTCAAGTGATGAGTTCCACAAGGAGCAATCATGATCTTTGGTGTTGGCTTCATTGGATTTTTCTTATGTAATTCTTTAACCTTGATTGGTGCTCTGTGAAGGTTCTCTGTAGGTTCCCAAGTGCGATCGCTAATATCATACCTTTTCCAATGAACAAGATACTCCAATCTTCCTCGGGATATTCTTGAATCTAGGACATGCTCGACCTCAGATTCTTCATGATCATAAATATCGATAGGTGGTGAAGGACTTGGTCTCTCCCCCCTTAATGGTGAAATCTAATATGGTTCCAACATGGACACATGGAAAACTGGATGTATTCTCATGGTGCTTGGTAGTTGGAGCTTGAAGGAGATTGGATTAATCTTGGCCAAGATGGTGAATGGATCAAATCCTTGATGATCTAACTTTGCACAAGGCCAAATTGTTTCTGAGTAACCATACTTTATCCCCAATTTGATATGATGGATTTTGAACACGATGTTGATCTGCATAGTACTTATAATGTTCTTGAGCTTTATGGATCTCTTCCTTGAGTTCTTTGTGAATTTCCATTAGGTACGGGGCCTTATCTCTGGTAGCCGGGTTCTTGAAATGATTTGAGAGTTGATTTGGATGTTGTCCATAATTTGTAAAGAAGGGAGTTTGCTTAGTAGATGCATGAACACTATTGTTATAAGAAAACTCTGCAAAGGGTAACAACTCAAACCAATCATTTTGGTGATAGTTGCTGGTGCAACATAAAGATTGCTCTAGGACTTGATTCAACCATTCTATTTGTCCATCAGTCTATGGATGATTTGCTGTGGATAGTTTAACTTGAACACCAAGGAGCTTGCAAAGAATGTTCCAGAAGCTAGATATGAACTGTGAACCTCGATCACTGACAATATCATTAGGCAATCCATGAAGCCTAAAGATGTATCCGAGAAAAAGCCTAGCAGTGGTTGCACCTGTTATTGCCTTGGTAGTTGGAATGAAGTGTGCCATCTTTGTAAATCTATCCACAATCACTACAAGGAATATGGGCATATAGCGACGGTTAAGGCGACAAAATTTTGTCGCTATAAAATTGCAACATGCATCGTAATTAGCGTCGCACGCGGACCGTCGATTAAACGATGGAGGAAACGACAGTTTTTGTGATTTGTGGCCCAACGAGGCTACGATGCTCCCATACAGTGTCATTAACATGACGCTTTTAAATAGCATCCCATAAGCGATTCTTTTTATGTCGCATAGGCGACAATCTTTGGCATCGCATAAGCGATGCTTTTTTACGTCGCATAGGCAACGATCTTTGGCGTCGCATAAGCGACGCTAAAAAGATGTCGCTTATGCGACGACCGGTAGCATCGCTTACACGACGGTCTATTGACGGACAAAAATTAAAATGTTGGAGGCTCTTCGATCGGCATTTTCACGCATTCGATCGAAGAGCTCTCCAACGTTCGCAATTGCGTTGCGCTTATGAGCTGAAGCAAGTATATGCAGAATTGTTGTTTTGCCTAAGCTCTCTCTTATTATCTCCCCTCTCCCCCCCCCCCCCCCCCCCCCGCCCCCCTATATATATAGCTTATCTTCCCTTCCTCCAGCACACAAGCGACCGGCGCATTCCAAGTAATTTTTATTTTATTTTATTTTTTTATTATTTTTATTTTCTTTTTATTTTTATATATATATATTTTATTCTTTTATTATTCTTATTATTATTATTTTCTTTTATTTACAAATTAATTATTTTTTGTTTTTTCATTTTATTTTGTCTATATTTCCATTCGGTATTGTCCATTAGTCTTTCTTTTTCCTATTACAATTTCTCTTCTTTATACATATTGTAATTCCTCCTGTAGCCCTCTATTTTTTCCATTCTAGCAGTCGTTTTTAGGGTAATCGTGCATGCCGAACACAAATTTTGGGTTAAGACCTCTCAATTTGGATGTTTTTCTGCTGTTTTATATTTGTTCACTATAGAGTTCCCTTCATAGAACCTTGCTCTATGTGGTTGCAGTACTTTTGTGCCCGCGTTCTCGATCTGCATTTATGGCATCTTCCGCTCCATAGCAGGATTCATCCATGGCTACTGAGGCATACTCGGAGCTTGCTCCTTTGACCTTGGCTTTCGGTCCTATACATCCCGAGGTAGGCCCCCTATTTACTATGACCTCCTCCCAGTCCGTCCCTCTGGCCTCCACCCCGACCGTCCCTATCGCCACCCTACAACCCGCCCCTAGGGCCCCCCTCCCCTCCATAGTCCACCCCGTCCCTTGCGCACCACTCCCACGCCCTACTACCCCTTCAACCCCTACCCATTTCTAGGGTAGTCAGCCTTTCGCGGTTTCCCTTCCCTGTTTCTCCCTTTCTAGTTTCTCGTTGCATAGCCCCGGAACTCTTCCCACTGGTCACCACCGTCCCGTTGCAGCGCCCCCCACAGCCGTGCCGACACACTCAGATGGTTCTAGTGGACACCCCGCCCGCAGCTCTGGTAGTCATTCCACCTCCCCTGTTCCACGTCCACCGTCGTCATCCATAGTTGACCATAGAGACTCATCTTCGACCCTATCCCTCCGCCTACATTTAGCTTTGCCTCCCATCCCGCTCATCGATCTCCTTCCCAAGGGTTGCCTCCGTCAGGCCGGTCTTTGGCGGCTGGCCTCCCTCCTCTTATCCGAGGCAGAGGGGTCCAATATTTGGACAGCGCTGCTTGACTTCCCTCATTTTCCATGTGGTTTGCTGACCCCTGCGGTCGTCGCTGCAGGCATAGGTTCGAGCCTCTCTTCATTTCATGCTCCACAGACACTCTACTCGGGGTTATCTCGGGAAGATACCATCACTTTTTGCATATCATTATATGGCGTTGATGCCATCCCCACTCACTACCAGCTCGCCGTCCTTCATTTGTTCATTTTCTTCTTCTTATTTCGTAGTCCCTCCTCGGACCTTCCATTGCACGACATCCATATAGCTGACCCTCTTTTCTGTTTTTTACAGGGCCAGCCTTTTCCCTATGGAACACTCATGTTCCAATCATTCCTACTTTGCTCTAGACGATTTCATGATGCCCTACATCGTGGCACTCGTTCATTCTCCGTTTATTCTGCCCCGGTTTTAGCTTGGCTCTTCCATCTACCTGGTTCACACACCATCACATCCAGCCATTGTCTTGACCCTTCTCATCTTACACATTCTATTGACCATTCTCCCCACCCCCCTCCTCAGCCGTTCGTCGCATTCCCCTCGGCCCCTAGCACTCTTCCGCAGCCACCTCCTCCCATGGCAGCCTCCACTCCTCCTCTAGCTCGGAGAGTCCGTACCCGGTTGATGGATTCTTTTCCCACCTCGGTCCCTGCCTCACCCATTCCGTCACCCCCCCCCCCCCCCCGGCCGGTGCCTCACAGCCTCCTCCATCTCCTGCCATCTCCATTGAGTCTGCCTCCACATCCCATCCGCATCCCTCGCCTCCGACTTCTCCCACTTTCCCCCAGCCTATTCCGACCCCACCCTGCAAGAGAACAAGGATTACGACCACCACATACTAGAGAGATGACTCTCCTCCCAACCAAATGCCTCTACATATAGCTCTCTCCAGGGGACTGCCTTCTTGGGCAGGTGGATGCTAATCATCCAAGTGTCAGCCATGTAACTACATGTGCGTCAAGTGTCCAGTGGATGCTTCTAGAAGGTTCTAGAGCTCTTTGGGCAAAATACTCTTCCCATGTACCTCATGGGGATTGAACCCAAGACCTCGTCCCTCACATCCTTGAGACTTAACCACTAAGCTAAGTGGTTCACTTGTTCACAAGAGCACAAGACCTCCTAGTAAGTCTAAACTCGAGATCTTTGGTCATACACACGGATGACCAAACGGTGTCCGATTTCAGATTTGTCTGAACCGGCCAGACCCTTGGATCATAGACTTACTTTATTACACACCCCCACCACCACCCACCTCGCAGCCTTCCATCCCTGCTAGCATCGACGATGATCCACCTTTCTTGGGCCTCCTTCGTGATGCGAGCGTAGTAGCGAGTGATGGAGCTGATGCTGCCCGTCTCTCCCTTGATTCTGTATCCGCGACGGCTGCGCTTCATCAGCGGTATGCTCTGACAATCGATCATATTCGTGCTGCTACAGCGGCTCAGTGGCAGACGTCGCGCGAGGCGTTGCGGGCCATGCAGTAGGACAGAGACCGATATCGAGATGAGGCTGATGCTACGACTCGAGCTCTTATGGAGATCCGCCAGCGTGCGTCCTTAGGCATTTGTGATAGTCCTGCGTGTTGTTTGGTCCGACGAGAGCGCGATCATCTACGCAGGTAGAGGAGCAGGATTGCTGCATGGATTGAGAAGGAAGCCATCATTCCACCCGCCTCACCTGACTTACATCTACCTCGGGATGATGGTCCTCCTGGGGAGAGGCCCCCTTCTCCGCCGATGCCTTAGCTAGTCACTCGTTCTATGTCTATCCCCTAGGCTCTAGGTATTCAGACACACTTGGGTTTCCCTAGTTTCATTTGCTTTATCCTAGCCTCCTTTTGTTGTTGAGGCAGTTGTAGGATGCAGCTATTTATCCTTTTTTTTGGTTCGGTTGCCATTCCTTGGCACTTCATTTACTTATCATGGACAGCTGTTTCCTTGTACTTTTCTGCTTTTATATGAATTTCGGGTTCGGTGTTCATTGTGTGTTCCTTGTGCCATTCCTTGGCACTTCATGTACTTATCTTGGACAGCTGTTTCCTTGTACTTTTCTGCTTTTATATGATATTCGGGTTTGGTGGTCATTGTGTGTTCCTTGTGCGCTATCTAATTGATTGCTGGTTGTTTTATTACTATGTCTGTGTACAGGTTGGTCTCTCTCTGGTTGGGTATTTCTTTCAGTGCCACCCCTCCCTATACTTCTGTCTCCCCACCCCTCTTCCCCACCCCGCCCCCCCCAACACACCACTTTTTCCCCCCCTTCCCCCCTCTTCCCCACCACACCGCCCTTTCCCCCATATTACTGATTACTCTCTCGTGCTTTCTCCGCTGCTCTTCATGGACCTGGTGGCTGCTCTAGTGTCTTTTTTGCAATCTTGCAGCTCCATTATCATGGTGTCCATAAAAGAGAGCACATTAGGTGGTGGGCAACTGTTGAGCCCATAAAAGTCATGTTGGTCAAAGTCAATTGCAGTCAAAGTCAACTGGTCAACGTCAACAAGGTCAAGGTCAAAGTCAATAGGTGCAAAGTCAAAGTGCTAAAGTGCAGGTGTCAGAAGTGCACAGGTGGTGCACAGTTAATTGTCCACAAAGGGTAAATTGGAGAAAGTGGGTTGCAGGTTGCAGAGGTATTTTCTCTAATTTCCCTAAGGTTCAAAATGTGTTTAAAGTGTTTTGGAAGGTTCAGGTGAACCCCCCCTTGTGTGCAAAAGTGAAGGCTTAAAAGGAAATGTGAAGGTATGTGAAGCGGCAACGTACGCACAGGTGGAAATATGGCCCCCTAATTAAAATTTTTGGTTTTAGTCTAAAGCCACTACAAGACAAAACAGTGAGTCGTTGGCTGCCACTTGTAAAGACAATCTTGGGATATCAAAGTGAGCACCAAGATGCTATTGCAGTTAGGAGCGTACGTGATCGACACACTAAAATCAAGGCAAGGTCTATTCTTGGACCAATCTTAGAGTAAGCAAGAGAAGCATAGGCTAAGAAAAGCAAGAGAGAGAGTGCAATAGTCACCAGTGTGCGACGTAGAGAAGTGGAAGTGTAAGGTGCATGGAGAGTGACTAAGGATTTGTGCAGAGAGTGCTAAGCTATACTCCCCCAAAGATCTCAAGGTCTCACTGTAGTGTGCGCGTGCCGACAGAAGGTATTCACTCCTCCCCCTTTGTGGAAGCTTGGTGCAAGGTGTGCACAAGGATAAGCTTGAAGCAGGTGGAGGTCTGGTGCAGAGGAGGCCGGCGGCAAGAAGACTTTGGGATATTTGGTATTTTGTAAGTGGGCACTCTGTGGGATTGTGCACAGAGCTATTGGCTTGTCTTGTACTTCAAACATTGTAATTGTCTTACTGTAATCAATCGGCAGAAGCTTCCAGGTGTATTTTCTCTTCTTGTTTCTTTCCTTTTCTCCTACAAACCCTCAAACTCCTTCTCGTCTAAGAATCCCCCAACACTCACACTTATTGATATGCACTTATACACTTATACATGATGAAGATTCACTTTCACACATATACGCATGCACATACACACACATATATACACACAGATACATGTGCACATACACTTAGACATACACACATATACACATGCATATGCACAAACATTCCTACAACCACATAAAAAGACTTACATGCATGCATTATTGCATATATATATATATATATATATATATATATATATATATATATATATATATATATATATATATATATATATATATATATATATATATATATATATATATATATATATACATACATATACACACATTAACATATACGCAAAACATATACGCAAATACATGTATATGCACATCCACATGGATGCAAATTCACATGGATGCAAATGGAAATGCATCCACATACACATGCATGTTTCATACATATACACATGCATATACATATACACATATACATATACATATACATATACATATAGACACATATACATATACATGCATATACATATACACACACATAAACATGCACATGCACATACTTATACACACATATACACTTATACATGCACATGCACATACATAGATATACACACACATACACATGCACATACACTACAAGAAAAAGGTGGGCATAGCAACACCCCCGAATTGAAAAAAAAACATGTACCGTCGCTTATGCGACGCTGGCGTCACATAAGCGACGGTCAATTTTTTTATTTATTTTTTTTAAGTGACAACCGTCGCATAAGCGATGATAGCATCGCTTATGCGACGCTAAATTAATAGCGTCGCAAATATAGCGACGGTATTTGCGACGTTGGCAAACTGAAGAGCGTCGCATATGCGACGCTCTGGAATGTAAAAAAAAATAAATTGATTTCTTCCGGCACATTTGTGCTGTGATTTGGACGCGAGAGACCAAGAGAGAGAGAGAGAGAGAGCACGCGCACGAGAGAGAGAGAGAGAGAGAGAGAGAGAGAGAGAGAGAGAGAGAGAGAGAGAGAGAGAGAGAGAGAGAGAGAGAGAGAGAGAGAGAGAGAGAGAGAGAGCACGCGCACGAGAGAGAGAGAGAGAGAGAGAGAGAGAGAGAGAGAGAGAAAGAGAGAGAGAGAGAGAGAGAGAGAGAGAGAGATCTACTTGCAAGGTATGCGCACACACACACACAGTTACACACACATACATATGCATACACACACACATATACACACATAGACACACACACACACATACACATAGACACACACACACACATACACATACACAAATAATGTTGCATACACACATGCACACATAATGCATACACATGCACACACATATACACATACATATACACACACATACACACACATACACACACACATACACACACATATACACACATACACACACATACATGCATACAAACACACATAGAGAGACATGCACACACATAAACATACATGCATACATAATGCATATGCATATGCGTACATCCATACATACTTACATGCATACACACACATATGCATACATAATGCATATGCGTATGAGTACATACATACATACTTACATGCATACACACACATATGCACACATAGACACATACACACACATAGACACATACACACACATAAACACATACACACACATATGCATACATACATGCATACACATACACACACATATGCATACACATACACACACATATGCATACACATACACACACATAGACACATACACACACATAAACACATACACACACATACACATACATAATGCATATATACATAATGCATACACACACATACACACCCATATGCATACATACATGCATACACATACACACATAGACACATGCACACACATAGACACATACACACACATACACACATATGCATACATACATGCATACATACATGCATACACATACACATACACATATGCATACACATACACATATGCATACACATACACACACATAGACACATACACACACATAAACACATAAACACACATACACACATATATGCATACATAATGCATACACACACATACACACACATATGCATACATACATGCATACACATACACACATAGAAACATACACACACATAGACACATAGACACACATAAACACATACACACTCATAGACACACACACATACACAGACGCGCACACACATACACACACACATACACACACACATACACACATAGACACATACACACATTATGATGCATTCACACACATACACATGCATACACACATGCATACACACATAGACACACATATACACATATACACACACACATACACACAGACACACACATATATGAATACACACACACATAGAGAGACATACACACACATACACATACATGCATACATGTGCATACATAATGCATATGCATATGTATACATACATACTTACATGCATACATACACATACATAATGCATACACACACATATGCATACATAATGCATACACACACATACACACACCTATGCATACATACATGCATACACATACACACATACACACACATAGACACATACACACACATAAACACATACACACTCATAGACACATACACACCTAGACACATACATACTCATAGATACACACATATACACATAGAGACACACACACATACACACACATATACACACACATACACACATAATGATGCATACTACACATGCATACACACATACATACACATATACACACATGCACACACATATATGCATACACACACATAGAGAGACATACACACACATACACATATATGCATACATATGCATATATATGCATACATAATGCATATGCATATGCATACATAATGCATATGCATATGCATACATAATGCATATGCATATGCATACATAATGCATATGCATATGCATACATACATACTTACATGCATACATAATGCACATGCTTACATACACATACGTAATGCATACACACACATATGCATACATAATGCATACACACAGATATGCATACATAATGCATACACACACATACACACATATGCATACATAATGCACATGCATAGATACATACACACACATAGACACATACACACATAGACACATACACACACATAAACACATACATACTCATAGATACACACATATACACATAGACACACACACACATACACACATAATGATGCATACTACACATGCATACACACATAATGATGCATACTACACATGCATACACACATACACACACATATACACACACATATACACACACATACACACACATATATGCATACACACACATAGAGAGACATACACACACATACACATACATGCATACATAATGCATATGCATATGCATACATGCATACATAATGCACATGCTTACATACACATACATAATGCATACACACACATATGCATACATAATGCATACACACACATACACACATATGCATACATAACGCATATGCATATGCATACATACATACTTACATAGATACATAATGCACATGCTTACATACACATACATAATGCATACACACACATATGCATACATAATGCATACAGACACATACACACATATGCATACATACATGCATACACATACACACATAGACACATACACACAGACACATACACACACATAAACACATACACACTCATAGACGCATAGCGACACATACACATAGACACATACACATACACACACACATATACACACACACAAACATACACACATAGACACATACACACATAATGATGCATACACACACATACATATGCATACACACACATATGTATACATACATGCATACACATACACACATAGACACATACACAGATACATACATACACATAAACACATACACACTCATAGACACACACATACACATAGACGCGCACACACATACACACACATATACACACACTTACACACATAGACACATACACACATAATGATGCATACACACACATACACATGCATACACACACATATGCATACATACATGCATACACATACACACATAGACACATACACACACATAGATACATACATACACATAAACACATACACACTCATAGACACACACATACACATAGACGTGCACACACATACACACACATATACACACACTTACACACATAGACACATACACACATAATGATGCATACACACACATACACATGCATACACACACATATGCATACATACATGCATACACATAGACACATAGACACATACACACACATAGATACATACATACACATAAACACATACACACTCATACACACACATACATACACATAGACACACACACACACATACACACACACATAAACACACATAGACACATACACACATAATGATGCATACACACACATGCACATGCATACACACATACAAACACATGTACACACACACATACACACATATATGCATACACACACATATATGCATAAACACACATAGAGAGACATACTCACACATACACATACATGCATATATATACATACATAATGCATATGTATATGCATACATACATACACACATACATACACATACATAATGCATACACACACATATGCATACATAATGCATACACACACATACACACATATGCATACATACATGCATACACATACACACATAGACACATACACACACATAGACACACACTTACACACATACACACATAATGATGCATACACACACATACACATGCATACACACACATGCATACATACATGCATACACATACACACATAGACACATACACACACATAGATACATACATACACATAAACACATACACACTCATAGACACACATACATACACATAGACACACACACACACATATACACACACACATAAACACACATACACACATAATGATACATACACACACATACACATGCATACACACATACAAACACATGTACACATGTACACACACACATACACACATATATGCATACACACACATAGAGAGACATACTCACACATACACATACATGCATATATATACATACATAATGCATATGCATATGCATACATACATACATGCATACATGCATACATGCATACATACACATACATAATGCATACACACACATATGCATACATAATGCCTACACACACATACACACATAGACACATACACATACATAGACACATACACACACATAAACACATACACACTCATAGATGCACACACATACACATAGACACACACACATACACACACACATATACACACACATATACACACACACATATACACACACACATACACACATAATGATGCATACACACACATACATATGCATACAAACATACACACACATACATGCACACACATACACACACATGCATACATACACATACTTAATGCATACACACATACATATGTACACGTATATATAGATTGATTTTTAATAATTTTGTTTTATATGTTAGGTATTATGGATCCTAGTAGAGAGAGAAAGGCAAAACTCACTCTCATAAAAAGTCTTATGAGAGCAAGAGTTCCGTCTGATACTCTAGGGGCCATAATGCATGATTACTCAGAGATGTCTGATGAGGAGCTGGACTATACGATCCAGATGCTTACCCAGCGATCAGATGAGGGCTCTTCTGCGGCTCCACATGCAGGAAGAGAGCTATCTGCTCATAGGTATGTTTTTTTTTTCATAAAATTTTTTAATGATATTATAACACATATTTTTATTTATTTTTATCTATCTATTTTCAAGACACCTATACCACCTCCACGCACGTGATAGTAGAGCAGAGTTGCCTATGAGGACATGCATAGGCACCTTAGGACTAGAGTGTGATATAGAGCTCGAGGGGAACATTGTGTACATAGGGAATGGATTGGAGTTCAAGAGAAGGATGCGGGCACTATGCGAATCTTACCTGCGCTTTATCCACTTACCGTGGAAGTAAGTAAAAATTTTACATATAAATTGAAATAAATATCTTATGTTTTATTTACATTATGTTTTTTTTTGTAGTGAGCATGATGAGATGGATAAAAAAATACGTACTTAGTTCACTTGAGACAGAGTTTGGGAGAGGATGGTTGCTTAAGTGGTGTTTAAAAGAGATGCGGACACTTATGGCTCATTGTCACGATAATGCACGGTATGCACTGCTTTTATGTATATATATGTGGATATGAGTATGTGTGTTTATGCATGTATGTATGTATATGAGAGAGAGAGAGAAAAGAGTGAGACTAGAGGTATAAATACACGCATACACACATATACATCATACATGCACATTTACACACATATACATATACATGCACATTTATACATACACACATGTACATGCACATTTTTACACACACATACACATGCATGCAATTACACACATATAATGAATACACATAGACACATACACATGCTCACATACACGTACACATACTCACATACACATACACATGCATAATCATATGTACACACACATAGACTCATATAATCATATTTACATGCATGTATACATATACACATGCATATATACACACACAACACATGCATATGCACATATAGATACACATACATACACAACACATGCATACACATAAATTAATAAATAAATAAATAAATCCTATTTCAAAAATCCTAAATTGAAAACTCTAATTTCGATATTAGGGTTTTAAAACCCCTAATTTAAAAACTCTAATTCAATCTTTTAGCCATATGTTTGAAGTATATGTACACATTGCATCTATTCCTCCGACATCCTACTAGAGAGATGTCTCTCCTCCCAACCTTATGCCTCTATATATAGCTACTCGAATCAACGAGGATCATAATATATATAAAGATATATACACATCATGTAGATAGGATACATAAATATAAAATGGAGTACATATATTATGCATCACACATACATGCCTAAATGCACACATAAATATATATATATACATACTAACATATTTACATGTACACAGTTACACATAGACATATATACATATATACATGTACACATCACATATACATGCACACATAAACATATATATACATGCATACATATTTACATGTACATATTTACACATAGACACATATACATGTACACAATTATAATCAGTTGCATATATTACATGAATACATGAATATTTTACATAAATGCATATGCATATATACACATATGCATATTTAACACATGTATACATATATCAACATGCAAACACATACATATACATGAAATACATATATATGCATACTAACATATGTATACATATAATACACATGAATACGCACACATATACATACATACATGATAGAAATTTGCTCCTCGAAGATAAAGCTATTTATAAAACACATGAATACACACACATATACATACATACATGATAAAAATTTGCTCCTCGAAGATAAAGCTATTAGGCATACCCCCGAGCTTCCTGTTCTAACTTGGAAGAACATGATTTCATCTCTCTAGTAGGATTCATCGTCATCAAAAAGATTAGTATCATTATCACGTACAATGATTCTAATTTCTATTTCAGATGTTGATGTATCTGTATCTGATGCTGAATCATCAAGAGGACTTTCTTTGATCTCTCTAACAATAAACTGTTCAAACAATGACCTACCTCTAAGTTGCACATGAATGACTTGCCACCAAGGATGAGCTTCTGCGTTTTTATAAAAAAATGCTTGTTCAATATGCGTAGGAAGAATATATGGTTCTTTAGTAGATCGCATTACCTTGGAAGAATCAATTGCCCAAAACCTAGATAATTCCTTTCTTAATGTGGAATTACTACCTTTATACTCCGCTCGAAACCAGTCAACCTTCAATATGACCTATCAAAATATATAACAACAAAAACCCATTATTATGTGCTTTAAAAATAACTAACTCTATAAAAAATATAAACTTTTTTCCACCTGTTTGAATGTACGAAATGAAATTTCGTAGATACCAACAATAGTTCCTACGTAACCAAGTTCGCTATCTATAAGGTTCGTGTCTTTTGAGCTAGCATGTGATAATTGCTTGAAAGAAGCAAAAATACTAGAATCCTCTGTTTTACGTAAAGAATCAATGGCTTTGATTCTAATATGCTGTCCAAAAGCCCACATATTAGTGAACATTCGAGCCTGCAAAATAAATTCAATTAGTAAATAGAAACTAACATACATTTATGAAAAAAATAAAATATTATTTTAATAAAATTACCTTTCGTTCACAACCTATCGTTAGCTCTCTTTGCTCATCTCAAATTTCTTCATTATTTGCGTTGGCGTGTTGCAAACGACTATATAGCCAATCCGTGAAAGAAGATATATCTGTAATCTCATTATTATCGAGATTACGTCTAAATCTTTTGTTTTGTCGCCTTTTACTTCGGAGATTTTGAAGTTCCTCGTACTCGCTAAGGAATGCTTGCATGCATTCGCTATTATATGCTACAAAAGTAGAAACATCATTTTTTTCTTGAAATGTAAATAAGAATGGAACCCCCTTACCTGATAATACCTCATCTGCTATTTTTGAAGAAGACTCGTTGGTCCATGAACGTGGAGCTTCTTCATGAACTCTTTCAAGGTACTCACTAACGTAATACATGCACTCTTCAAGCATCCAACCCTTTGCCATGGATCCTTTTGGTTTCGCTCTTTGTCGCACATAACCTTTTAATACTCCCATAGTTCGCTCGACCCAAAACATCCATCGAGTGTTGACAACACCTGCAATCTCTATTTCATCTACAAGATGGACTAATAAATGAACCTGAATATCAAAAAATGAAGTAGGAAGTTCTTTCTCCATCAAACATAGTAGCTCTTTGCATTCACTTTTTTTTTGTGGGATTGAGTTTTTGTCAATCTCGTTGGATGTAATCCACCTATACATATCATAAAAACAATTATAAAGAAGTTAATTAAAAAATAAAAGATATCCAATATTCATACATATTAAATATAAAATTATCATAATTACCTTATAAGTGATCCAAGACGATAGATCACATCTAGTACTCCTTTTGTTGTACATCCATCGATAACCAAAGGTAAAGTATGTTTCAAAAAGTTATGTCAGTCATGGGTCTTTAACCCAGATAAGCTCTTATCATCCATAGTAAACATGTTTTGAAAAGATGCTCCATATCTTGTAGGAGTCTTAATCAATTGAATTCTATTGTTGATCGTCTGTATCTCTTTTGTTGTAAGTACCCAAGGAGCAGGTGCATAAGTCGTTTCTTGTCGATCTCTATCAAAAACTGGCCATAACTTTGGTTTGGATATTTGATCTTTCAAATCATTCCTTGATGTTGTGGTATCTTTTAGTCCAAGAAGATGCTGCCATAGTGAATAACCAATATTTTTGAATATATGCATAGGATCAAGAAGATGACATACTTGTAACTCTTTCCAATACTCCAAAGAATACCATATTGATATGTTCTCTGCGAGTGCCAATTTTCCTTTACCTCTGTTCACATACTCATTATCTGAATCATCACTGAAGATTTCTGCTTCTGGATCTATCAGAGGTCCATCTGTCCATTTTTTATACCAATCCATAGGCGTCATAGGTTTTCGACACTGACCTGTTTCAAGCTTTCCATTAAAATGTATCACTTCTATTTTAGATCTTAATGGATGATCATCAAGCAACAATCATTGATGTCGAAGATAAATATTTTTGTTGAGATTCTTACTATAGATTGATCTCAACCAATCACCACAATATGGACAAGCTTTATAACCCTTAGTAGATATTCCTGCATCATGGAAAATGATAAAAATATAATTAGATTAAATCATATTTATTTACATGCATATTGAGTAAAAAAATTACATCAATACCTGAACAAACACCATATCTTGAAAAATCGTGAATAGTCCAAGCCACAATACCACGAACCGTAATATGTCTTTCATTGATGCTTTTTGATACATCAATGACATTAATACCTCTCCATAACTCTTGAAGATCGTCAATGAGAGGAGCAAGATATATATTCATATCTTTAACTTGTCTTTTGCTTGGGATTAAAAGTGAAAGCATTAAATGTTCCTTTTTAATGCTAAGATATGGCGGAAGATTATAGTTTATTACTACCACTGGCCATGTTGACCATTTACTGGATTTCATGGACAATGGATTAACCCCATCTAATGCAACTCCTAACTTTAGATTCTTTGGATTTTGTGCAAATTCAGGCCATGTAGAATCAATATGCTGAAAAGCAACACTATCATGAGGAATTCTAATTATTCCATCAGTACTTTTGTGATCATGTCCCCAAGTCAAAAGCTTTGATAATTCGGGGCTTTGAAACATATGTCTAATCCATGGAGCCAATGGAAAATGTCTCAATACCTTTTTTGGGATTTTACCTTCTTTGCCCTTATATTGAGGAGATTGACATTTGGGACATGTCAAAGAGTCTGCATATTCAACTCTATATAAAATACAACGTTAGGACATGCATGTATACATTGATAATGTATACCAAGATTGTTGATTATCTTCTTCATTTCATCATGTGAGGTAGGAAGAATATTCTGACTTGGTAAAAACTTTTCAGATAATAACCCGTAATTTATCAAAAAAAGATATATTAAAAAAAGTAAATAAATAAATATACACACACACACACACACATATATATATATATATATATATATATATATATATATATATATATATATATATATATATATATATATATATATATATATATATATATATATATATATATATATATATATATATATATATATATACATATAATTTTATATATGTGTATGCTTATGTGCATCTTTCAAAATATTCGCGTAAAATTTGATTATTTTGGATGGTAGGATACGATTGTTTGTTTTGGAGGATATGAAGTATGTACCTTCATTGAATGATTTGTCGATTCTATCATATGTTCAGTTTGAAAGTGTGAGAAGTGGGTTTATAATTGCTATTCAAAGAATTCGGCACTGTTTATAGGCCATACGATGGTGACCTGGATGAATCGCATGCACAGAGGTTACTCAAGATAGAGTAACCTGATTATAAGGGACTAGTACCAGAAGGATTCCTGGGGTATGCAGTAAACCTCTTGCATGTCAATGATGAGCATATGAACTTAAGGATAAAAAGTGAAAATCATGGTGGCTTGAGAGGATCACTTTTATACAGCTTGTTCAAAGAACTCCAGGTTTATGACTGAAGTTTTTTGAACAAGCTGTATAAAAGTGATCCTCTCAAGCCACCATGATTTCCACTTTGTATCCTAAAGTTCAGATGCTCATCATTGACATGCAAGAGATTTACTACATACCCTAGGAATCCTGCTGGCACTAGTCCATTATAATCAGATTGCTCTATCTTGAGTAACCTATGTGCATGCGATTCATCCAGGTCATGTACCATTGTATGACCTATAAACAGTGCCAAAATCTTTGAATAGCAATTACAAATCCATTTCTCACACTTTCAAACTAAACATATGATAGAATCGACAAATCATTCAATGAAGGTACATACTTCATATCCTCCAAAACAAACAATCGTATCCTACCATCCAAACAATCAAATTTTATGCGAATATTTTGAAAGATGCATTAATAGTTTTAAAAGATGCATGGGTAAAAGTGTCCATTGAGTTTAAGTTCTTGTTCTTACCTTATCTAATGTAAAAATAAAAACCTACATGTATTTATATACATATATATTTATGCATATATATATAAATCGATAGAAAATTGAAAATAATTATGAAATTCATGATAAAGAACTTCTTGCCATAGTGGATGCATTTGATACCTGACATCACATCTAGAAGGAGAAGCTCATGAAGTTACTGTGTATACAGATCACAACAACCTAGAGTATTTTATGACCATCCGCATTCTCAATAGAAGACAATCTTGATGGAGTAACGTTTTATCCAGATTTGACATTGCATCACATACTGTCTAGGACATCAATAATGTCAGTCAGATGCCCTGTCCAGAAGATCTTACCTTGCATCAAAGAAGGGTGAAGTGGCCTTTGATCAACAAGAGAATGTATTACTCAAGCCAGAGCATCTCTAGTTAGCAGTTATCTCTTCAAGCCATCATGAAGATTCACCCTCGAATCATTTGATCCATGAGAATCTACCACAAGATGAATTTTTTTGTAACGTTAAGGAGAAAGATCAAGAAGGACGTCCAAGAGGTAAACGAATTTCAGGAAAAAGATGGATTACTACTCTATAAGAACCTATTGTATATCCCTCCGATAAAGCCCAAGATCCAAGTACTTCAACAACATCATGACAACTTTGCAGCATGACATTTTGGGGTGAATAAAATAAAAGAACTCATATCAAGGGATTTTTTGTGGCCTCGAATGTGGAAGGAAGTCAAAGAATATATCCGAACTTGTGACACTTTCAATAGATCTAAGCTACCCTGACATAAACCTTATGGCCTCTTGCAACCTTTACCTATTCCAAAAAGGCCATGGGCTTCATTGTATATGGATTTCATCACAAATCTACCAAAGTCAATAAGTATGATACCATTCTTGTTATTCACTACAAGAAATAGGGGGCGTAACGACGCCCCCGAATTGAAAAAAAAAGGGTACCATCGCATAAGCGACAGTAAAGTTTTCAAATTTTTTTTTTCTGGGATTCGTCGCATAAGCGGTGCTAGTGTCACTAATACGACACTAAATTACAGTATCGCAAATACCATCGCTGACTAGCGACATGATTAGCAACGTTGGCAAAATGAACAGTGTCGCATATGCGACGCTCTGGAATGTAAAAAAAGAAAAATTTGATTTCTCCCAGCACATTTATGCTGGGATTTGGACGCGAGAGCAAGAAGAGACCGAGAGAGAGAGAGAGAGAGAGAGAGAGAGAGAGAGAGAGAGAGACGCATCTACTTGAAGCAAGGTATGCGCACACACACACACACTTACACACACATATACACACATAGACACAGACACACATACACATAGACACACACACACATACACACAAATACACACACATATACACACATACACAAATAATGTTGCATACACACATGCACACATAATGCATACACATGCACACACATATACACATACATATACACACACATACACACACATACACACACATACACACACATATATGCATACACACACATACACATATATGCATACATAATGCATATGCATATGCATACATCCATACATACTTACATGCATACACACACATATGCATACATAATGCATATGCATATGCATACATAATGCATATGCATATGCATACATAATGCATATGCATATGCCTACATACATACATACTTACATGCATACACACACATATGCATGCATAATGCACATGCATACATACACATATGCATACACACACATAGATATGCATACACACACATATGCATACATACATGCATACACATACACACATAGACACATACACACACATAGATACATACATACACATAAACACATACACACTCATAGACACACACACATACACATAGACACACACACACATATACACACACACATACACACATAGACACATACACACATAATGATGCATACACACATACACATGCATACACACACATATGCATACATACATGCATACACATACACACATAGACACATACACACACACAGATACATACATACACATAAACACATACACACTCATAGACACACACACACACATACACATAGACACACACACACACACACATATACACACACAAACACACATAGACACATACACACATAATGATGCATACACACACATACACATGCATACACACATACAAACACATATACACACACACATCCACACATACACACATACACACATACACACATATGTGCATACATACACACATATATGCATACATACACACATATATGCATACATACACACGTATATGCATACACACACATAGAGAGACATACTCACACATACACATACATGCATCTATATACATACATAATGCATATGCATATGCATACATACATACATACATACATACATGCATACATACACATACATACACACACACATATACACACACATACACATACACATATACACACACACATATACACACACACATACACACACACATACACACACACATACACACACATAGATACACATGCACATGCATACATACACATACTTAATGCATACACACATACATATGTACACGTATATATATTGATTTCTAACCATTTTGTTTTATATGTTAGGTATTATGGATCCCAATAGAGAGAGAAAGGCAAAACTCACTCTCATAAAAAGTCTTATGAGAGCAAGAGTTCCGTCTCATACTCTAGGGGCCATAATGCGTGATTACTCAGAGATATCTGATGAGGAGCTGAACTATACGATCCAGATGCTTACCCAGCGATCAAACGAGGGCTCTTCTGCGGCTCCACATGCAGGAAGAGAGCTATCTGCTCATAGGTATGTTTTTTTTTCATAAACTTTTTTAATGATATTATAACACTTATTTTTATTTATTTTTATCTATCTATTTTCAGGACACCTATACCACCTCCAAATCGTGATAGCAGAGCAGAGTTGCCTATGAGGACATGCATAGGCACCTTAGGACTAGAGTGCGATATAGAGCCAGAGGGGAACATTGTGTACATAGGGAATGGATTGGAGTTCAAGAGAAGAATGCGGGCACTATGCAACTCTTACCTGTGCTTTGTACACTTACCGTGGAAGTAAGTAAAAATTTTACATATAAATTGAAATAAATATCTTATGTTTTATTTACATTATGTTTTCTATTTTTGTAGTGAGCATGATGAGAGGGATAAAAAATATGTACTTAGTTCACTTGAGACAAAGTTTGGGAAAGGATGGTCGCTTAAGTGGTGTCTAAAAGAGATGCGGACACTTATGGCTCATCGTCGCGATAATGCACGGTATGCACTGCTTTTATGTATATATATGTGGATATGAGTATGTATGTTTATGCATGCATGTATTTATGTATATGAGAGAGAGAGAGAGAAAAGAGAGAGTAGAGGTATAAATACACGCATACACACATATACATCATACATACACATTTACACACATATACATATACATGCACATTTATACATACACACACAGACATGCACATTTTTACACACACATACACATGCATGCAGTTACACACATATAATGAATACACATAGACACATACACATACTCACATACACGTACACATACTCACATACACATGCATAATCATATGTACACACACATAGACTCATATAATCATATTTACATGCATATATACATATACACATGCATATATATACACACACACACAACACATGCACATGCACATATAGATACACATACATACACAACACATGCATACACATAAATAAATAAATAAATAAATAAATAAATCCTATTTCAAAAATCCTAAATTGAAAACACTAATTTTGATATTAGGGTTTTAAAACCCCTAATTTAAAAACTATAATTCAACCTTTTAGCCATATGTTTGAAGTATATGTACACCTCCGACATCCTACTAGAGAGATGTCTCTCCTCCCAACCTTATGCCTCTATATATAGCTACTCGAATCAATGAGGATCATAATATATATAAAGATATATACACATCATGTAGATAGGATACATAAATATAAAATGGAGTAGATATATTATGCATCACACATACATGCCTAAATGCACACATAAATATATATATATATATATACATACTAACATATTTACATGTACACATTTACACATAGACATATATACATGTACACATCACATATACATGCCTACATGCACACATAAACATATATGTACATGCATACATATTTACATGTACATATTTACACATAGACACATATACATTTATACATGTACACAATTATAAACACTTGCATATATTACATGAATACATGAATATTTTACATAAATGCATATGCATACATACACATATGCATATTTAACACATGTATGCATATATCACACACATGCAAACACATACATATACATGAAATACATATATATGCATACTAACATATGTATACATATCATACACATGAATACACACACATATGCATACATTCATGATAAAAATTTGCTCCTCGAAGATAAAGCTATATACAAAATATTTAGGCATACCCCCGAGCTTCATGTTCTAACTTAGAAGAACATGATTTCATCTCTCTAGTAGGATTCATTGTTATTCAAGTTAATAAAAAAATCTATTATCTGATATCCATTCAGAAGCTTCAAGTTATTGATCGATAACTAGAGTAGAATTTACTATCTAATATGCTCATATGTTTTCATTATTGCCATCATTTTGGTAAGACATCAATATAGTCTCATCTTCATTGTCCTTATTGATTTCATTTATTTCTTCTATTGTTAAATCTATGTTCTCATGAATCACATAATCTATTGATGGATTAATATCTATTTCTGGTAATTCCTCTTCCTCATCAATAGAATCAGCATGTAGAGAATTATCCTCTTCATAAAAAATATTAGTATCATTATCACATATAATGATTCTAATTTCTATTTTAGATGTTGATGTATCAGTATCTGATGCTGAATCATCAAGAGGACTTTCTTCGATCTCTCTAACAATAAACTGTTCAAACAATGACCTACCTCTAGGCTGCACATGAATGACTTGCCACCAAGGATGAGCATCTGGGTTTTTATAAAAAAATGCTTGTTCAATATGCCTAGGAAGAATATATGGTTCTTTAGTAGATCACATTACCTTGGAAGAATCAATTGCCCAAAACCCAGATAATTCCTTTCTTAATGTGGAATTACTACCTTTATACTCTGCTCGAAACCTGTCAACCTTCAAAATGACCTATCAAAATATATAACAACAAAAACCCATTACTAGGTGCTTAAAAAAATAACTAACTCTATAAAAAAATATATAAACTTTTTTCTACCTGTTTGAATGTACGAAATGAAATTTCGTAGATACCAACAATAGTTCCTACGTAACCAAGTTCGCTATCTATAAGGTTCGTGTCTTTTGAGCTAGCACGTGATAGTTGCTTGAAAGAAGCAACAATACTAGAATCCTTTGTTTTACGTAAAGAATCAATGGCTTTGATTCTAATATGCTATCCAAAAGCCCACATATTAGTGAACATTCGAGCCTGCAAAATAAATTCAATTAGTAAATAGAAACTAACATACATATATGAAAGAAATAAAATATTGTTTTAATAAAATTACCTTTCATTCACAACCTATCATTAACTCTCTTTGCTCATCTGAGATTTCTTCATTATTTGCGTTGGCGCATTGCAAACGACTATATAGCCAATCCGTGAAAGAAGGTATATCTGTAATCTCATTATTATCGAGATTACATCTAAATCTTTTGTTTTTTTCGCCTTTTACTTCGGAGATTTTGAAGTTCATTGTACTCGCTAAGGAATGCTTGCATGCATTCGCTATTATATGCTACAGAAGTAGAAACATCATTTTTTTTAGAAATGTAAATAAGAATGGAACCCCCTTACCTGATAATACCTCATCTGTTATTTTTGAAGAAGACTCGTTGGTCCATTCACGTGGAGCGTCTTCATGAACTCTTTCAAGGTACTCATTAACGTAATACATGCACTCTTCAAGCATCCAACCCTTTGCCATGGATCCTTTTGGTTTTGCTCTTTGTCGCACATAACCTTTTAGTATTCCCATAAATCGCTTGACCCAAAACATCCATCGAGTGTTGACAACACCTGCAATCTCTATCTCATCTACAAGATGGACTAATAAATGAACCTGAATATCAAAAAATGAAGTAGGAAGTTCTTTCTCCATCAAACATAGTACCTCCATCATAATTACCTTATAAGTGATCCAAGACGATAGATCACATCTCGTACTCCTTTCGTTGTACATCCATCGATAACCAAAGGTAAACTATGTTTCAAAAATTTATGCCAGTCATGGGTCTTTAACCCAGATAAGCTCTTATCATCCATAGTAAACATGTTTTGGAAAGATGCTCCATATCTTGTAGGAGTCTTAATCAATTGAATTCTATTGTTGATAGTCTGTATCTCTTTTGTTGTAAGTACCTAAGGAGCAGGCGCATAAGTCATTTCTTCTCGATGTCTATCAAAAACTGGCCCTAACTTTGGTTTGGATTTTTTATCTTTCAAATCATTCCTTGATGCTGTGGTATCTTTTAGTCCAAGAAGATGCTGCCATAGTGAATAACCAATATTTTTTAATATATGCATAGGATCAAGAAGATGACATACTTTTAACTCTTTCCAATACTCCAAAGAATACCATATTGATATGTTCTCTGTGAGTGCCAATTTTCCTTTACCTCTGTTCACATACTCATTATCTAAATCATCACTGAAGATTTCTGCTTCTGGATCTATCAAAGGTCCATCTGTCCATTTTTTATACCAATCCATAGGCGTCATAGGTTTTGTACACTGACTTGTTTCAAGCTTTCCATTAAAATGTATCGCTTCTCTTTTAGATCTTAACGGATGATCATCAGGCAAGAATCGTCGATGTCGAAGATAAATATTTTTATTGAGATTCTTACTATAGATTGATCTCAACCAATTATCACAATATGGAGAAGCTTTATAACCCTTAGTAGATATTCTTGCATCATGGAAAATGAAAAAAATATAATTAGATTAAATCATATTTATTTACATGCATATTGAATAAAAAAATTACATCAATACTTGAACAAACACCATATCCTGGAAAATCGTGAATAGTCCAAGCCACAATACCATGAACCGTAATATGTCTTTCATTAATGCTTTTCGATACATCAATGACATTAATACCTCTCTATAACTCTTGAAGATCGTCAATGAGAGGAGCAAGATATATATTCATATCTTTAACTTGTCTTTTGCCTGGGATTAAAAGTGAAAGCATTAAATGTTCCTTTTTAATGCTAAGATATGGCGGAAGATTGTAGTTTATGACTACCACTGGCCATGTTGACCATTTATTGGATTTCATGGAGAATGGATTAACCCCATCTAATGCAACTCCTAACTTTAGATTCTGTGGATTTTGTGCAAATTCAGGCCATGTAGAATCAATATGCTGAAAAGCAACACTATCATGAGGAATTCTGATTATTCCATCAGTACTTTTGTGATCATGTCCCCAAGTCAAAAGCTTTGATAATTCGGGGCTTTGAAACATATGTCTAATCCATGGAGCCAATCAAAAATGTCTCAATACCTTTTTTGGGATTTTACCTTCTTCGCCCTTATATCGAGGAGAGTGAGATTCGGGACATTTCAAAGAGTCTGCACATTCACCTCTATATAAAATACAATCGTTAGGACATGCATGTATACATTGATAATCTATACCAAGATTGTTGATTATCTTCTTCATTTCATCATGTGAGGTAGAAAGAATATTCTGACTTGGTAAAAACCTTTCAGATAATAACCTGTAAGTTTATCAAAAAAAGATATATTAAAAAAAGTAAATACACACACACACACACATATATATATATATATATATATATATATATATATATATATATATATATATATATATATATATATATATATATATATATATATATATATATATATATATATATATGCATATAATTTTATATATGTGTATGCTTATGTGCATCTTTCAAAATATTCGCACAAAATTGGATTGTTTTGGATGGCAGGATACGATTGTTTGTTTTGGAGGATATGAAGTATGTACCTTCATTGAATGATTTGTCGATTCTATCATATGTTCAGTTTGAAAGTGTGAGAAGCAGGTTTATAATTGCTATTCAAAGAATTTGGCACTGTTTATAAGCCACACGATGGTGACCTGGATGAATCGCATGCACAGAGGTTACTTAAGATAGAGCAACCTGATTATAAGGGACTAGTACCAGCAGGATTTCTGGGATATGCAATAAACCTCTTGCATGTCAATGATAAGCATGTGAACTTTAGGATACAAAGTGGAAATCATGGTGGCTTGAGAGGATCACTTTTATACAGCTTGTTCAAAGAACTTCAGGTTTATGATACTGAAGTTTTTTGAACAAGCGGTATTGAAGTGCTCCTCTCAAGCCACCATGATTTCCACTTTGTATCCTAAAGTCAGATGCTCATCATTGACATGCAAGAGGTTTATTGCATACCCTAGGAATCCTGCTGGCACTAGTCCATTATAATCAGATTGCTCTATCTTGAGTAACCTCTGTGCATGCGATTCATCCAGGTCACCATTGTATGGCCTATAAACAGTGCCAAATTCTTTGAATAGCAATTATAAATCCGCTTCTCACACTTTCAAACTGAACGTATGTGTGAATCGACAAATCATTCAATGAAGGTACATACTTCATATCCTCCAAAACAAACAATCGTATCCTGCCATCCAAACAATCAATCTTTTCGCAAATATTTTGAAAGATACATTAATAGTTTTAAAAGATGCGTGGACCAAAAGTGTCCATTCAATTCAAGTTCCTGTTCTTACCTTATCTAAAGTAAGTATAAGAACCTGCACACACACACACACACACACACACACACACATACATATATATATATATATATATATATATATATATATATATATATATATATATATATATATATATATATATATATATATATATATATATATATATATATATATATATATATATATATATATATATATATATATATATATATATATATATATATATGCATATATATATAAATAGATAGGAAATTGAAAATTATACCTTAATAGTGTTGAAACAGATACATTACTCCATCCAAAACGATTTTGAAGGTTGAGAAGAAGTAAGCTCGCACTTAGTCGTGTCAAACGACTTCCTTCATATACATGCTTTAGACATTCCTCTCGAAGATATTTCTCATTTTTAGAAATATCAATGCTCTCACTGTCATTTTGATACCAATCCTCAATTAAATCTGCCATGCCATCATCTTCATCATTGTCACACAAATCTTGTAGTTTATCGTCTTTTGAATATAGATCTTTCAACTTTGCATATTGCACAGGATTAGTTTTGTGTAGCCTTCTCATGGAAGCCTCTAATAAATGAGGTCTTAGTGGTAATTGTGAATGCTGTGGAGGAATATCATCAACATCATACGTTGGAATCTACACATATAAATAAAATTCATTAGTATTCCATAAATGAATAAAAAGTAAACTTTAAATATAAAATTAAGTATATAACTTATTAAATATGGATAGAAAAGTTTTATTCTCTCTAGCTAAAAGGTGCTCTTAGAGGTCTACGCCATCCATAATTCACTAATAGTTCATCACCAGCATGTAATGTAGTAATAGCATTGACAGCTATGTATCTTGATACATCTCTACTCATGTATGGTGATTCATGACTATTTTCACGCTCCTCAAATGTGCAATTAGTCCTTGAACTATTATGTAACCCTCAACTACTATTTATTAAACCTGCTATATTTCCATGTGTGTAAGGTCTTCCATCAATATATAATCTTTCATTTTTTGCATGTAAAATCCTTCTACTAGTAAGGGATGCTGCATTCAAGCATATTCCATAAGTACTCATGCTTTGAACATAATGTGAAAGTCGATGCCAATCTGCCCATCCATATATAGAACCACAAAATGACATAAGAGTGACTTCAGAGTTCGGAGGCACATACAAATCCTCTACAATAAAGAGACCATGACCAGCATTAATAATAGTGGATGGAGCAATCATATGGCGGTTACCCCAAAAGTTGAAAACCTCTCCATCTAAAGGAAGTGGTCCTCTATTCCATCCTCCATATCTTCTTCTATCATATGTTTGTACTAAAGAACAATCACGAGCTAGCAATGGATAATCTCCAGCCGTTTCATTCTCTAAACCAGGAGGTAGAGGCTTTCTAGAAACCTCTGCTTGTAATTGATGAACAGCAAGTCCATGACGTGTACGAGGTGTATTAACATTATGAGAAAAATTATCATCATCATCATCATCGAGCAAGTATTCCTGTATATCAACAGTAATTTGATTTCATATATGGTTTTTAAATAAAATAATGACATTAATATATATAGAAAATACATACCCAAGCATTATCACGTTGACTAGGTGATGGTGCACGCTCAAAAGTACCATACTCTGCCTCATGTTCAATACATTCCAATCGTGGTCTTCGATACATGCCATAACAAGAGTTATACCAACATATAATATGCTCTTCATAGTAAAATTCATCATAATTCCTATCGGAGGACACATGTGCAGTTGTTGCATGGGTAGGAGGTGGTGGAGTACCCTCTGATTGATCAGAATCTGCACATAATAAGAAACAAAAAAAAATATAAGTTATGTATCCATCAAATATATTTAAAATTAAATGTTTGATATACTTACAGTATAAAGTCGTTGCACGATGAGGAGACGGTGGTGGAGTTCCATCTGATTGATCGGAATCTACAAATAATGGTATTTGATATTAATAATCTGATTATCTACATACATAAAAAATTCACATATACATATTTACACATACACACATATTCAGATATACACATTTACACATACACACATATTCACATATACACAACTACACATTATTGTGGGATAAATGCATGTATTTTGTATGAATGAGTGTATATGCATGCATGTGTGTGTACGTATAAATGTGGATATGTATATGTGTGTTTATGTTATATATATGCATATGTGTATATGTATACATATATGTATGCATATATGTTTGCATGTATATGTGTATGTGGGTATGTGTATGTGTATGTGTATGTGTATGTGTATGTGTGTGTATATATGTGTATGTATTCTGATTTTTTTTTTGTTTGAGATAAAATTAACAGGAGATATTGTATGGTCGAAAAAAATAAGAGGCGAGCTAACATACCACCTGAGACGTGGCAGTTTTTTTGTAGATAGCTACGTCTTCAGGAATCATTTCGTCAACAGAAGGTACACAAATTAATAGTTTATATTTATAATTTTTATATATTTTAGTAATTTTTTACATTTAATTTATGTATTTTTTTTCTTCAATAAACAGGCTGCTGCAAAGAAGAGAGTGGAGTCGGGCCACACATCGCACCTAGGCCAAATGGGCCATAATGGTTTTGTAGCTATGTTTGTAAGTATATGTGTTATTGTGAGTATATTTTTTATTTTAGTTAAAATGCAAGCAACTAATGTTTTTTATTTCTTTCATTGCAGTGGAAGGCTTATGGCTGATATCCTATGAAACATGAGATCGAGTATGCTACACATTTTGGATATCGGCGTTTGAGCGAGTATATGCAAGATCATCCTAATGCCTTTGTGAGTATTTTTAAATTTTATATAATTATTTTATTTTTATGAATGGTTTAATTTTTTTATTTATTTATGTTTGTTATATGTAATACAGGAGTATTATGGAGAGACAAATATGGATGAGGTGAAGACATAGACACAGGAGGGATGATCTCAATCGTCACAAGGTGATCATGACGATGAGGATGAGGAAGATCAAGATAATCATGATATTGCTGATGATGATCATCATGATGATGATGATGATTAGGATTTTAGTTGATTATGACATTCGATTATATGTATTTACATATATATATATATATATATATATATATATATATATATATATATATATATATATATATATATATATATATATATATATATATATATATATATATATATATATATATATATGTATATATATATATATATATTTATCTATATATTTTTCATTTCAGTTATGTTTTGAATTGTGTGTATGGTATTAAGTAATGAAGAGTTTTGTTCTATTGATTGTTATTATTGTTTATATTAAGCATGTGTTTTAATACTTTAATTATATAATTCATTCATATGTGTGTACCTAAGTGTATATGTATGTATGTGCATGTGTATGTGTGTGTATACGTATGTATGTGCATGTGCATGTGTAAGTGTATATGTGTATATGAGTATGTGCATGTGCATGTGCATGTGTATGTGTGTGTATATGTATGTGCATGTATATGTGTAACTCTATGTGTATATGTGTGTATGTGCATGTATATGTGTATATGTAGGTATGTGCATGTGTGTGTGCATGTGTATATGTGTTTTAATACTTTAATTATATAATTCATTCATATATGTGTACCTAAGTGTATATGTATGTGTGTGTATATGTATGTATGTGCATGTGTATGTGTGTGTATATGTATGTATGTGCATGTGCATGTGCATGTGCATGTGCATGTGCATGTGCATGTGCATGTATAAGTGTATATGTGTGTATGAGTATGTGCATGTGCATGTGTCTGTGTGTGTATATGTATATGCATGTATATGTATAACTCTATGTGTATATGTGTGTATGTGCATGTATATGTGTATATGTAGGTATGTGCATGTGTGTACATGTGTATATGTGTTTTAATACTTTAATTATATAATTAATTCATATGTGTGTACTGAATAGGCTCTTAAGCCCAAGGAAAAGATGATTGTGGAAGCCTTTATTTTGCTCAAACCCCTCGGAATCGGTCCAATTGGATTACCTGGAGCCCATAATTATCCCTCGAGGAATCCTTCCTTTGTATATGTACTAGTTCATATGCGTCTCGGCAAACGCACCAAAATGATTCCTCTCCTAGTCCAAGGGAAAGTGCCTACACACAATGATATTTTGCCAAAACTTTCTGAAACTAGGTCAGTTTGGGTCTCCCTAAGTCCACAATTTACTCTGATGTATAGCGGGCAGATACGGGCAAATACATGCACCAAGGGGCATCCAACTCTAGTGGTTACCTTTTAGCAAACTCTCTTCTCTCACTCTCACACATACCTATGCTTTCACACACTCTCATGCACTCTTACTTCCCCTTCCCCTCTGTTCCTTTCCGTTCTCCTCTTACACGCATGCACACACCAACACTTATACACCCTCTCACACGCTGTGGTCGGGTTCAAGCGCGCTTAGGGGTGCAAACAGGTTGCCAAGAAAGTGACCTTGGTGGATCAGGACAATTGTCGATAATACGACGCACGCGGGGTGCTTGTAGCAATCTCAGGATATTGTAGTATTTGGGGAAAGCAATTCGTCCTTTACTCCTATGCTTAGTAGTCACCCATTATTTCCATTATTTATCATGCGTAAATCGTTTAAAAGATCAGAAAACCTTGTTACAAAGATCAAGTTCAAAAGTAAGGATTATTTCATGGATGGTCAACAGTTCAATTACATCGTAAATCAAAGAAACGGTTGATGATTAAAAGAGTAGTTGATGGAGGACTACGGTGAACATAATCTTCATATAGCAATCGGCCTTTCTATGAATATCACAACAGGTCACATATCAACTGCAAGTGAGAACCTCCCTATTCACATGGCATTGTCACACTTTATCCAAAAGTTTGTTTATTAATAATCATTCAAACCTCTGAACGTAAGTCATCAATAGTTACTTTAAATTTCTTAAATCGAAGGTCTAACGTCATCATCGTTCCATAGCAATTTGAAGTAGACCTTTAGGACAGCGTTCACCAAGTATTATTAAAATAGCACAAAAACAAGATTATAACCCCCCGCATAACTAACAGCATCGACAAAAACAAGACTTTTCACTTCAAACAAGTTTGCAAACACAAGTTCAAAAATATACCCTCCGGTAATCTGTATTGAGAGAAAAAAAAATACTTCTTGTCAAATTGCTGCAACTCCAAAGAACATACAACATTTCTACCGCACTGTAGACAGGTTAAACTAATAGATTTTGCAATCAGCGCACGCCAGTTTTCGGACTTAGCTTATCAAATTAAATGATGCAATCAAATGATCAACCATTCTATAGCGCAAATAAAATATTATGTATCAAACGTTTTATGTTTAGAACTGGGCACGAATATGCAGATAATTTTTGGCAATTCATTGACAATAAAATCATAACTCAGAATAGAGAGTAAACATGTCAAATAAGCCTCGAGAGTTGTGCTACTTCAATCGCTCCATTCTTTTCAGAATATGAGTGCAAAGTTCATTTGATATTTCAAGTAAGATAACTACACGTCAAGTGTCAAGCGCATGTTTCATGGAAACAGTTGTACTGTTTATTAATCAACTTCCTTTATAAAAGAAAAATGTATCATCATCATATCTTCTGTCAATTTCTCTGAAAAAAAAGAAACTGAGTTCATCATACTATTATCACGCAAAATTTTCCAGTAGCGATGAGTTTTTTTGAGTGGCCCAGATGAGCATGTCAAATATGAATTGATATGAGCACAGTTCAAGGATGAAAAAGTGATGAATTCAACATATGGAAAGCGAAAAAAACTGATGGAGCAGATAAGGGAACAAGTTTTCAGCATATGCAACACGATTCAGGACTCTAGACAGTTCGAAATGTTTGTTGAGAATACATATGGAGTTTTCATCACCAGCAATAGATATTTTAGAGTACGGAGAACTATTTATATTCAACAGGGCACATGGTTACCAGAAAAATGTGAGAGGGTGTCGTATTCAGCATCGTTAGATAGATGCGTCCTTATCAGATGATTGCTATGCTAGTTCAAAGCAATAATATTTGCGTCTCTATTAATGATTTCTTCTGAGTTAATGCCACAACAGACAGTGCATCCTCTTTCATCAACATCAGATTTAATCAAATAAACTTTTTACCGGATTTTTTTCTCCATCGTCTGTTGCTCCTCACGTTCTCCGCTTGCGCAGGATACTATTTCCTTCCAAGAATCACCATCAACAGGAGGAACATGACGAAGCCATCTGACAAAGAACTAATTCCACGGTCTTCTCCTCTGCCCGATCTCTAGCTTTCTCTGAGACAGCTGCCAAGTCCAATTCCCTCTGTCGAATCCTTCAGCCACCTCCCTTTTTGTCCTTACAAGCCTCCTTTGACGTCCTCGTTACTGTTCCCCCCTTTTCTTTTCTGTACTGGTTCTCAATTAAATGATACTCGCCTCCGAAACTCTATTGCTTCTTCTCTTCTTACCGAATTTTGGCTTCCAAGGGTAACCTGAATCCCCTGTACACCACAAAACGAGCAGAGAGAGCCTTCCAAAAAACGCGAAGCCTCTCTTATCTCCCCATCGGTGCCCCTCTTCCAGTTCTTTTTGATAAGGCAATCATTCCCCAGCACTCATTTTTTTTTTTTTTTTTCAAATCCGAAAAAAGAAGCCCCTTTGAAGGTTGCACCTACTGCATAAGCCTTGGACATAGTAACCTCCGTCATGTCAAGATAGAGTAGTGTTCTTACATAACTTCTGAAGGTCAACATAACCTATAAGAGCATCTTCAAAGTTTGAATCCTCTAGCTTTGCATTATCGAATGTTGATCCTGATAGAACTGCATTCTTGAAATTAGCGCCTTGCAAGTTTGACCCATCAATTACAACATGGTCCAAGATGGCATTTGTGAAATTAGCCCCTTTTGTTGTCTTGCATACTCCCAAAAAAACAAAGAGAAAAAAAACTATTTTTGTCCCAACCATTCTGCTTTGAACATATCAACCAAGAGTCACCCACGAAGAGGAGAAAGCTATTTTTCTTGACATTCTTTGGTAGCCCATCTCATCGACCAACAAGTTGTCGTGTTACCTCCAAATACTTCTCATCAATCGTCACTTCCACTCTTCAAGTACCTGAAATCAAACATATTTCCCTGGCCAAATAGAAACATATTAGTGCATAAAAACCAACCGTTTTCTGAGCTAACATACTCCCCTCTTCTTATTTGCGAAGTCGTCCTCGACGAGCCAAATCTGTTCCTGCACTCAAATCATCCAACATGTGATCATCACTGAATCAAATACAAATCTTTACCTCGCATACCCATTCTCTTCCTCCTCAATGTAGCACCTGAAATCATACTCATACAATCATTTGTTAGTACCAAAATCCAATCATTTCACTTACCATCTTTGTCCATCTTCTCGCATCTTCATTGACATGTCCACCTGTCTGCAAACTTATCAAACATATTAGATCATTTTTCATCAAACACCACATCTACTACCAAAATGAGAAACATCCATATCAATCATCCATATCACACATATATACTCAGCACACACATCACGATCCGCGTCACACATGCATTCTCGTCATGAACAACACACATGCAAGCAAAAAACCCATCCACATTCCCTCTCGTCACTCTTCTAGACTGTTCGTTCAACGCATCACAAATCTTTGTTCCACCTGAATACTCAACACACTTTCCACACACACCATATATAATCAAAACCATTCCCCACTTCCATTTTTCGTTTCTAGCTGGGTTCTCTCGCCGATTGTTCATTCCCCTTCTACCTAGGGTTTCCACTACCCGCTTGCCTTCCTGTCTATCTCTCTGTTTTTCTTGCTCGTCGACTAGATCATATGCTAGGTCACCACCACACCACTCTAACTTGATGGATACACGATAAGGACCACTCAAGTCTAACGTCGGGTCACCTCGACAAGACCGCTCATCATCAACGTGCTTCCGAACTTCACAAGTCATTGCACCACCTAAGAGCCAAACTGAACACTTCCGGAAGGTTTGCAGACAAACAATGCAACTAGCACGATTGGATCTCTCAAGTCAAAGTCTTCCACAGACACGTCGTAGCCAAAATCCTAGCCGAGCTTAATCTTCGATTCGATATACCTCATCGGGAGTCCACACATAACCCAAATCCCCACAATACAAACACAGATATTCCCATCCGAGCATCATGCTCTCTCACCTTTCTTATGTCCCCCCTCGAGCGAGGAATTCTTCTCATTCATTTTTTCCACAATTTTTTCTCTCTTTTTTCATCATTTTTTTTTCGTATTTACTCACACTTGCCAGCCTACGCTGAAGCTAGATGCGACTCGTGGACTCGACCACCCGATCGAGTTTGTTCCACCCATCTACCAACCCAACGTAGCGCGCGACACACAGACAGCTAACCCTATGCGAAACCGACGTCGGTTCGTGGCTTTGACCACCCGGCCAAAGTGGGTCCACCCACCTATCGGCCCACATAGGCGCGTAGCCACACTCACACATACACAAACATATATTTTTCTCATTTTCTTTTCATTCCTGCATCTCGAGAATTAGGAGACAAAAGAAAGGATCTTTTTCCCAACCCAACCAATCACGACACACACACACATATATCCCCTCGTGGACATCCCAATGAGACATATCTCCTCTCTGCTGCCACTCAAGCCAAAATCCAGCCACTAATGCCATGGTCAACCCGTCCTCGCAAAACCCGCACATACTAACCACCTTGTCGACCTGAAACCTCAAAAAGTGTCACTTTAGTTCCTAAGTGTACAACACACTTGGTCCACCCGTCCTCACATCTCAGACTCGTAATCCGCAAAGCAAACCCTAATCAGACTCAACCCATCCTCACCAAGATCCATGGCCTCGTCTATTCTTTTCATCTCCAACCTCTACCTCGCAGAGCTTCTACATGATTCGACAGCTTGCTGATATTGTCCTCTAGCCAGGCGATACGGTCTGGAAGGCCACCATTCATTACTACACCTCTTAATGCCTCGAGCTTCAAAGCTAAATCCCTTATCCCTTCTTCTTTTCGCTCATCACTGCCTTGGAGTCGAAAAATCTCATCATCCACTTGATGGAACCGAACCCACATTTTCTTCTTATCCTCTTCTAAATGGCTCATCTTTCTTTCTATTTCCAAAGGAACCTCCTCGCTCCTCCCGACTTGGCCAGACAACTTTTCAACCTCTTCTCGAATCGACCTCTCCTCCCAGATTCTATTCATATTTTCTACTTCCACATCATCCACTTTTTTCGACAACTCCTTCGCCTTTTCTAACTCCACGCCTATCGCCTCTAACTTGTCCAACATCACTTTTAGCTCTTCCTCTATTCTACCTACTTTCGGATCTTCTACTCGTTCTCGGGTCTCATCGTCTTTCTGATTCATCCACCTACCGAGCTTGCTACTCAGTCTTGCATTCTCTTTCTCTACACGTCTCATTTTCTCATCACTCTCCGCTTGGGCACTTTTCATTCTTTCTAAATCGAGGTGGAACTCGTCACATGTCTTACCTGCTTGATCACTATATCGACAGATTATGCTTTGTACCTTCTCAATTTCATGCTCCATTCGTTCGACTCTCCTCATCAGGTCATCCTCGTCTCTTGAGAGCTCTTCTTCAATCGCAACTCCAAAGCAGTCGGCTACCATCAAACCGGATCTCAAGTCCCAGACCACGTTTTCACTCTCGGGCTTCACAAGATCTTGCCTCCAGCTTTTGTTTACTCTTTTCCACTCCTTGTTTTCATTTTTCAACATTTGTACTTGCTTTTCCCAAGTTCCTAGGACCTCGGCCATTTTCACTTGATTTTCCTCTAATTTCTCTATTTTGATCCTCTCGTTATCTTGCTCCACATGCAACCAATTGACTTGACATTCCAAGCTCTTCACAAGTTCTATCAAGTCTCGATCATGAGATCGAGTGTCCTTGCTTCCACTTGCTCTCGCAGTTTCCGTCGATGAAGTAACTCCACCCTTGTCAACTTCCACATACAAGGAGGATAAGCACCTATCTGGTTCATTCGTTGCGACCTTTATGTCAGTCATCTCTTTTGAGCCACACACGTGCTCGCATAGTCTCTTTTTCCCACAGTCCTCACATGTGGGGACAAAATCCAACGGGGTGCATACACGAGGGCAATATTTGGCTATATGCCCAATCTGCTCGCAACACAAGCATCTCACATAATTTGATATCGGGCCAAATCGCCACCCTCGGTTCACATGATGTCTCATGGTCGGATGAGAATCTATCCATCTCCTATTTTGTCCAAAATTCCCTTGCCTTATATTCGCTTTCTCAAAACTAGAGGCTTGTCTTTGTTGGGCCATTTCTCTAATGAAGATCAAAGCAGATTTGGGATCGACTTGGCTGTGCCACACGATTGGGGCACCAAGCGAACTCGTAGCACTCTCGATGAGATGTGCTAAGCCAATTCCCGGCAGACGCACCAAAATGAATAGGCTCTTAAGCCCAAGGAAAAGATGATTGTGGAAGCCTTTATTTTGCTCAAACCCCTCGGAATCGGTCCAATTGGATTACCTGGAGCCCATAATTATCCCTCGAGGAATCCTTCCTTTGTATATGTACTAGTTCATATGTGTCCCGGCAAACGCACCAAAATGATTCCTCTCCTAGTCCAAGGGAAAGTGCCTACACACAATGATATTTTGCCAAAACTTTCTGAAACTAGGTCAGTTTGGGTCTCCCTAAGTCCACAATTTACTCTGATGTATAGCGGGCAGATACGCGCAAATACATGCACCAAGGGGCATCCAACTCTAGTGGTTACCTTTTAGCAAACTCTCTTCTCTCACTCTCACACATACCTATGCTTTCACACACTCTCATGCACTCTTACTTCCCCTTCCCCTCTGTTCCTTTCCGTTCTCCTCTTACACGCATGCACACACCAACACTTATACACCCTCTCACACGCTGTGGTCGGGTTCAAGCGCGCTTAGGGGTGCAAACAGGTTGCCAAGAAAGTGACCTTGGTGGATCAGGACAATCGTCGATAATACGACGCACGCGGGGTGCTTGTAGCAATCTCAGGATATTGTAGTATTTGGGGAAAGCAATTCGTCCTTTACTCCTATGCTTAGTAGTCACCCATTATTTCCATTATTTATCATGCGTAAATCGTTTAAAAGATAGAAAACCTTGTTACAAAGATCAAGTTCAAAAGTAAGGATTATTTCATGGATGGTCAACAGTTCAATTACATCGTAAATCAAAGAAACGGTTGATGATTAAAAGAGTAGTTGATGGAGGACTACGTTGAACATAATCTTCATATAGCAATCGGCCTTTCTATGAATATCGCAACAGGTCACATATCAACTGCAGGTGAGAACCGCCCTATTCACATCGCATTGTCACACTTTATCCAAAAGTTTGTTTATTAATAATCATTCAAACCTCTGAACGTAAGTCATCAATAGTTACTTTAAATTTCTCAAATCGAAGGTCTAACGTCATCATCGTTCCATAGCAATTTGAAGTAGACCTTTAGGACAGCGTTCACCAAGTATTATTAAAATAGCACAAAAACAAGATTATAACCCCCCGCATAACTAACAGCATCGACAAAAACAAGACTTTTCACTTCAAACAAGTTTGCAAACACAAGTTCAAAAATATACCCTCCGGTAATCTGTATTGAGAGAAAAAAAAATACTTCTCGTCAAATTGCTGCAACTCCAAAGAACATACAACATTTCTACCGCACTGTAGACAGGTTAAACTAATAGATTTTGCAATCAGCGCACGCTAGTTTTCGGAGTTAGCTTATCAAAACAAATGATGCAATCAAATGATCAACCATTCTATAGCGCATATAAAATATTATGTATCAAACGTTTTATGTTTAGAACTGGGCACGAATATGCAGATAATTTTTGGCAATTCATTGACAATAAAATCATAACTCAGAATAGAGAGTAAACATGTCAAATAAGCCTCGAGAGTTGTGCTACTTCAATCGCTCCATTCTTTTCAGAATATGAGTGCAAAGTTCATTTGATATTTCAAGTAAGATAACTACACGTCAAGTGTCAAGCGCATGTTTCATGGAAACAGTTGTACTGTTTATTAATCAACTTCCTTTATAAAAGAAAAATGTATCATCATCATATCTTCTGTCAATTTCTCTGAAAAAAAAGAAACTGAGTTCATCATACTATTATCACGCAAAATTTTCCAGTAGCGATGAGTTTTTTTGAGTGGCCCAGATGAGCATGTCAAATATGAATTGATATGAGCACAGTTCAAGGATGAAAAAGTGATGAATTCAACATATGGAAAGCGAAAAAAACTGATGGAGCAGATAAGGGAACAAGTTTTCAGCATATGCAACACGATTCAGGACTCTAGACAGTTCGAAATGTTTGTTGAGAATACATATGGAGTTTTCATCACCAGCAATAGATATTTTAGAGTACGGAGAACTATTTATATTCAACAGGGCACATGGTTACCAGAAAAATGTGAGAGGGTGTCGTATTCAGCACCGTTAGATAGATGCGTCCTTATCAGATGATTGCTATGCTAGTTCAAAGCAATAATATTTGCGTCTCTATTAATGATTTCTTCTGAGTTAATGCCACAACAGACAGTGCATCCTCTTTCATCAACATCAGATTTAATCAAATAAACTTTTTACCGGATTTTTTTCTCCATCGTCTGTTGCTCCTCACGTTCTCCGCTTGCGCAGGATACTATTTCCTTCCAAGAATCACCATCAACAGGAGGAACATGACGAAGCCATCTGACAAAGAACTAATTCCACGGTCTTCTCCTCTGCCCGATCTCTAGCTTTCTCTGAGACAGCTGCCAAGTCCAATTCCCTCTGTCGAATCCTTCAGCCACCTCCCTTTTTGTCCTTACAAGCCTCCTTCGACGTCCTCGTTACTGTTCCCCCCTTTTCTTTTCTGTACTGGTTCTCAATTAAATGATACTCGCCTCCGAAACTCTATTGCTTCTTCTCTTCTTACCGAATTTCGGCTTCCAAGGGTAACCTGAATCCCTTGTACACCACAAAACGAGCAGAGAGAGCCTTCCAAAAAACGCGAAGCCTCTCTTATCTCCCCATCGGCGCCCCTCTTCCACTTCTTTTTGATAAGGCAATCATTCCCCAGCACTCGTTTTTTTTTTTTTTTTTTTTTCAAATCCGTAAAAAGAAGCCCCTTTGAAGGTTGCACCTACTGCATAAGCCTTGGACATAGTAACCTCCGTCATGTCAAGATAGAGTAGTGTTCTCACATAACTTCTGAAGGTCAACATAACCTATAAGAGCATCTTCAAAGTTTGAATCCTCTAGCTTTGCATTATCGAATGTTGATCCTGATAGAACTGCATTCTTGAAATTAGCGCCTTGCAAGTTTGACCCATCAATTACAACAAGGTCCAAGATGGCATTTGTGAAATTAGCCCCTTTTGTTGTCCTGCATACTCCCAAAAAAACAAAGAGAAAAAAAACTATTTTTGTCCCAACCATTCTGCTTTGAACATATCAACCAAGAGTCACCCACGAAGAGGAGAAAGCTATTTTTCTTGACATTCTTTGGTAGCCCATCTCATCGACCAACAAGTTGTCGTGTTACCTCCAAATACTTCTCATCAATCGTCACTTCCACTCTTCAAGTACCTGAAATCAAACATATTTCCCTGGCCAAATAGAAACATATTAGTGCATAAAAACCAACCGTTTTCTGAGCTAACATGTACCTAAGTGTATATGTATGTGTATGTATATGTATGTATGTGCATGTGTATGTGTGTGTATATGTATGTATGTGCATGTGCATGTGCATGTATAAGTGTATATGTGTGTATGAGTATGTGCATGTGCATGTGTATGTATGTGTATATGTATATGCATGTATATGTATAACTCTATGTGTATATGTGTGTATGTGCATGTATATGTGTATATGTAGGTATGTGCATGTATATGTGTAAATGTATATGTATGTGTGTGTATATGTATGTATCACTACAAGGAATACGGTCGTATAGCGACGGTTAAGGCGATAGAATTTCATCGCTATAAAATTGCAACATGCGTCATAATTAGCGTCGTGCACGGTCCGTCGATTAAACGACAAAGTGAACGATGTTTTTTGCGACTTGTGGCACGACGGGGTGTGATGCTCCCATACAGCATCGCTAACACAACAGATTTAAAAGCGTCACATAAGCGACGCTCTTTTACATCGCATAAGCGATGCTCTTTTACATCGCATAAGCGACGCTCTTTTACATCGCATAAGCGATGCTCTTTTACATCACATAAGCGACCCTCTTTTACATCGCATAAGCGATGGCACTTTGCGGTCGCATAAGCGACGCTAAAAAATGTCGCTTATGCGACGATGGGTAGCATCGTTTAGACGACGGTCTGTTGATGGACAAAAATTAAAACGTTGGAGGCTCTTCGATCGGCATTTTCACACATCCAATCGAAGAGCTCTCCAACGTTCGCAATTGCGTTGTGCTTACGAGCTGAAGCAAGTATATGCAGAATTGTTGTTTTGCCTAAGCTCTCTTTTATTGTCTCCCTCTGTCTCTGTTTCTCTCTTTCTACATCTTTCTCTCTTTGAATTCTCTCTCTCTCTCTCGTTCTCTCTCTCTCTCTTTCTCTCTCTCTCTCTCTCTCTCTCTCTCTCTCTCTCTCTCTCTCTCTCTCTCTCTCTCTCTTTGTTGCAGGTTATTCAAGAAGCTAACCAAGCAAAAAGTATGGATAACTATTGTAAGTACAATTTCTACTCTTTGTATATCATTTGAATTGTGTTATTTTCGTTAGATAGCATACTCACACTTATTGATATGCACTTATACACTTATACATGATGAAGATGCACTTTCACACATATACACATATACATATGCACATACACACACATATATACACAAAGATACATGTGCACATACACTTAGACATACAGACATATACACATGCATATGCACAAACATTTCTACAACCACATAAAAAGATTTACATGCATGCATTATTGCATATATATATATATATATATATATATATATATATATATATATATATATATATATATATATATATATATATATATACACACATTAACATATAGGCAAATACATGTATATGCACATCCACATGCATGCACATTCAAATGCATGCACATGGATGCAAATGGAAATGCATCCACATACACATGCATCCACATATACACATGCACACACACATGCACATACCTACGTATACACATATACATGCACATACACACATATACACACATATACACATAGAGTTATAAATATACATGCATATACATATACACACACATACACATGCACATGCACATACTCATACACACATAAACACTTATACATGCACATGCACATACATATATATACACACACGTACACATGCACATACATACATATACACACACATACATATACACTTAGGTACACACATATGAATGAATTATATAATTAAAGTATTAAAACACATATACACATGCACACACACATATACACATGCACACACACATATACACATAGAGTTACACATATACATGCACATACACATACACACACATACACATGCACATGCACATACTCATACACACATATACACTTACACATGCACATGCACATACATACATATACACACACATGCACATACATACATATACACTTAAGTACACACATATGAATGAATTATATAATTAAAGTATTAAAACACATGCTTAATATAAACAATAATAACAATCAATAGAATAAAACTCTTCATTACTTAATACCATACACACAATTCAAAACATAACTGAAATGAAACATATATAGATAATATATATATATATATATATATATATATATATATATATATATATATATATATATATATATATATATATATATATATATATATATATATATATATATATATATATATCAATGTAAATACATATAATCCAATGTCATAATCAACTAAAATCCTAATCATCATCATCATGACCATCATCATCATCAGCAATATCATGATCATCCTGATCTTCCTCATCCTCATCAAAGCCTTTGTACTGATTGGGTAGTTACAGTGGATCATCTTTCTTGGATTCTTGAGCTGGTATGGCATAGAATATATATATCGGTTCCTTCCTCATCCTCTGCAAAGCCTTTGTACTGATTGGGTAGTTACAGTGGATCATCTTTCTTGGATTCTTGAGCTGGTATGGCATAGAATATATATATCGGTTCCTTCCTTAGTGCATGTATGAAGGCTTTGGCTTTGACATATGTTGGGTTCTTATGGATATCTCGATGGATGATTTTATTCTTTTCCCAATTAATGTCTGGATTATGCTTCTTTAACCAGGACATTCCAATGATAACTATATGTACAGGGCTCGATATTACATAGCAACATATGTGGGATTCATGGTCACCAAGGTGTGCTCTTAATGGTGTGGTTTCCATGGTTATATTCCTAGATGCTAGAGGTGGTCCATCTACTACTTCAGCTACTACTCGTTTGTTCTTCTGAAGTACAAGAATTCCTTGTTTCTTCCATGGTTATATTCCCAGATGCTAGAGGTGGTCCATCTACTACTTCATCTACTACTCGTTTGTTCTTCTGAAGTACAAGAATTCCATGTTCCTTCATCGATGAAACATGAGGAGGCTTGTGAATCTACTAGGGTTGTAAGATAAAGGGTCTTCTTGGGCATGATTAACTTGATAGGTGTAAGACATGTTTCTATGGGTGTAGCTGGAATTATGAGACCCTTTCTTATATCATGGTCTGACTGCACGGTCTCTTTTACAACTAGACTTCATCGTTTCCTTGCTCTACAAGGGTGGCTACGACTTTGGAGTTTGTTTTCTTGTTCAGACAATTAATTACAATATATCCAAGGTTTCCACAATAGAGGCATAACTTGTTAGCTCTCCTTCTCTGTTTCTCTTGTGGTATTAGAGGTTGAAACCTAGTTACATCTATTTGCATAGGTTCAGGCATAGACTCATCTTTAGGAGTGGGTTGGAAGGGTTTCCACTGGCGAGGTCTTCCTTCTACTTGTTTTTCTTGTTTCCTTTCAAAAAGTCGGTTATCACATTGAATAGCTTGCATGATATATTCATTCAATGTTTTAACATCTGGCATCATGAGCAAAAGTTCCTTCACATCATCTCTTAAACCCACATGTAAACTGGTTTATGAAATAATGTTCATGCCAAGTGAGATCACATATCAACTACCTAAATTCAAATGCATAGGTAGAGGCAGGGTGGTTACCTTGATGTAACTTCCGAAGTTTTGTTTCTGCCACTCAACTTGTGTCTGCATCTCCAAATGTGGCGGTGAGTTCTCAAAGAATCCCCTCATAATCTTGAAGTACTACCATGTTCTTCTCCAAGATAATTGGGGAAAACCATGATAATGCTTGGCCATAGAGCAAGGTTCCAATAAACTCAACCTTGGATGCCTCGTCAAGATATCTATCAGGTTGCATACGGATGTACAATTTAACTTGCTCGAGAAATTCGTGAAACTTCGTGCGATCCCCATCGAGCTTTTCTAGCATGCAAATCTTGGGTTCCTTCATGAAGGATGTACTAGGCCATTGATTTACTTGCATACCCCCTTGATTTATCTGAAGACTCTTGATTTGTTCTTGTAATTCTTGGAGGAGTACTGCACCTACATCCATAGGATGTCCCATCTCAACTTGTGTCTCTCGGTGAGTTAGGTCCTCGACCTGTTGTTGGAGACTCTGAAGTGATGCTACAATCTATTGATAAGCGTTCTCCATGATGCCTGGTCTTGGATAGAAGCTAGTCTTGCCAAAATATCAGGGGAGCACTAGATTGTGCTCTCTGACTACAATAGGCAAGATTTTGGAAATACACTTCTGATTACAAGAACACCCACGAAGGGAAAATGATACAAGAATACGTGACTGATACAAGATGTCCCACAACCCAGGACAGATAGGTATGAATAACTCGACTAGAGATGATACAAGAGATTCCACAACCTGAGATCATAAGTATGAAACATGATATCTGGATTACAAGAACTCCCTTCTAAGAGATGAACGAGATACAAGAAAGAACTCGACAGGATCTCATACTATGAGATTACAGAAGGACAAGACAGAATGTCCAAGAACTAGATTATACAAGATTGGAACAAGGAACAAGACAAGAACTAGAACTAGAACTTCGAGAGTACTTACTTGGCGGTCATGACTCTTTGAGCTCCCAAGACTAGTATTGGCAAGACTGACTATGAATGTGGCCAACCCCTCCTTATATAGGTTTTCCAAGGGTGGTTCAAGGGCGGTTACAAATTGATGATATCATTGATGATGTCATCAATTTGAAGCATGGTCTTTGGATGTCAGAATCAAGCAAGAAGACAGTAGATCTTAGGGTTTTGGCACCTTCCAGATGCAATGGAAGCATTGGTCTCCCCAAATTCTGAACCAATCATGAGATATAGAAGTCACATGAAATCTGAGATCCACGATGGTTTTCTTGTCCATGACAATTGATAACACAGAATCATGGAATAGTAGGGAATGGGAGATATCTCTTTTGAGGTGTCCAATGTTAGAAGAACCAAATCTTGAAAAAACAACCAATGATTGTAACCCCGTTATTCCATTTCCATTGGTCAATGTTTACTTTTGTACTTTGCACGCCTTCATGAGAATCTTCAATAGGCTTTTGAAGCTCCATGTTGAATATGAATTTGCAATGAAACCACTAGAGATTTCTACAATAGAAATTAAAAAAATAGAAGATCTTCTAAATTATATTGTTTATCATGGTGGCCTTGTATCTTTAGTTGTTAAGAAGTATGGTGAGTCTTAAAATATTTTACAATGTTTCCATGATTGGGAAGGAGGCAAGATGTTTCTTTAAAAGAGATGTGAATAGTCAAGATGATGGGAAATCAGAGCTTTGGAAAGACCTATGTTTGATTATGACAAACAATGACAGTCACGTTGATCTCATTGACAAGTTAAAGAAGGTTTTTTCATCCTTAAATCAATTATTATATTTGATGGGTTTGGTGTTGTGTGAGAGCTCCATAGATTCCACACATGACAACTAGCTAACTAGGAAAACCACATTGGGAAGAGAGATGCATCTTCCACCGAATCAATGCCTTCAATATATAGCTCCAAGTCCAAGGGGGTAAGTACCTCTCAAGGGGACATGTGTACCTTCCATCGCATGGCTCCTTAAGGTGGTCACATGGTTTTCAAGCTTAGGAAATCACATGGTTTCTAAAATAAGACTCTCCAAGCTCTCACATACAAAGCAAGTGGCTGGGAGAAGCTTCCAATCAAACATAAGGTACTCAACCTTAGAGAATGAAACCTAAGGTTCAAAACCCATCTAAAAGGGTTAAATAAACCATAAATTCCAATGGTTTCTGTTGTGTGGGACTTCCATAGCTTCCACACAAATGAACTAAGAAGTCTAAGAGAACTAATTAGCAAGGCCACACACTAGGAAGAGAGATGCCTTTCCACCCAACCAACCCCTCCAATATATAGATCCAAGTCCAAGGGGTTAAGTCCCTCTCAAGAGGACAAGTGTAACTTCCATCACATGGGTCCCTAAGGTGTTCACATGGTTTCCAAGCTTAGGAAATCAGATGAAATCACATGGCTTCTAAAAGAAGACTCTTCAAGCTCTCACGTACAAACCAAGTGGATAGGAGAAGCTTCCAATCAAGCCTAAGGTACTCAACCTTAGAGAATTAACCCTAAGGTTCAAGACCCATCTAAAAGGGGTAAATAAACCATAAATCCAAAGGGTTTCATACCTAGAAACCCAAGGGTTCTACCCGTTAGACCCATGTAATTATAAAACATTCTCCCCCCCTTAAAAGCATTTTTGTCCTCAAAAATGAGTGGAGATATATACCTTGGGGTATTCCCACATGCCCCATGATCAATCTCAAGCATCATGGCCTTCATCTCTCTAAATTTGCCTCTTAATTTGAAAGGGGAATTCTGCCCTCACTGAATCTTAAAAGAGGAGAATCCATGTGTGGTCTAATTCCCTGCCCCAATCATTCAAAGTTCCATCTAGTTTACATACAAAAAAGAACTGAGCTGAATGCAAAGTATGGAAAGAATAAAAAGGTGGAAGAGAACATCCTTGCCTATTTCCTTGTTTAAGCCATGTGCCATCTGGCTCTCCATAGCTCAAACATGTGAATTAGGTGGATACAAAGTGACTTCAGCTTAATTACTACCTTGGTCCATCGTTTTGCACCACTTGTGCATGGACCTAGAAAAATAAATGAATGCTACTTAAGGTTTCCTTATCAGATTCATCTCTCAAGTCAGAATCCAACTTGTTCTAAAAGGAACAGAATCTTTCATAATCCTTGCCCAAATCACTTCCTTTTAGATGTACACATACTTTGTCCCTTTAGGCTTAGTAAAATGGATGGATTTTCTTGTTTAAAATTCACCTCCAAACACAAAGGGGAGTCTATTTTTATTATTCCTTGTCCAATCAATAGAATGGTATAGGTGGATTATCTATCTAATTCTAAGAGGATATAACATCCTCTTTATCTTTAGAGAGAATAGCTTACTAAAAGTGGTTTCAATGTTCTTTCAAAACTTAATGTAGTTTTGAGAATCCACTTTAAGGGACTAGAATCCATAGGGATTAATCTAACTATTGTAGACTCCAATTGATTGAAACCTACTTTACTTGTTCTTCCAAAAAGATTAAGATCTTTATAACTATGTCCTAAGATGGGAACTTGTTGGAACATCAAGCTTACACTATGCTTGAGGTGAATTTGATCTACATCAAAACCTATCGCATCGAAAGAATATCCGTTGGAGAGTTCTTTTTCTTATGCTCATGTATTGTATTTTTTTGAGAGATTTTTGATGGTTCATTTACCATTGTAAAACTCTTGAGCTTTACACATGTAAAGGTAGAAAGATAAATCCCAAATCCCATGAATTTGTGGTGGTTGAAGTTTCATTCAATCAAGTAATTAAATCACCTGAAAGTAGATCAAACTAGATCTTCACTTTTCTTAGATTGTAGGAAAGTGAATTGATTCCCTCCAACAACCATTCGCACCTTCATTTGAATTCAAACTTCACTTGTAGAAGTCATGGAACACTCCTATAGTCTATATAAAGACTTAAAATCACTTGTACATTACATAGAAGCAATATACATACACTTGTGACCATCATTGTCTTGCTCCTTCAATTCTCTGCATCATCTTCTTCGCCAACAATAATCTTGTAGAGGCTGCTGCTCTCTCTCCAGAGCTCCAAATTGAGTGAAAGATGGCTCATTGGAAAGGTATTACTATTTAGTTTATGATATAGATGTTCATAGCATTTGGTTCAGTAGATTGGGAGAAATCTGAGTTTTTTTATCTTGGGGTCAATCTCTACGTATTCCTGAAAAATAGGAAGTACCACCGGTGAATGTCTCTCATTCATTCCTATAGCATATTTTTCTTATTTCTTATACTTTTGTGCATTCTATACACTGAACCCTATGTGTATCACTCCCATTAAAGGATTTTTTCTAATTGTAATCATGTTGGTTGCTATGGGCATTTGAAGTTCATTGTCTCTTCCATAGATAGTAATTTTTTTGAGCTAGTTGACCCGCGAACCTATCTGTTTTGTATCGACTCATTTTCCTTGATGCTCCAAAGTACATAGTGTGTTTCTTTGCACTTATCACATGATTATAAGGTCTATTTGAGTCTCCATAAGCTCAAGGGCTGGTCTTGTGCCAGTTGGCTAGACCAAACTTCGTCGCTTCGAAATGCATTTTTCTACCTTCTACAAGCTTCTCCAAGTTTCTTTCAGTGGTATCAGAGCTAGATCAAGATGGGTGATGGCTTTCCCTCAATGATCGAGAAGCTTGATCAACACAACTACGTGGCTTGGAAAATCAGGATGGAGGCCTATTTGCAAGGTAGAAATCTTTATGAAATTGTAGCAAGTGATGAAGCTATGCCTATTCCAAGATCCAAAGGAGGACCAACACAAGAGGAGATAGATAAGCTCACACTTTGGTGCGCAAGGGATGTTCAAGCAAGGTCGTACATACTAAACTCTATCTCTAACTTTCTATTAGCACATATTAGAGGATGCAAGACATCTGAAGAGACTTGGGATGCCCTCGAGACTTTCTTTTCTGATAGTACCAAAGCAAGAAAGAATCATCTTTGGAATGAGTTCAACCAAATGAAGAAGACACCTAAACAAATGAAGAATCATCACAGAGTTTGTTACCAAGTTCAAGGAGGTTGCGGATCAGTTAGTATCCATTGGAGAGTTGATTGAAGAAGAGGTCATCATGAGGCAAATTCTCAACGACATTCGAAGGGATAAGCAATGGAAATCCTTCACGATGGCTTATGATCTCATCATGGATGTGCAAACTCTAGACTTCAACATCTTTCTTGGACAACTCTTCAATCAAGAAGCCAACAATAGCATAAAGGAAGGTAACTCTTATCATGGTAATTCAACTAGTGCTCTATATGCAGATAAGAAGGATAAGAAGCAGAAAGGCAAGAAGAAGGAAGAAGATGAAGAAGAGACCTCCCAAGCCAACTTCACAAGCAAGAGCAAGTGGAAAGGGAAGAAGAAAGGACCAAAGCAAGACAAAGCCAAAGGTCAGAATGTTCAACCTTGTGCCATATGCGATAAGACCAACCACACCACTCGGAATTGTTGTTTCAATGGCAAGACCCAGAAAGGAAGTGGAAGATGTGGATATGGAAGCAATAGAGGCAGAGGTGGACACAACTTCAACAATAACAATAGAAGTTATAATAGAAGGGACTACAACAATTATTCAAAAGATCAACCACATGAAGACTCATTGCTTCTTATGAATCTAAGCCACAAAGAAGGTAAAGAAGATGATCATTTGTTCTACATAGATTCAGGATATTTGAATCATGTTGCAGGCAACATTGCTCTTCTATCTAACTTGGAAAGTCCAGAGCATAGACATGAAGTGCAAACAAGGGATGACACAAAGCACAATGTGGAGAAGATTGGTAATGTCAAAGCTTCCAATGGCAAGACAAACATTCTAAGTAAGGTTCTCTATGTACCCACTATCACTAAAAACCTATAAAGTGTAGGCCAAATAGTTGAAAAATGCTTGCAAGTTAGGTTCACCCAACATGTTGTGGAAGATCCATGTCAAGGCTTCAAAAAGATAACCCAAGGTGAGAAGCATGTTAGGCTCTTTACTTTTGAAGTAGGAGAAACCAGGAACATAGCTCTATTCAACTCTAGGTCTCAAACCCTAAGTGAGCTTGAAGTGTGGCATCATAAGAGACTTGCTCATGTGAATGAAAAAACCTTGAAGGATATATATGCAGGGATCAAAGTGTTCTAGGACTGCCGAACATATCAAAGCAACACATGATCAACAGGTGTGATGCATGTCAGATTGGGAAGGCACAAAGACAACCATTCAACCACAAAGGCTACATCCACAACAACTTATTGGACTTAGTACATACAGATGTATGGGGACCAAGTCAAAAACCTTCATTGGTAGGATCAAGGTATTATGTCTCATTTATTGACCACCATAGTATATGGATTGGTCTATACTTTATCAAGAATAAGAATGAAGTGTTTGATTGCTTCAAGAAGTATCTTGCACATGTGGAGAATCATACAGGTAGATCACTAAAGAATCTCAGATCTAATTGAGGGGGAGAATACTTCTCTAATGAGTTTCATGAGCTCTTGCAAGAAAAAGGTATCAAAAGGGAAGTGACTACTAGGTACTCTCCTCAACTAAATGGGATTGCAGAGAGGAGAAACAAGACATTGGTTGGATCAGCCCGAACAATTCTTGAAGAGAAGAAGTTGCCACATTATCTATGGGCATAAGCTATTTCAACTGTTGTGTACCTTGTCAATAGACTACCATCCAATTCAAGGTATGACTCCTTATGAAGCATGGCATGGAAGAAAACCTAGTCTTGGACATTGCAGGGTTTTTGGTTGTTTAGCTTATGTTCATGTACCATCACAAATAAGAGGTAAGCTAGATGAAAGGGCAACAAAGGTAGTGTTTATTGGATATGGTTCAACTCAGATGGGTTACAGGTTTTTCAATCCTTCAACCAAGCAATTCACTACAAGTAGAGATGTTGTGTTTCAAGAACACAGCTCTTGGTATGATGAAGACAAACAAAAGGTAACACTACCATATGATCTTGATTCTGACTCTTATCAGTTAGGAAGCAAGCATGATACACAGGTCTAGGATCCAAGAAGTGATACAGATGATGACCAAGATGAAAGGGAAAAGGATTACAAGCAATGGAAGTCAAGAGGCAAAGCAAAGATGCAAGAGGTTGGAGAATGCTCCAAACAAGTACCTAGAAGATCAGCAAGAGAGAAGAAATAACCAGAAAGGTATGGACATGATTCCACATTTGTTATGAAGCATTCAATATACTTGGCAAAAGACTCTATTTCAGAGGAACCATCAACCTATGAAGAGGCAAAAGGAAACCCTAATTAGGAAAAGGCCATGAAAGAAGAGATAGATGCATTGAAGGAAATAGACACTTGGGATTTGCTTCCAATATCGTTGAATCAAAAGGTAATTGGTTGCAGATGGGTATATAAAGTTAAAAGAAACTTAGATGGATCAATTTGTAGGTACAAGGCAAGATTAGTTGCCAAAGGATGCTCACAAACTCATGGTATAGACTATGAGGAAACATTCTCACCAGTTGCAAAGATGACTACAATCAGGACATTGATAAGTGTAGCTGCTGCAAGGAATTGGAGACTCCTCCAACTTGATGTGAAAAATGCATTCTTAAATGGTTGGATAAGTGAAGAGGTATACATGTGACAACCACCAGATTTTGAAAACCCTAATCATGCATCTTATGTTTGCACACAAGAAAGCATTGTATGGATTGAAATAAACTCATAGAGCTTGGAATCAGAGGTTGGTTACATATCTTCAAGATCAAGGATTCAAAGCTAGCAGCTCAGATCCTTCTCTATTCATCAAAAGAGATCACAATGAGTTTATCTATCTATGTGTATATGTAGATGATATTATTGTGACAGGTGATGATCTAAATGGCATTCAAAGGATCAAGAGACACATGCAAGAGGAGTTCAAAATCAGTGACCTAGGTGAGCTCACATATGTCCTAGGTATGCAGGTGATATACACAGATGAAGGAATGTATTTGACTCAAAGAAGATACATTCAGGATCTTCTTCTCATGTACAAAATGGAGAACACTAAACCTGCAGGTACACCTTTGGAGATGAATCATAAACTAAGTGTTTATGAAGGTGAGAAAATTGAAGACCTTAAAGAGTATCAAATCTTGGTAGGTAGCTTGATATATGCTACTCATACAAGGGCACACATCTCATATAGTGTGGGAGTGCTTAGTCAGTTCATGCACTCACCGAGAAGACCACACATGGACACGGCTAAGAGAGTACTTAAGTATCTCAAAGGTACAATCAACGAAGGTATATTCTATCCTTTTTCTTCAGATTTGGATATCAAAATCTATTTAGATGCAGATTGGGCAGGAGCTAAGGATGATAGAAAAAGTACATCTAGTTACTTAGGGTTTGCAGGTTCGAAGCTAGTGTCATGGAGTTCCAAAAAGCCATCAACAGTTGCTTTATCCTCAATTGAAGCAGAGTATAGAGCCTTGACCATAGCAACTCAAGAGGCAATATGGTTAAAAGCATTATATACAGATTTGGGACTTGTGAGTTCCAAACCTCACATATTTGCAGATAATGTAAGTTCCATGCATCTAGTAGCAAATCCTATCTTCCATACGAGAACCAAGCACATAGAAGTCCATTACCACTTCATCAGGGAGAAGCTCATGGCAAAGGAGATTGACATTTCTTTTGTTCTAACTGAAAAGCAAGTAGCAGATATGATGACGAAGGCACTTGATGGAATAAAGCTTTGTAGATTCAAAGCTATGGCAGGTATTCAACTTATCAGAGAATGAAGACTCAAGCATACTTTAGCTTGAGGGTGAGTTTTTGGGACATCAAGCTTACGCTATGCTTGAGGTGGATTTTATCTACATCAAAAGCTATTGCGTCGAAAGAATATCCGTTGGAGAGTTCTTTTTCTTATGCTCATTTATTGTATTTTTTTTGAGATATTTTCTATGGTTCTTTTACCGTTGTAAAAGCCTTGAGCTTTACACATGTAAAGGTAAAAGATAAATCCCAAATCCCACGAATTTTTGGTGGTTTAAATTGCATTCAATCAAGTAATCAAATCACCTAAAAGTAGATCAAACTAGATCTTCACTTTTTCCTAGATTATAGGAATGTGAATTGATTCCCTCCAACAACCATTCCCACCTTCATTTGAAATCAAACTTCACTTTTAGAAGTCTTGGAACACTCCTAGAGTCTATATAAATAGTTGAAATCACTTGTACATTACATGGAAGAAATATACATACACTTGTGACCATCATTGTCTTGCTCCTTCAATTCTCTGCATCATCTTCTTCGCCAACAATATCTTGAAGAGGCTGCTGCTCTCTCTTCAGAGCTCCAAAATTGAGTGCAACATGGCTCATTGGAAAGTTATCAGTGTCTAGTTTATGCCTATAAATTTTCATAGCATTTGGTTGAGTAGATTGGTAGAAACCTGAGTTTTTCTGTCTCGGGGTCAATCTCTGCGTATTCCTGAAAAATAGGAAGTACCACCGGTAAATGTCTCATTCATTCCTATAGCATATTTTTTTTATTCCTTATACTTTTGTGCATTCTATACACTCAATCCTATGTGTATCACTCCCATAAAAGGATTTTTTCTAATTGTAATCACGTTGGTCGCTATGGGCATTTGAAGTTCATTGTCTCTTCCATAGATAGTAAGTTTTTTGAGCTAGTCGACCCGTGAACCTATCTGTTTTGTATCGACTCATTCTCCTTGATGCTCCAAAGTGCATAGTGTGTTTCTTTGCACTTATCACATGCTTAGAAGGTCTATTTGAGTCTCCATAAGCTCAAGGGCTGGTCTTGTGCCGATTGGTTAGACCAAACTTCGTCAATTCAAAACGCATTTTTCTACCTTCTACAAGCTTCTCCAAGTTTCTTTCAGAACTCATAGTGTAAAAGATTGTGTTATCTTTAAGGGCATAAGTATAAATAGATTATTCCAATCATTTCTTCAATGCTTAATCCTTACCGATCTTTAGTTGGATCTCAAACCTTAAAGGTCTTCTTGATCCTTCAAGAGTTATCTCCCTTGTATTCTAGATCTATTAAAGATGTCCTATGTTAACATCTTAATTAGATCTTTCCAATTCTTCAATTAACTTGAATTGTCAAGTATCAAAAAGATGATCTTCTGAGCTTTCTTTCAAGCTTGTTCTAAGATCATTTTTATGTTCCTTGAATTTCAAGTCATACTTTGGGATGAAGCTTTTAGAGCTTCATCCTTTGGAGTTTACCTTCAAACTCAAAGAAGTTGATCCTCTCCTTATTTCTAACTCTCTATGAGAGATAGATCCTTTCATATTTTGTTGGTAGAATTATTTTTCCCTTTGAGAGGATAATGAAGAAGATGCCTATTCCTAGACATTATCTTCCTGATGTATTCCTTCGGATCATGGGTCCATTTTTCTTATGGCCATCAAGAAAAAGTACTCAATGGGAATCATTACCCACCATCCCATACCAGTGGGTTCTTCATCCAATCCACATAACTATGTTTGTATATCTTCTCACCTTCTCTGTCCTTTTATGCCCTTCATACTATGGCACCAAATTATGAGAGCAAGGACTAAGTTGCTTAGATACACCACTACTAATCATACTCAAAACATTTGCTTAACCATTTAATGTGGTGTGACTCATCTTATCAAACTTAAAGTTTGACTTGATCTTTACCCTACTTGGGTCTTTTGGCTTTTCTTCTCTTCTTTTACCAAAATAAGAGATAAGACTAGGTCTTTCTTGAATAGATCCCTTCATGTTCAAAAGCTTTACCCATGTGTTTTACTTGGGGATCTAGCTATTTTATAGGAAACCACTTTCCTTAGGTCAACATTATTCGAATCTATAACGTATGTTATGTTATCCCATGAAGCATCAAGATACCTTTAGGATTATGTTTTATTGCCTATCCAACTTCTTTTCCTAACCCACTTAGGATTTGTAAAATCCTTATGGTGTATAAAAGTCTTTCTCTTGAGGTCCCAATCCTTGAGAGTTTCATCTAGTTGGAAGATGAAATGAAGCACTACAATACGAGGAAGTACTTCAACTTTATTTATTTATTGCATATCTTTTACCTTGCAATACCTTATTTGGTCTTTTTAAGGCATAAGATACAAGTACTTGGGGACTTTCTCCCCTCCTTAAGAGTTTTCTTCCTCGAAAATTGCCTGAAGGTATATTGAAATTGTGCTCTTTCAATAGAAATTTAAAAGAGTTTATTTTCAATCTTTTAGTGTCCCCCCTAGTTAAAAGAACTATTTAGAGCTTTTTTCTTTTGCTTCTCCGAGCTCATTGAACAAATGTCCCAAGGTTCAAGTTTGAATTACCTCTAAATTCGATGTCCCATACTACTGAATTAGCTTCATTGGTAGTGTAGGCCTAGATGTCCTATACCATCCGATTTACATTTTTACTTAAGTAGAGGTAACTTTAGCTTGAATTTTCGGATCAAACCCTCTTTTCGTCCAATCAAGTAAACTCTATTACTTCTTAGACTTGTAAGTGTTATTTCCATTGCAGAGCATATGTGTTGCCATTGTTGCAATGGACTTTCAACTTACCAATTCTCAAGACTTAATGTCAAAGATTGGCCTTTCAATGATTCCTTTGTTCAGGTGTACACTAAAATATCTTCTTATGTCACCTGATAATAGAGCTAGTTTATACTCAACTAGATATTATCTTTTGACATAATAAGTAATCAAAAAGAAGAATAATTGATTTTCCAATGAGATCTTTAATTTGAAGTAGATGGTAATACTATTTACCTTTTAAATAGTCCTTAATTTTTGGGACATTGAAAAATGGTATTTAGGGTTTATTAACAAAGAACTTTCTTGAATAGGATAACTAATACTTCCATCTTCCAAAACTACGTAGATTCTTTTATATCATATTTTATCTTTCTTAGAGCTAGTAGGTGCTCTAAGTTACCACCATTGTATCATGGTTTTAAGAGAGAAAATTTTGTACTATTACCTTACGTCTATGGCCTTGCTAATCAAGCATGCCATGGGTTTTTATGGAATAATTCCATAAGAGGGACTTTAGGCTTAAGGTATTGTACTATTTTCTTGGCTTGTAATAAGTCAATCATATAGGAAGTGAGTGGTAGTTTTAATATGGCGAATTGGCTCTACTATCATTACTCCTATAATGGAAATTTTAACGACACTTAAACTAAAATACGCCAATTCTCCCTCTAATCTCATTCACCCATGAAATGCATACTTTAATTTATGCCAAGACATTTATACCTTTATTGAAAAAGTCGTAGCATGCATAGGTTTAAAAATTGAAACCCCTCCTTAAAGCATGCAAAAGTCCCAAAGTGGAACTTTGTTCATTCCAAGGATGGTGCAAAATTTCCATGCATGTTTCTTTTTGTGCATATAAGTTGCCATAATGCATACTTCAAAAATCATGACCATATCTATGCACAAACAAGTTTCTTTCCAAAAGTTTTCTTGCTTTTATGATGAGCCTTGGCTTTATTTGTAAAGGTCACTTTTGTAATGATTTATATCCATAACTGCTATTTTGAATGTAACTAGAATCAACCCTGTATCTAGGTCTTTTATTTATAAAATACATGGAAAATATCATCGCTCTAATTAGGTATGAATGTGTCTATGCCCTCATGAATCTTTCCCTACTAAATCAAACACAAAGTGTATCTCTTTAAATTTAACATATATGATGCATCCAAGAATATTATTATTATGGGACAAAATAGAGATAAAATCAAATCCACTAATTCAATATTCCATAACTAATAACATATCCCCCAATTGATAAGGAAACTTAATTCAATTGATAAAAATAAAAATAAAAATGGATGAACAATCATATTTATTAAACAATAATAAGCATGTTTCACATGATTAAAAAAATGCATGCATGAAATTTGAACGCTACATATTAGATCTATGAAATATGATTGTGAATGTATGCAATAATCAAATTATCAATATGTAGATCAAGTGAAGTCTTATGAATCCACCAAGATTTTTCAATATAATTATTTTTATATTTCACCAAATATATATGATAATGCTGACGAGGGCATATAGCAGCTATCATGGACAAAGGAGATCTTCTAAACCTCATATTCCATGTGACTTTTGTATCTCATGATTAGTTCAAAATTTGGGGAAAGCAAATGCTTTCATTGTGCCCAGAGCGTGCCAAAACCCTAAGATCAACTATCTTCTTGCTTGATTCTGACATCGAGAGATCATGTTTTGAATTGATGATATCATCAATTTGTAACCGTCCTTGGAAAACCTATATAAGGAGGGGTTGGTCACATTCATTCTCTGTCTTGCCAATACCAGTCTTGGGAGCTCAAGGATTCATGACTACCAAGTAAGTATTCTCCAAGTTCCAATCCCAGTTCTTGTCTTATTCCTTGTTGCAGTCTTGTCTATTCTAGTTCTTGGACATCTTGTCTTGCCCTCTTGTAATCTCATAGTATGAGATCTTGTCGAGTTATTTCCTATATCTAGTTCATCTCCTTGAAGGGAATTCTTGTAATCTTGATATCTTGTTTCATACTTACGATCCTAGATTGTGGGATCTCGTATATCATCTCTAGTCAATTTATTCATACCTATCAGTCTGGGTTGTGGGATATCTTGTATCAATCACATATTTTTGTATCATTTTCCCTATGTGGGTATTCTTGTAATCACAAGTATATTTTTGAAATCTTATCTAGTATAATCCAAGAGCATAATCTAGTGCTCCCCTGACATTTTGGAAAGACTAACTTCTATCCAAGCACAATCATCATGGAGAACTCTTATGAACAGTGTGTGGCATCACTTCAAAGTCTTCAATAACAAATCGGGGATCTAACTCATAGAGAGACACAAGTCAAGATGGAACATCTAGTGCATGTAGGCATGCTCATCCAAGAACTACAAGAACGAGTCAGGAATCGTCAAGCAAATCAAGGAAGCATTCAAGTGAGCCAACATTAATTCATCCTTCATGAGGAAACCCAAAATTTTCATGCCAGCAGATTTCGATGGTGATCCCACGAAGTTCTGAGGATTCCAGCAACAAGTCAAATTGTACATTGGTATGTAGCCTAATACATACCCTAATGATGCATCCAAGGTCAGTTTTATTAGAACCTTGCTCTATGTTCAAGCATTCTCATGGTTTGCCCCAATCTTGGAGAAGGATATGGCAGTACTTCATGACTGCAAGGGGTTGCTTCGGACATTTGGAGATGCAGACATGAGTCGAGTGGTAGAAATCACTACCATATTTGGAGATGCAGACATGAGTCAAGTGGTAGAAACAAAACTCCAGAAGCTATGTCAAGGTAACCACCCTACCTCTACCTATACATCAAAATTTAGACAGTTGAGATATGACCTCAGTTGGCATGAAGATTATCTCATAAGCCAATTTAGATGGGGTTTAAGAAAGAAAATAAGAAAAACAAGTAGAAGGAAGACCTCACCAATGGAAACCCTTCCAACCCACTCCTAAAGATGAGTCTATGCCTGAACCTATGCAAATAGATGTAACTAGGTTCCAGCTTCTAACACCACAAAAGAAATAGAGAAGGAGAGATAACAAGTTATGCCTCTATTGTGGAAACCCTGGACATATTGCAGTTAATTGTCCCAACACAAGAACAAACTCCAAAGTCATAGCCACCCTTGTAGAGCAGGGAAACGAGGAAGTCGAGTTATAAAAGAGACCGTACAATAAGACCATGATATAAGAAAGGGTCTCATAATTCCTGCTACACCCGTAAAAACATTTCTTGCATATGTCAAGTTAATCATGCCCAAGAAGACCGTTTCCCTTACAGCCCTAGTAGATTTAGGAGCCTCCTCATGTTTGATCGATAAAGGATTGGTTAAGAAACATGGAATTCTTGTACTTCGAATGCACAAACCAACAATAACTAAAGAAGTAGATGGACGATCTCTAGCATCTGGGAATATAACCATGGAAACTGCACCATTAAGAGTACACCTTGGTGACCATAACTCTCATATATGTTTCAATGTAATATCGAGCCCAGTGCATCTAGTTATCATTGGAATGCCCTTGTTAAAGAAACCTAATCCAAACATTAATTGGGAAAAGAATAAAATCACTCGTCGACATATCCAAAAGAACTCGATATATATCGGAGCGAAAGCCTTCATACATGCAGTAAGGAAGGAACCAAAATATATGATATATGCCATACCAACTCAAGAATCCAAGAAAGATGATCCAGTGCAGCCACCCACTCAATACAAAGGCTTTGAAGATGTTTTTTAAAAGAAGAATTCAGATATCCTCCCGAAGCATAGACCTTATGATTGTGCGATACAACTTCAAGAGGGAGCACAACCACCCTTTGGACCAATCTACAGACTGTCCCCAAAGGAACTTGCAGAACTACGCAAGAACATTGATGAGAATTTAGCAAAGGGGTTTATCAAACACTCAAAATCTCTAGTAGGAGCTCCTATTTTATTTGTAGAGAAGAAGGATGGGAGTCTCCTGATGCGTGTAGACTATCATGGGTTGAATAAAGTCACTATAAAGAACAGATACCCTCTACCACTCATATCAAAGCTTTTGGAATGCCTCAGAAGCAAAGTTCTTCATGAAGATTGACCTTCGAGGAGCTTACAACTTTGTTAGGATCAGAGAAGGAGATGAATCGAAGACAACATTTCGAACAAGGTATGGCCATTTTGAATATACAGTTATGCCATTCAGTCTCACAAATGCTCCAATTGTCTTCCAACATATGATGAATGTTATCTTTCGAGAGTATTTAGATGATTTTGTTATAATATACCTTGAAGATATCTTGATATTCTCCAAAAATCTAGAGGATCATGAATATCATGTAAACATATTCCTAGAGAAACTAAGAGAAAAAGGATTATATGCCAAATTGGAGAAGTGCTCTTTTCATCAGAAAGAAGTGGAATTTTTAGGGTACATTATATCAGATAAAGGAATTTTTATGGACCCTAAGAAGATAGAGACAATCATTGATTGGCAACCACCTTTGAGTATTCGAGATGTACAATGTTTTCTAGGGTTTGCCAATTTTTACAAGATATTCGTCAGAGATTACTCCAAAGTAGTGACACCCCTTACCAAGCTTACATGAAACACAAAATTCTCATGGAATGAAGTTGCACAAAAGCCTTTCAAACCTTGAAATTATCATTCACTCGTGCTCCAATTCTAGTTCATCCTTACTCTATCAAGCCTTTTTTTCTCAAAGATTATGCATTAGACTTCGCCTTGGCAGCAATCCTATCCCAACATGGAGATGACGAACACCTACATCTCGATGCATATCATTCAAGGAAATTCTCTCCTCCAGCGATTAAATATGAAATCCATGATAAAGAGCTTCTTGTGTTCATAGATGCATTTGATACCTAGCATCACCATCTAGAAGGATCAGCTCATGAAGTTATTATATACACAGATCATAAAAATTTAGAGTACTTTATGACTACCCGCATCCTCAATAGAAGGAAATCTCGATGGAATAACTTTCTATCCAGGTTCAATTTTGTCATCATATATCATCCAAGATGTCAGCAATGTCAGTCACATGCCTTGTCGAGAAGATCTTATCTTGCACTGAAGAAAGGCAAAGAGGCTTTTGATCAACAAGAGAGTGTTTTACTCAAGCCTGAATATCTCCATTTAGAAGCTATCTCTTCAAACCATTAAGAATATTTAGCCTTGATCCATTGGGTTCGTGAGACTTTACCACATGATGAATTGTTTTGTGATGCCAGGCAGAAAATTCAAGAAGGAAAACTTCATGAAATAAATGAGTTCCAAGAAAATAATGGGTTACTATTCTATAAGAATCTATTGTACATCCCTCTAAGAAAGCCCAAGATCCAAGTACTTCAGCAATGTCATGACAATCTTCAAGCAGGATATTTTGGACTGAATAAAACAATAGAACTCATATCTAGAGATTTTTGGTATCCTCAAATGTGGAAGGAATTCAAAGAATATATATGAACCTGTGACACTTGCAATAGATCTAAGGTACTGCGACATAAACCTCATGGCCTCTTACAACCTTTACCTATTCCAGAAAGGGCATGATCTTCATTATCTAAGGACTTCATCATAGATCTACCAAGGTCAGATAAATATGATGCCATTCTTGTTATAGTGGATAGATTTACAAAGATGGCACACTTCATTCCAACTACTAAGACAATCACAAGTGTAGCCACTACGAGACTTTTTCTCATATACATCGTTAGGCTTCACGGACTTCCTAATGATATTGTCAGTGATCGAGATCCACAGTTTATATCCAGCTTCTAGAACAGTCTATGCAAACTCCTTGGTATTCAAGTTAAATTATCTATAGCCAATCATCCACAGACTGATGGACAAACAAAACAAGTGAATCAAGTTCTCGAACCGTATCTCCGTTGCACCATAAACTATCATCAAAATGATTGGTTCGAGCTACCAAGCAGACTCCCTTCTTTGCAAATTATGGACAACATCCAAGGATGGATATACAACTCTCAAATCATGTCAAGAACCCAGCTGCTAGAGATAAGGCCCAGTACCTTATGGACATACACAAAGAACTCAAGGAAGCGATCCATAAAGCTCAAGAGCAGTATGAGTATTATGCAGGTCAATATCGTGTTCAAAATCCATCCTATCAAATCGGGGATAAAGTGTGGTTACTCATAAATAATTTACAAACTTCAAGGCCTTGTGCAAAGTTAGACTATCAAAGATTTAGCCCATTTACCATCTTATCCAAGATTAATTCAATCATCTTCAAGCTCTAATTACCAAGTACCGTGAGAATACATCCAATTTTCCATGTGTCCATGTTGGAACCATATCAGATTTCACCTTTGATGGGGGAGAGACCTAATCCTTCACCATCTATCGAGATTGATGATCATGAAGAATTCGAAGTCGAGCATGTCCTAGATTCAAGAATATCCCGAGGAAGATTGGAGTACCTTGTTTATTGGAAAGGGTGTGACATCAGTAATCGTACTTGGAACCCGTAGAGAACCTTCAGAGAGCAGCAATCAAGGTTGCAGGATTTCATAAGAAAAATCCAATGAAGCCGAGACCAGAGATCATGACTGCTCATCATGGAACTCGTCGCATGAGGGAGAGATGATGTCATGGACAAAGGAGATCTTTTGGACCTCATATGCCATGTGACTTTTGTATCTTGTGATTGATTCAAAATTTCGGGAAACAAATACTTCTATTATGTCTGGAATGTGAAAAATCCTAAGATCGACTGTCTCCTTGCTTTATTGTAATATCAGAGATAATATTTTGAATTGATGGCATCATCGATGACATCATCAACTCGTAACCACCCTTGGAAAACCTATATAAGGAGGGGTTGACCACATTCATTCTCAGTCTTGCCAATACCAGTCTTGGGAGCTCAAGGAGTCATGACCACCAAGTAAGTACTCTCCAAGTTCTAGTTCCAATTCTGGTCTTGTTCCTTGTTGTAGGTCTTGTCTAGTCTAGTTCTTGGACATCCTGTCTTGTCCTCTTGTAATCTCATAGTACGAGATCTTGTCCAGTTATTTCCTATATCTAATTCATCTCCCTGAAGGGAATTCTTGTAATCGTGATATCTTGTTTCATACTTACGATCTCATGTTGTGGGATCTCGTATATCATCTCTAGTCGATTTATTCATACCTATCAGTCCTGAGTTGTGGGATATCTTGTATCAATCACATATCCTTGTATCATTTTCCCTACGTGGATGTTCTTGTAATCAGAAGTATATTTCCGAAATCTTATCTAGTGTAATCAGAGAGCATAATCTAGTGCTCCCTTGGAAGCAGTAATATCCTTATCAATAATTTTCAAGAGAATTAATATTTCATAATCTTCTTCAATCAAAGGAGGATCTTCAAGAATAAGGATGATTTGTATATTTCCTTCGAATGGCTTTAAAAGCCTAATATGAAAAGAGTTATGCATAATTTCTTATATAATTTATCTAAAATAATTTTCATTTATCTTTTGAAAGATTTCCAATGATCCATAATATCATGGTGCTAGTTTTACTTTAGGATGATATCTAATGTTTTTCAATCATACCTTAATAATACATAAGCATACCTAATTATCTTCATTAAAGTGTTTTGGTACTCTTTTTCTACTAGTATTGTGTGTTTTAATCTTGAATCTTCTTAATAGGATCATGAACCTCATTAAGTATAGAAATATGATCTCTAACCAGAGAATCAACCATGGGAATATCATTTTGAGCTATTTATATAAGAGTGGGAAGCTTTTTACCATACAAAATTTCAAAAGGTGCACAAGCAATGTTGGAGTTAGACGTCTGCGGAAGCACGTGAACAGCATAAGGAAGAAGAAGAAGCTTGGAGCACAAACACACAATACTGAATGTATTACCAGAGAATGTATAAAGATCAGTAGCCCATTAGGGCAATAGGCGTATATACAAGCCGGGGGAAAAAAACATCCTAAAGAGGGAAAAAAGTGCCCCGGCGGTCCTAGTGTGTTCACACATATCACTACCTAAATATATCAACAAATCCTTCCTGGGAGTGATGCGGTGAACAAGGAGCTAGCACTCATGTATAAGGAAGTGTCAAGCTATGTGGAAATCACTCCACAAAAGGAAGTAAGTCGAAAGCTTTGCGAAAAGCTTCAAACTTCTTCCTAGGCAGAGCCTTCGTGAAAAGATCTGCAATGTTCTCCTGCGTGGGCACATATGATCTCCCCATCAGAGAACCTCTCCCTGACATAGTGATAATGCACCTCAATGTGCTTAGTGTGAGCATGGAACACAGGGTTCCTCGCAACTGCCAATGCGCTCTAACTGTCAGTGAAGATGGTGGTGGCAGAAGACTGGCCAACACCCAAATCAGCCATAAGGCGTCTGAGCCACACACACTCAACAGTTGCTGTGAAAGCTTCCCTATACTCAACCTCACAACTGGAAGTGGCCACAATAGGCTGCTTCTTGCTCAACCAAGATATACATGAGCTACCAAGCATGAAGCAAAAACCACTGGTGGACACACGAGTGTCATAGCAACCAGCCCAATCTAAGTCAGAAAAAGCATGCAAACTTGGCGGTAGTGATCCCCCTTTGGGATAAAACAACCCAAGTAGCCGAGTACCACTCAAGTAGCGAAAGATGCGCTTAACCGCCTTCCAATGTGTGACTCCTGGGCAATGCATAAACCTGCTCATATGTGAGACAGCAAACTGAATATCTGGCCGAGTAATGCATAAGTAAATCAAGCATCCAACAGCCTGCTGATAGAGAACAGCATCAAATGCATCTCCAGCATCATGAAGACTCAATCGTAAACCTATCTCCATAGGAGTGGCAATACGCTTACAGTCTTCAAGGCCAAAATGCTGCAATAATGTGTCAATATATTTCGTTTGACACAAAGCCATTCTACCATCAACTTGCATAAATTGAATGCCCAAATAGTGATGCAAATGCCCCAAATCAGACATCTCAAATGAGGCATGCAAATCTTCCTTGAAATCAGCAATATGCTTCTCAATAGGACCAGTGAGCAACATGTCATCAACATAGACAACAATGATCAGAAGCACATCATTAGCACGCTTAACATATAAGGTGCTTTCAGTTGGACTGTTCTCAAAACCATGTGCAACCACATAGGCATGTATCTTCTCATACGAAGCATGTGGTGCTTGCTTTAAACCATATAATGCCTTCTTTAACCTGCACACCTGGTTTTCATGCCCTTTTTGCACAAAGCCACGGGGCTGAAAAACATGCACTTCTTCATGCAAGTCACCATTCAGAAATTCTGTTTTAATGTCCAACTGATGTACATTCCAACCATGATGGGCTGCAAGTGCACAAATACTCCGAACAGTAGTCATACGGCATGTAGGTGCAAAGGTCTCATCAAAATCAATGCCTCTATCCTACGCATAACCCTTTGCAACAAGCCTAACCTTATACCTATCAACTGTACCATCAGGATTTCGCTTCAGCTTATATACCCACTTAGTGCCAATGGCCTTCTTGCCAGGAGGCAAGTCACATAAAGACCATGTACCATTCTTCATTATAGCATCATATTCAGATTGCATAGCAGCCATCCAATTTTCTGAATTTTGTGCTTCATCAAAAGAAACAGGATCATTCTCATCACAGAGACTAGACACAGTCATAGCATAGTAATCTGATGCAAAGGAGGCACTATGAGAGCCTGAACGAGTACAATATGACAAAGGTGCATCTAATTTGCTATCACGCAAAGTCTGCACCAGCCATTTTGGCATAGTTTTTGTCTGCTCAATATCAACTCTCTCATCAACAACTGCATCGTGTAAATCTACATCAGAAATGGAATGATCTGCATCATCATATGAAACTTGCAAAGGCTGCGAAGTTTCCTCATTAGGACCAGCACTAGACTGTCCACCTGTAAAAAGAGGCATCAAAGTATCATACATGTCTTTGGAGCTAACAGATGTCTCCTTAGTACATGAAAGCAATGGCTGAATAGCATCTTCCACAAAGACAACATCACGGCTAACCAGAATGCGTTTATTCTGTGGATGTTTTGATGATAGCCTTTACTTTCAGAACTGTACCCAACAAAAATACATTTTACTGCCTTATCATCCAACTTTCTACAATGTTGTTCAGGCACTAGTGCATATGCCAAACAACCAAAAACACGCAGATGAGCAACAGATGGCTTGCGGTCATGCCAAGCCTCATATGGAGTGATAGATTGCAACACTTTAATGGGATACCTGTTCAGTACATATGCTGCACACATGATAGCCTCAAGCCAGAAACTATGAGGTAAAGTCTGACTCTTGACCATACACCTCGCCATCTCCATGAGAGACCTGTTCTTCCGTTCAGCAACTCCATTTTGTTGAGGTGTATACGGCACTGTACTCTAGTGTTTTATCCCACGTTCAGCGAGAAATGCATTAAAATCAGAAGACATATATTCCCCCCCTCGATCAAAACAGAGGGTGCCCATTTTACATGCTGACAGACTTTCAGCCAAAACCAAAAACTGTTTGAAGCACATGAGCACTTCGGACTTCGCTTTGAGTGGATATACCCACGCATGCTTGGAAAAATCATCAATGAAAGTCACGAAGTAAAGGTAATTTCCAAAAGAGGGTGTCTGCATAGGACCATGTACAAGCTTCACTTTCTGTGTAGCCCGAACTGAACCATCTTTTGGAAAGGAGGAACGCTTCATTTTTCCCAAAATACAGCCTTCACAAACATGTTTTCCAGGTGCCTCAAGTTTGGGCAAAGAGGACACCATTTCAGATTTCTGCAGGCATAGCAAACTAGCAAAATTCAGATGACCAAAGCGTGCATGCCAAAGCTTTGCATCTGACATAGCCTGAGAATCATTTACTACACATGCAAAATCATTTTCAGATCTTTCATAGTCTATGACCTTATACAGCCCATGACATAAAATGCCAGAAGCAATAATAACATCGCCATTTGACAGATCATGAACTGTACATCTGTCATCAACAAATTTCACAACCAAGCCAATCTTGGCTAATGCAGAAACTGATGACAGATTCTTCTTGATCCCTGGCACAAATAAAGCATCTGACAAGATGAAAGAACTACCATCAGCAATAGTCAGAATGATCTTACCGACTCCCATAACAGGATAAGAGGAGTTATTGGCGCATGTGACAGTATTCCCTGTAGGGGCAAGCTCGAGTGAAGAGAAGAAACTGCGCTATGAGGTAATATGTTTGGTCGCCCCACTGTCAAAGTACCAAACATCTGAGTCCACTGCAGACATGCACTGCTCATGAGAAGATGGGTCAAAACTGCAAACAGTAGAAAACGCCCATTCTTCTTCCTGCACAAAATTAGCATACTCTGTTTTTGGAGTAGAGGCCTCTGCAACAATCGTTCCAGCCTCTTTCTTCTTTGCCTCTTTAGCAGCCAGTTTTGGACAGTTCTTTATGATATGATCATTCCCTTTACAGTACTTACAAAATAATTTCTGCTTTTTTTATTTCTTCTCATCTTTATCTTCCTTCTTCGAATATGCAGAATTAGCAGATTTTTGCTTACTAGTTGAAGAGCTCCATTTTCCTTTGCCTTTTTGACTAGCCAAGAAAGCTTGATGTGCAACTCGCATAATGGACCTATTTTGCCTGGACTGATCTTCCTGCAACAGAACAGAGACTAACTCCTCAAATGATAAGGCATTTGAATTGTCTTTCATCATCAATCGAAGAGTAGAAGCAAAACTCTGATATGAATCAAGAAGACCATTCAGAACGGTCTGCACAAGTGAGCTATCTGGTATAACCTCATCAGCAAAAATCAACTATTCCTTCAAGTCTTTGATCTTCATTAGGAAACTGTCCATAGAATCACCTTCATTCATGTGCTCACTCTCCAACTGTTTTCGGAGGTAAGCAAAACGAGCCTCATTCCTAGCTTGGTACAATGTGGTAAGTGTATCCCAAGCATCCTTAGCTATTCTGCAAGAGCGAATGTGAGGAATAATGGAACGTTTGACAGACAAAGTTATCAATGCATGTGCTTGGGCATATCTGTCATCCCAGCGAATCTGCTCTACAGTAGGTGCAGTAGAAACAGCAGCACGAACAGGAATCTACGGAATATCATCTTCGACACCATCATCATTAGCTCCAGCACCTGTATTTGCAGTACCTGTAGTCAGAGGTGTAACAGGACGTCTTTCAACACCCTGCACAATGTTCCACAATTCTTTTGCAACGAGTACATGTCGCATCATATAAGCCCATAATGGGTAGTTGGTATCATCTAACTTATCCTCAACAGCCAACATACGGAATACATCACTGCTTTCAGCCATGGCCGATGACTAAAATACCTTGATGCAAAAAATTGACTGTATCTCAAAAAGTTGAACAGAACTGCCCAGACGAGTTCTGCTAGCCTTGTAGCAGACTTCGAGACGCTTAAACTGGTGAACAGAAACTGGTATATACCTTTGGCACAAAAAGACGAAATAGCCTGCACAAACGCTGCGATAGTGCGTTTTGAGGCCGAAACGAGCTCAGGTCGCGATTTCGGCACCACACAACGAAGCTGTTTTGATCTTTGAAACACCTTGAGTATGCTCACCAAATTTCATGTGAATTTGAGACTGCAAACGAAGGAGTGTCAACGGCGCCCTAGATGAAGCGACAACATGCTCTGATACCAATTGTTGGAGTTAGATGTATGCGGAAGCACGCGAACAGCACAAGGAAGAAGAAGAAGCTTGGAGCACAAACACACAATACTGAATGTATTACTAGAGAATGTACAAAGATCAGTAGCCCATTAGGGCAATAGGCGTATATACAAGCCGAGGGAAAAAAACCTCCTAAAGAGGGAAAAAAGTGCCCCGACGGTCCTAGTGTGTTCACACACATCACTACCTAAATATATCAACAAGCAATAGCATTATGTGATATACTATTATAAGAAAAAAGAAATATGATAATGCTTCATTGTGATTGTTAGGGTTATCTAAAGAGTAAGAATGCAATAAGTCAAGAATGTTGTTAGTAGCCTCACTTTGCCAATTACTTTCAAGATGAAATGCAAAACTAAAATCTATTTTAGAACCAAAATTCTTAAACAATGCAACCCAAAAATGATTACAAAAATAAAGACAATGATATAATAAAATAACTTTAGGAAAATCATAATGTAGAAGAATACATCTAATAAATAATTTTGCAGCTTGAGTTGCATGCATTGTTTTTTTTTTTTAAGGAAGAAAATATGCAATTTTACTAAATCTATCAACAACTATCCAAATCATATCATCGTGAGATAAATTCATAGGTAGACTAAGAATAAAATACATAGAAATTTGTTCACATGGCTCATTGGGAATAGGTAATGGCATTGACAATCTAGATGTTTTGCCATAATGATGTTTAATTCATTGATACACAATCGATTGTGAAACATATTGTGCAATATCATTTCATATGCGGCCAAGAGAAGAAATCTTTACAAATAGATATAGTGCTTTGTATGCCTCTATGATCCACATATGGTGATTTGTATATCTCTTTCATAAAGAATTCTTTAAAAGATTTTGTACAAAACTTCTCTTCAAAATACAAGAAACCATTATAAAAAGTACGGTTATGAATACCATATGGTTCAAAATTTTTAAAAGCGGACATTGCATGTGAGAAATATAAATTTGATGCATAAGTGGGAATCATATCAATGGAAATGAGTAAATGGTAATGACAAAAATATTACTTATATGAACAAAATGTGATTGTTGTAAAGGTAAGTGACTAAGAGCATCAATAACTATATTAGCCTTGCCCGATTGATATTGAATCATAAGTTTGAAATTGTAAATCATATCAAGGCTTGCCTTTGAGGACTCTGAATAAATCGTTAATCCCATAAAATCAGATTTATGCTTGAGTCTTCATGATGTTAGAAATGTTGTTGATGTTATCACCTATCAACAAGTTATGGGATGTCTTATGTATATGCACTACATGGCTTGACATTCCATTTGTTGCTGCTTAGGCGAGTAGGTTATGTGTATTGCATGCATCAAGCATTGGCAAGTAGTTAAGCACATATTTTGCTATTGTATGGTACCTGAAAACTTAGGTTGTTTTATCCTAAGAGTATTGCAAACTTGCATGATCCTTTAAATGAGACATTGGCCTGGTTGTTATGGCACTTGTATGTCCACAAATGGTTTTTGATTCAACAACCACTTCTTTGTGATCCATGACTTTAAAAAACCCATGAGGTCCTCTGAAAAGAATAGTTTTCCTTTAGGATTTCTAGAATCAGTTTACTTCCTTCCAAGGCAAGCAAACTATTGAAGCATGAAGTCCTTGCAGTACCGATGACCTCATTGAGAAATCAATGCCAACCCCAGTTTTCCACTATGCCAAGGCCACTGTTTCTCAAGAGCATTCTAAAAAAGCCCAATCAACATGACCTTTATTAGCTCAAAAGACACCCTTGCAAGTCAAAATGCCCCCCTCATAAGGAACTATATGAAACATGCACCAGAAAGGAAAAATACTGACGTAAAGTTCCAAAATTGAGGTGCTTAAGGGTCAAACACCTGTATTCAACAGATTCTTTCTATTGACTCTACTTTTCTCATCTTATGTGAATACACAAGTTAAGGCAGCCTCATGTTGATGTTTAGTTGAGCCTATCATTGAAGGTGACTTAAGTCCATTTTTTGATGTTTGATTTGTCTTGTTATTCAACAGCAAGGCTCCTACCCTGTAATTATAGTCCCCAGCATTGCTATTACCTTGCTTTGAAACAGGTTGCCACCTTGAGTCTTCCTTAACCCCAAAAATATCAGAATTCTCTGCTAGGCAATAGGGTTGCTTCTTACAATTTTTTGTGCTACCACATTTGGTGTTTCTCCATCCATTTTTGCAGACTGTTGGAACCAGTTAACTCGTGCCCCATGAGATTTACCATTTTTTGTTTGCAAGTCTCTTTTATTCTCTTGCACATAGACATACAAAAGTGATCTAATTCTCTGGAACATAATGAAGTCCTTGAATTTCAGCATGAACATGAACACATGCCTATTTACGACTTTCGTCCCCAACCATTACTTCCTTTTCTCATTCTTTGTCTACAATCAAATTAGTTTTGTAACTAAAGCATCCTTTCATGTTCAAGTGAAAAGTCTCAAGTGTACATATCCAAATAGTTTTCTCGTACATTTGGGGGATATTAATTCAGCTAATCTAGATGAATTTCATAGGAGAGTGAAGGAAATGCCACAACGTAACAATGACATTTCAACATGGAACTTTCTTTGAAGGATCATAACAATAGTGTTTGTTATCATCTATCAAGCATGCATCTAAACATATTCTTTTTTGAAGTAAGATCAATAAGAAACGAAAGGGTTCTAGTTTTATCAAGCTATCTTAGTCCATAGACTCTGGAATATGACATAAAATATACTACCTGATTGGTTTTCACACTGCCATGCATTGTGCCCAAATCCACACTATCTTTTTTCCATGGATAAACATATGACTCACACATCATGCCAATTACGAATCTATTTGAACCCTATCATATCGTGTTTATCACAGGTTTCTGTGTTCTCATTATTTTTTCTGTTACTTCCTAGATGTTCAATTCAAGGAAAAATGTTCTGCTTTTTGCTGATGCCTTGTTTTCCCATTCAGGACCCCTCTTCTATAGATTCTTCTATAATTGCTACGTGATTATGCCTGCACTTTTGTCTTTTATGTCAGATGGAGTCTGCCTACATTTACTTTTCCCATGTGCACCTCAAACAGTTTATATAACAGAGGTTACATTGTTATTTCTCATAAGTTATGATTCACAAGGTCCCATGGATGAAATCTGGGTGAAGAAGAACAATTATCACCTATTCATGCCCATAAGTGAAGTTCTCATAGTAAGTTATATACGTATGTTATCAAAATCCAAAGAAGAAAGCGTTCCAGTTTGTATTTTGCTTGGGCATCATGTATACAGAAAAACATGTCAACTTATTTACGTGCGAATTCTCTTTTTCTTGATGAACCAGCAGTCAGATTGTGAACATGACCTTGATTGCATCCCCAGCCATGGCAGTAGTCTGAAAAGCTTCCTTCATATCATCTTCAGTCAAGCGATATCTATGTGTGATGAGAGGACGAACATCAACCTTTCGCGATTGAAGCAGATCCAAGCACAAGGGATATGTGTTGCAATATCTAAATATGCCTAGCACATCAACCTCCCTGCACATGAACACCGTTTCTCTCTTAGAAACATGAGATAGTAAAGGTGTATGTAAAACCAAGCACTTATATGATAGACATGACTGCTGATACACATGATTGTATCAATACATCCACTTGAAAATATATAATAAGTTCCCTTAGTGATGGGCTAACCTCGCAGCAGATGATGTTAGTGGTAGTGTTAAGTTATCCTGACCCATTCCTACAAGGCAAACCTTTCCTCCAGACTTCGTCACCTTTAAAGCTGTTTGCATGGTCTTTGTAATGCCCACACAATCAAAAGTCACATCTATGGGAACTCCAATCAGCTGCTTCAGTTCCATTACCTCATTTTCCATATCCTGTGAATACAAGAACAACAATAACAATGATGATTCTGACAATAGAAACAACACTTATAATACCAGTAACAATATCAGTATTTTAATGAACCATTTCTCCATAGACATGTGTACATGCATCACAGACGACCATGAAGACATACTTTGGCAATGTATGTATGGCTGGGATGCAGACATGCATACTTCACAAAACTAGCATCAATACATGTTACATACATTCATGTCACTGGAAACCCTCAAGGTCCCCTCTGCACCCAGTGAAGCTGCTGCCATCAATCGCCTCTGATCTATATCAGTGACATGCACAGTTGTAGCACCAAATGCCCTTGAAACAAGAAGGACAATCAATCCAATCGGACCTGCACCAAGTATCAACACCCTTCTCCCAGGCTCAACCTTTGCTCTCCGACAAGCATGTACTCCAACGCTCAAAGGCTCACACATGGCACCCTCCTCGAAAGTCAGATTATCTGGTAGCTTGTAGCATAGAGAGGCAGGATGCACCACCTGACCACATGTCATCTCGATTGTTAGTAGATTCAGTCATTTCACTTTCTTCATAAATATTTTATTTTCTTTTGCTCTCCCCAAAACAGACCAGCAGATTCGAATATGAATGTCAAAGCTCAGAAGTAGAAAAAATGCTCCCATGTAAACCTCATAAAAGAACAAGGACAGTGCAACATTGGCCATAGGTAAATTTTGTCAAAACAACATTGGTTAGAAACAGAACCTTCCACAAGGAGAGGTGCAGTCATATCATAAAAATCAGAATACTGGAAAGTCAACAGTTCGTCAAACTAGGTCAAAGATGTGGTAAAAAATTGTCAAAATGAGCAGCTCAAACAGATGACAGATATGGATAGTAACAAGAGCAATCCGGTGATATATAACACCTAACATTTTGGCCTCATATGAAGGGACAAAAGTAAAATCCTAATTTTCAGATTTTAGAAAAAAGCAAATTTTAAATTGAAAAGCAGATTTGACGTGTGGCTAAATAAAGTAAAACTCATCCAATGGTCAATGTGCAGCGATGTGTCAATCCAAAAAGAAGTTGGCAGCATTAAAAAGAAATTATGAATCTATTACTAGATTTACGAAAAACTTAATTGTGCTTTTTAGCTTTTAGAAAATCTTTTCACCTAGCTTTTCGTAGCTCTAGCAAAACTATAAAAAGACATGTCAATTGCTCAATTTAATCATCCACACTTGGAGAATACTACAAGAGCTTGTGAAGAGGTGTCTTTTCCTTCAGTTGGAGGACGTGAGTTGTGTTTTCTATGTTTTTAACATCTTCTTCAAGAGCGCAACAGCCTTAGAGCACATCCATTGTTGAAGGAAGATATCTCAGCTTAAGGAGATTGTAGAGTTATGAGGAGCAGCAACTGTATGACTTCTAACATCTGTATGATTTCGAACATCTTTAGATGCTTCTTGTAACTTGATGTACTTCATTTTCAGTTATGTATGGTATATATGTAGAGCTTGGCTCCTTAATCTTTCTCTCTCTTGTCTATTCTCCATTTTGTCTCTATTTTCTCCATGTCTCAATATTGATTGTGGGCCTAAAAACCAACAATTTGTATCAGAGCAGGTGAAAATAGTGCACATAGAGAATAGTGCAGCATGTAGAAAGATAGAAACCACATGGCAAACACAGACCAAATTCAGTTCACTATTCAGCGGAGCAGTTGTCATATACTTGCCATATACTTGCTGAGTATATGAACATAGGGAAGTCATCTCGAGGAGGGATCAGATCAGTTCATGGTGACTGCACAAGCAATCAACAAAAGAAAATAACAGAAATTATTGGTTTATATGCTGGTTATGGATATGTAGCAAAATGGTGTTTAGAGAACGCAAGATTATTTGCAAAACTGGAGAGCATTGCTTCATATGCAAAAAATGGAGTGATGCTCAAACCATGGTTATGGGAGATGGCATGTTCAACTTAATGGCGACAAGGGAAGACTTACGCTAGCAAGGACAGGAAACATATCTACACTCAAAACCTTATGGTGGACAGTTTTTCATCTTCTTGCATTTGTGTGTGTGTTTGTCTCATAGGTGTAGATGAGAGCATATGGCTGACACTTGATAGGCTTGGCCAGCCTTGAGGGTTGAGGAATTATGTTTGAATCTGCAAACTATCTACTCACATTACTAAATATCAGTATTGGCATCCCATATATTTGTCTCAATCCTTCCAAGTAGTAACTGGCTGAGAAGAGTAGGGATGAGTGAGTTCTCTTTGTGATGTGCGTTGGGAGAGGACTTGCCATTATTCAAGGTCTTTGTGTGTGCTAGTAAAACACTTGCATGACACCACATGACAGATTAAGAGTATACAGGTACCTACACAGACAAAATATCAACTTACAAAATACCTACCTGACATATGCCCTGTTTGTCAGGTTAGTAGGGGATTGTTAGAAATAGCAACCTTCCATGAGGAGATGCAGTCACATTAAAAATCAGAATATTGAAAAGTCAACAATTAGTCAAAATAGACCAAAGATGTGGTAAAAAATGGTCAAAATGGGCAGGTCAATCAAATAAAACTCATCAATGGTCAATGTGCAGCCATGTGTCAATCCAAAAAGCAGTTGGCAGCATTGAAAAGCAATTACAAAAATCTATTACTAGATTTGCAAAAAACTTAACTGTGCTTTTTACCTGTTTCAAAAATAATTTCGCCTAGTTTTTTGTAGCTCTAGCAAAACTATAAAAAGACATGTCGATTGCTCAATTTAATCATCCACACTTGGAGAACAACTATAAGGCTTGGTGAAGAGGTGCCACCATATTATGATCATCTTCAAGTTTTTGGGTATGATGTGTATGTTCATATACCCAAGAATCTTAGACAAAAGCTGGAATACAAGTCAAAGAAATGCATTTTTCTCAAGTATGGTCAAGATGGTCAGTTTGGATATCACTTACGGGATCTTGAAACACGAACAATGATCAAAAGTAGTGATGTTATTTTTGACGAGTCTAAGCTGCATAACAACCCATTAAGGAGGTTGAAGTGAGAAGTGTTTGAGGATACTAGTCCTCCTTCACTTGGAGGAGATGAGTTGTGTTTTCTACATCTTCTTCAAGAGTGCAACAGCCTTAGAGCACATCCATTGTTGAAGGAAGATATCTCAGTTTATGGAGATCATGGAGTTATGAGAAGCAGCAACTGTATGACTTCTAGCATCTCTAGATGTTTCTTGTAACTTCATGTACTTCATTTTCAGTTATGCATCGAATATATGTGGAGCTTGGTCCCTTTATCTCTCTCTTGTCTTGCCTATTCTCCATTTTGTCTCTATTTTCTTTACGTCTCAATCTTGATTGTGGCCTAAAAACCAACAAAATTGTGATAGTAACCATTCATCATCCGGCCTAAACATCAAATTAGTCATGGATTATCCTCCTGTTTCTTGACATGAAAGCAGATACCCTAATATCCTTCAACAAGAACAAAGTGATCCTGTCAAATGCTATGTGTGGCATTCTTTGACTCAGTAAATCACATTAGTCTAGAACAGATCATCCCTGTATGCAGCTTAGCATTTAAATATCAAGATCATACAGAAAATGCCATTTAGGTACACTCACGTACTGTGAATCAAGATAAGTACTAATTACTGGTACACCATCTGCTTCATGTGAAATATTCATACATGCAGGGAAAAGAAAGATTACTACATGATGTCTAGAAAAACTCCAACATTACTTTACAAAGCTAAGAGAGACTCTTCTCTAAACTAATCTAGAAATTTGACAACTAGTTGCAACAGTCATTGAAATTTGAATATCAATACTACATTTAAATTTGTTGACTGCACAGCACACTTAAAGCTTAAACCCATTCCTTGAAAGCAACCCCTTTGAATCAACATGACTTTAATATCTAATATCTGAAGCCTGCCCTTTGTACCCTTAACTTCTGTTGTCTAACCAGTGAGGTACCTCTTGTCTGCAAGTGTGTACCTCGTCATGTCACAGGATCTGGTTGCCGGAACCTGGGGTCATACCTCAACGTCCTTAAAAGTAAAGCTTGAAAGAGACTACTCGAGATAAATAATGATTGTGTCAACTTCGAAGGAAGAGGAAAGTAAGTACAGATAAAATTGTAGTTCTATACTCGTGCACTCTTTTGATTGAATAAATTTTATCACTTGGATTCAGCCCACTCTAAGCAGAAACTTAATTCTCATTAATGATCAACACATCCACTCTTACTGACCAGCTAGATAATCCTGAAATGTGCTAAAAGTCAGTGTAGTTAGTACACATCTAGACAATGTCAAATGCATCACCATATGTACTATCATCTCATATCCTTTGTAAACTTATCATCACAAACAGTAATCTACTCACCATAATGATGTCTGAATAGCTTTTTGAGTACATTTTAGTTTTTATGTGTACTTGGAACTGAAGAAAATTTTCATCATTTTCTAAATTCCTACAATCTGGTTATTCATGTTATTTCATGGCTGATGTGGAGCTGCACAAAGTATTCAGCTCTTCCTCCAGTTAGCACTACATTACTGCAAGCCTTGTCATAACATTCTCCCACAAAAATGATTACCTAATCGATTTGGAAAAATTGGTTTTCATTTCAGGTATCCTACATGTGCAGGTATTAGTACATAGCTTAATGATAAAATCTACTTGCTCTTCATTTTTCAAGAACATATTTGCACTTAATCCTTAGAACTGTATCACACATTCCATGTTGGAAGGTACAAAGGCGAATGCAAAAACCATTTTTCTGTTCCTTCCCATATGATAATTTTTTGCCCCATTTTCTCTCTATGAAATTTAACATGCTAAGTGATACCAAAACAGGTTTCATCTTCTTACGAAATCATACCTCTTGAGTTAGAGAGCCATTCGTAGGAGGTGAGCCAAAAAATCTAACGTTTTTACAAAGGTTATATCTTCCCTCCTTACAAAGGACACATGAGTTGCATGGGATTCCTGCTTCAAGGGCAACTCGATCTCCAACCCTCAAATGTGTAACAGAAGCCCCAACTTCACAAATTACACCTGAACTCTCATGACCCAACACCATTGGCTCTTTCATTGCAACCCTCGAGTTCCGAAGCTTCTGCAACAAAAACAGACATGAGATTCACATGAAAAGCACCATAAAAAGAAAGCCTTTAAATCAACAATGCTATTTATTTTCTGTGTATGGATAAGTATGGATAAATTTGAATTGGTTTTTATTACAGTTGCATTGAATCTATTCAAAGTACAGTTGCATAGAATCTATTCTAAGTACAGTTGCATTGGATGTATTAAAAAACAATTATACTGAATTTACTTAAAATGCAATTGCATGTGAAGAATTTATGAATAGTACAGATATTTGCTACTAAAAATGAACTGATCATTAGCCTTATCCGAATCTTTATTAGTCACTAAAAAACAGTAAACTAATACACCAAGTGATTTGGTATTTATTGTAGCTTAGATGTTTTCATATGCAGTATTATTCAGTAATCTTAGTTGCCAGAAAGTACATAATCCTAAAACAGAAAGAAAAATGTATCCAATATCCAAAATAGTTAGTGAAGTTTCCCGAACAACTTCTTTTCTGTGAAAACATATTTAAATGATAGATTGATCCATTTATACATAGATACATTTTTTTCCTACTTCACATTACGTACAAGGATCATATTACAAGTAAGTCTCATAGGCTTTATTCATATATAGCCTAGAAAAAAAAAAAAAAATCTGCAAAGCAAAGTAAACAGGTTTTGAAATCACCATCTAGGCATTGGAATTGCTGTATGATACATCTCCTATTGAGCTTTTGAGGAAGAGAGTCAGAAGGGTGCACCTCCCTTCAAATAAAATAAAGTTACAGGCAGATGAACCACAGAATCCAAATCCTTATTTTATCAAGTGTCCAAAGAGCAGCTTTATCATGATGATCCTACAGACCAAATTTTAACTTGAATTCATTATGGCTAGAAACCAGCTGATCAAAATCATAGAATCCTCATGATAACAACCCTAAATATGCCTGCATCCAGAAAATATGTTGTGTAGATTCATTTGTGATTGCTACAACTTACATCTAGAATATCGATGATTGAATCCAACAGGACATTGCTTTTGCATGAAGGTACCTGTCTTCATGCTCTCTAATACAACTCTCAACAAGAAGCCTTTATCTCTGCGAGTTGAACACTTGGTCCTAATGCTTCTGCTTCTGGCAATACAAGAATTGGGCTGGCTAATTCCCATCTCATCATGCATGCATTGCTGTCGTTCACTCTCCTTGATGCTCACATAGAAGATGCTACTTGAGCAACTCCACTTCTATGTATCTGCCTAAAGACTATACCTTGTGTCTCTAAGAAGTGTAAAAATTGAGGGGAAAATGAAAGTGCTGAAATAAATCCTTCTTGCAACTAGCACCTTCTCCAGGCCAGCCCACATTTATATACATTTTTTACAGTACAAAAGATAGCCATATTCCTTGTGCATTGTAACAGTTGCTGAGACAAGTGATTTCAATCTTATGAAAATACCTAGCTGCAGATTCCAAAGAGTGTGTGGCTGATTTCTTAAGCAATAGCATCTCATTAACCATGAAGTTTCCCATACCTTGGCCCAGCGTTCCATCTTTGTTTGATGTAACACACTTCATAAGCCAAAAAGCTATTTTGGACCTGATTTGGAGAGGCATGTGTGCAAAAGTCTTGCTGGTCATATTGAATGTCTAAATTCACAATTTTCCTGGCACATGGTGGAGCTATGATCCATAAACCATCTAAACAACTTGCATCACATAGTCCATCCTCAAAGAACTTGTTTTCGCTTTGGTAAGAACTAGATAATATATAATAATCTGAATAATGAACTCGCCGCAGGCAAGGACTTATCATCTTGCTTTTTTATCCCCTTAACTGAAGAGCCTTCAAGGAAGCAATTCATATTTTTATAGAGGAGCTGTTCTAGTCCAAAAGAAATAGGCAAGACAGCATTTCGGACAAGGTATGGCCATTTTGAATATGTAGTTATGCCATTTGGTCTCACAAATGCTCCAGCTGTCTTCCAACATATGATGAATGATATCTTTCAAGAATATTTAGATGATTTTGTTGTAATATACCTTGACGATATCTTGATATTTTCCAAAAATCTAGAGAATCATGAATGTCATGTAAAGATAGTCCTAGAGAAACTAAGAGAAAAAGGATTATATGCGAAATTGGAGAAGTGCTTTTTTTCCATAAGACAGAAGTGGAATTTTTAGGGTACATTGTATCACATAAAGGAATTTTTATGGATCCTAAGAAGATTGAGACAATCCCTGATTGGCAACCACCTTCATGTGTTCGAGATGTACAATGTTTTTTGGGGTTTGCCAATTTCTACAGGATATTCATCAGAGATTACTCCAAGATAATGACACCTCTTACCAAGCTTACAGGGAACTCCAAATTCTCATGGACCGAAGAAGCAAAAAAGGCCTTTCAGACCTTGAAATCACCATTTACTACCGCTCCAATTCTAGTTCATCCTGATTCCAGTAAGCCCTTCTTCCTTGAGACAGATGCATCAGACTTTGGTCTAGGAGCCATTCTTTCGCAATATGGAGATGATGGACGCCTACATCCAGTTGCATATCATTCAAGGAAGTTTTCCCCTCCAGAAATTAATTATGAAATTCATGATAAAGAACTTCTTGCCATAGTAGACGCGTTTGATACATGGCGTCACCATCTAGAAGGAACAGCTCATAAAGTCACTGTGTATTCAGATCACAAGAACCTAGAGTATTTTATGACCACCCGGATTCTCAATAGAAGGCAATCTCGATGGAGTAACTTTTTATCCAGATTTGACTTTGTCATCACATACCGTCCAGGATGTCAACAATGTTAGTCAGATGCCCTGCCCAGAAGATCTTACCTTGCACCAAAGAAGGGTGAAGAGGCCTTTGATCAACAAGAGAGTGTATTACTCAAGCCTGAGCATCTCCAGTTAGCAGCTATCTCTTCAAGTCATCATGAAGATTCAGCCTTGAATCAGTTGATCCGTGAGAATCTACCACAAGATGAATTGTTTTGTAACGTTAAGCTGAAAGCTCAAGAAGGAAAATTCCAAGAAGTAAACAAATTTCAAGAAAAGGATGGGTTACTACTCTATAAGAACCTATTGTATGTTCCTCCAGGAAAGCCCAGGATCCAAGTACTTCAACAACACCATGATAACCTTGCAGCAGGACATTTTGGAGTGAATAAAACAATAGAACTCATATCAAGAGACTTTTGATGGCCTCAGATATGGAAGGAAGTCAAAGAATACATTCGAACCTGTGATACTTGCAATAGATCTAAGGTACCCCGACATAAACCTCATGGCCTCTTGCAACCTCTACCTATTCCAGAAAGGCCATGGGCTTCATTATCTATGGATTTCATCACAGATCTACCAAAGACAGACAAGTATGATGCCATTCTTGTTATCGTGGATAGATTTACAAAGATGGCACACTTCATTCCAACTACCAAGGCAATCACAGGTGCAGCCACTTCTAGACTTTTTCTCAGGTATATATTTAGGCTTCATGGATTGCCTGATGACATTGTCAGTGATCGAGGCCCACAGTTCATATCCAGCTTTTGGAACAGTCTTTGCAAGCTCCTTGGTGTTCAAGTTAAACTATCTACAGCAAATCATCCACAGACTGATGGACAAATAGAACGGGTGAATCAAGTCTTGGAGCAATATCTCCGTTGCACTAGCAACTATCATCAAAATGATTGGATTGCGCTTTTACCCTTTGCAGAGTTTGCTTATAACAATAGTGTTCATGCATCTACTACGCAGACTCCCTTCTTTGCAAATTCTTCTTTGCAAATTATAGAGAACATCCAAGGATGGATATACAACTCTCAAATCATGTCAAGAACCCAGCTTCTAGAGACAAGGCCCAGTACCTGATGGACATTCACAAAGAACCCAAGGAAGAGATCCATAAAGCTCAAGAACAATATAAGTACTATGCAAATCAATATCGTGTCCAGAATCCATCGTATCAAATTGGGGATAAAGTATGGTTACTCCGAAACAATTTGCAAACCTCAAGACCTTGTGCAAAGTTAGATCATCAAAGATTTGGTCCATTTACCATCTCGGCCAAGATTAATCAAGTCACCTTCAAGCTCCAGTTACCAAGTACTATGAGAATAAATCCAGTTTTCCATGTATCCATGTTGGAACCATATCAGATTTCACCATTGAGAGGGGAGAGACCTAGTCCTTCACCACCTATCGAGATTGATGATCATGAAGAATTTGAAGTCGAGCAGTCCTAGATTCCAGAATATCCCGAGGAAGATTGGAATACCTTATTCATTGGAAAGGGTATGACATCAGTGATTGTACTTAGGAACCTGCAAAAAACCTTTCAGAGAGCACCAATCAAGGTTCAAGAATTCCATAAGAGAAATCCAACGAGCCGAGACCAGATAATATGACCGCTCCTCGTGGAACTCGTCACTTGAGGGGGAGGTAATGTCATGGACAAAGGAAACCATCCTCAACCTTAGATTCCATATGAACCTTGTATCTCATGATTGGTTCAGAATTAGGAGAAACCAATGCTTCCATTGCGTCCGCAACGTGCCAAAACCCTAAGATCAACTGTCTACTTGCCTCATTCGGATATCCAGAGCTCATGTTTCGAATTGATGACATCATCGATGGCATCATCAATTCGTAACCGCCTTTCATGAACCGCCCTTGAAAACCTATATAAGGAGGGGTTGGCCACATTCATAGTCAGTCTTACCAATACCAGTCTTGAGAGCTCAAGGAGTCATGACCACCAAGTAAGTACTCTCCAAGTTCCAGTTCCTGTTCTTGTCTTGTTCCTTGTTCCAGTCCTGTCTAGTCTTGTATCCAGGACATCTTGTCTTGTCCTCTTGTAATCTCGTAGTACGAGATCTTGTCGAGTATTTTATTGTATCTAGTTATCTCCCAAAAGGGAGTTCTTGTAATCTAGATATCTTGTCTCATACTTACGATCCCAGGTTGTGGGATCTCTTGTACCATCTCTAGTCAAGTTATTCATACCTATCAGTCCCGGGTTGTGGGACATCTTGTATCAGTCACGTATTCTTGTATTGTTTTCCCTTCGCGGGTGATCTTGTAATCAGAAGTGTATTTCCGAAATCTTGTCTACTGTAGTCAGAGAGCACAATCTAGTGCTCCCCTGACATTTTGGCAAGACTATCTTCTATTCAAGACCAGGCATCATGAAGAACGCTCATGAACAGATTGTAGCATCACTTCAGAGTCTCCAACAATAAGTCGAACACCTAAGTCATCGACAGACACAAGTCGAGATTGGACATCCAGTGCATATAGGTGCACTCCTCCAAGAATTACAGGAACGAATCGGGAGTCTTCAAGCAAATCAAGGGAGTATTCAAGTGAATCAACGGCCTAGTACATTATTTATGAAGGAACCCAAGATCTACATGCCAGAAAAGTTCGATGGTGATCGCAAAAAGTTCCGAGGATTCTTGCAACAAGTCAAATTGTACATCCGTATGCAGCCTAATAGATACCCTGATGATGCATCCAAGGTCGGTTTTATTGGAACCTTGCTCTACGGTCAAGCATTATCATGGTTCGCCCCAATCTTGGAGAAGGATATGGCCGTACTTCATGACTATGAGGGGTTTCTTAGAGAGCTCATCGCCACATTTGGAGATGCAGACACGGGTCGAGTGGAAGAAACAAAACTTCGGAAGCTACATAAAGGTAACCGCCCTGCCTCTACCTACGCATCAGAATTTAGGCACTTGATATGTGACCTCACTTGGCACGAAGATTATTTCATAAGCCAATTTAGATGGGGCTTAAGGGATGATGTGAAGGACCTTCTACTCACGATGCCAGAGGTGAAGACATTGAATGAATACATCAACCAAGCCATTCAATGTGATAACCTCCCTTTTGAAAGGAAACAAGAAAAACAAGTAGAAGAAAGACCTCGCCAATGGAAACCTTTCCAGCCTACTCCTAGAGATACATCCATGCCCGAACCTATGCAGATAGATGTAACTAGGTTCCAACCTCTAACACCACAAAAGAAACAAAGAAGGAGGGATAACAAGTTATGTCTATATTGTGGAAACCCTGGCCACATTGCAGTTAATTGTCCCAACAAGAGAACGAACTCCAAAGTCGCAACCACTCTTGTAGAGCACGAAAACGAGGAAGTCCAGTTGTAAAAGAGACCATACAGCCGGACCATGATATAAGAAAGGGTCTCATCATTCCATCCACACCCGTAGAAACATGTCTTCCCCTGTCAAGTTAATCATGTCTAAGAAGACCCTTTCCCTTATATCTCCGGTAGATTCAGGAGCGTCCTCATGTTTCATTGATGAAGGACTTGTTAAGAAACATGGAATTCCAGTACTTCGGAAGAACAGCCCAGTAGTAGCTGAAGTAGTAGATGAACGGCCTCTAGCATCAGGGAATATAACCATGGAAACCATACCACTAAGAGTACACCTTGGTGACCATGATTCACACATATGTTTCAATGTAATATCGAGTCGAGTAAATATGGTTATCATCGGAATGTCGTGGTTAAAGAAACATAATCCAGAAATTAATTGGGAGAATAATAAAATCACCCCTCGAGATATCCAGAAGAACCCAACATATGTCGAAGTCAAAGCCTTCATACATGCAGTAAGGAAGGAACCGACATATATGATCTATGCCATACCAGCTCAAGAATCCAAGAAAGATGATCCAGTGCAGCTACCCACTAAAGAACAGATACCCTCTATACCACTCATATCGGAGCTCTTGGAACGCCTTGGAAAAGCAAAATTCTTCACGAAGATTGACCTTCGAGAAGATGATCATGAAGAATTTGAAGTTGAGCATGTCCTAGATTCCAGAATATCCCGAGGAAGATTGGAATACCTTATTCATTGGAAAGGGTATGACATCAGTGATTGTACTTGGGAACCTGTAGAAAACCTTCAGAGAGCACCAATCAAGGTTCAAGAATTCCATAAGAGAAATCCAACGAGCCGAGACCAAAATAACATGACCACTCCTCGTGGAACTCGTCGCTTGAGGAGGAGGTGATGTCATGGACAAAAAAAAACCATCCTCAACCTTAGATTCCATGTGAACCCTGTATCTCATGATTGGTTCAGAATTAGGAGAAACCAATGCTTCCATTGCGTCCGGAACGTGCCAAATTCCTAAGATCGACTATCTACTTGTCTGATTCGGATATCCAGAGCTCATGTTTCGAATTGATGACATCATCGATGGCATCATCAATTCGTAACCGCCTTTCATGAACCGCCCTTGAAAACCTATATAAGGAGGGGTTGGCCACATTCATAATCAGTCTTGCCAATACTAGTCTTCGGAGCTCAAGGAGTCATGACCACCAAGTAAGTACTCTTCGAGTTCCAGTTCCTGTTCTTGTCTTGTTCCTTGTTCCAGTCCTGTCTAGTCTTGTATCAAGGACATCTTGTCTTGTCCTCTTGTAATCTCGTACTACGAGATCTTGTGAAGTTCTTTCTTGTATCTAGTTCATCTCCCAGAAGGGAGTTCTTGTAATCGAGATATCTTGTCTCATACTTACGATCCCGGGTTGTGGGATCTCTTGTATCATCTCTAGTCAAGTTATTCAAACCTATCAGTCCCGGGTTGTGGGACATCTTGTATCAGTCACGTATTCTTGTATTATTTTCCCTTCGCGGGTGATCTTGTAATCAGAAGTGTATTTCCGAAATCTTGTCTACTATAGTCAGAGAGCACAATCTAGTGCTCTCCTGACAAGGCCTACCACGCATTGTAGGTTTTCACTGGGAATCTGCATTCAGGACCATGATGAGACAGAGTACACCGCGAGGATCGGGAGGTGTTGCCATCATATTTAGACAGGAGATACAGAGCCGGATCCATATCATAGGGAGAGATGATGTGGCATGATACATGTGGGTTCGCATGGAGATAGCACCAGGTAGCTTGATCTACATTGCGATATGCTACTTTCGACCAAGTGGATCCCGATATGCAGGACAGGACTTTGGAGGATCGATTCGAGACAGAGACTCACCATACACAGCACTTTTAGATGACATACTACATTACAGCACCTTAGGTGAAGTCTTCCTTATGGAGGACTTCAATGGCCACACCCAATCACGTCAGTGCGAGGTATACGACATGGATCATCCACATCTCATGAGGGGCAGAGATCCACATCTCACCATACACAGCACTTTTAGATGACATACTACATTACAGCACCTTAGGTGAAGTCTTCCTTATGGAGGACTTCAATGGCCACACCCAATCACGTCAGTGCGAGGTATACGACATGGATCATCCACATCTCATGAGGGGCAGAGATCCATAGGAGATGTGCTTCAGTAGAGTGTCAGCAAAAATGGGTCAGGATGCCACCGGATATGGCAGAAACATGCCTGAGTTGGGAAGCAGACACCATCTCATTATATATAACGGGATGCACTGTTGGCCAGGTTCAGGCTGACTTACTTGCTTCCCTCACGGGGGAGGTGAGAGCACAATCGACTACATTTTGGGTACCATCTCTCTAGCTTCACTCATCCCCTCACTTGGTATTGGACGACGCCAACTTGGTGCTGACCATACATTTATCACATTCACACTTTCATCTCCTATTCCATTAGACCCTCCCTCACCCACTGAGACACACACCAGGATACACTTCACACAAGAGCTCTCACGCGTTTATGCACACCATTTACACACCCGTCTACTCTCCCTCGAGCCACTCTCACCCTTGGATACTCTTACATCACAAATCACCACCATCCTACAAGACTCAGCTCTCCGCAGCTTCCCATACCGCACACATATACACCCGCCACGCACAGGATCCATGCCCTAGAACAGCTGGTCTGATGCAGATTGTCGTGACCTACGGACTTTAGAGCATAGAGGGGATATTACACACACACAAGCACAGCGTCGCACGCAAAGCCTTACTCGCTGCAAACGGCGAGATTGGGAGGAGAAACAGTACTCGGATATTTACCATTTGCTCATGAGTCAAGACAGTGTAGTGGCGTGGCGACATTTGAGAGAGAGGAGATAGCAAACACCCACCCGAGACCCGAGCACTTGGCATAGCTATGCACGGAGCCTATACGAGATCCCTGACCAGCCCCCCATTCCCACGCCACAAAGCTCACGTCCTACCACCTCTGACTTCTTCACACCCACTATGGTGGGACGCGCTATTGCCCGTCTACAGCATGGCAGGGCTCATGACCATTTCGGTTTACAGGATGAGCACCTCATCTACAGAGGCAAGACTCTCACACCGCTCATTGCCCACCTCTCAACCGTGCATTGGTTAAAGGGTTCCCTCACTCATGGACTGAGCACACCATAGTGCCCATTCATAAGTCAGGTGATACTATAGATCCAGCTACATACCGGACGATCATGATTGGCCCTATATTGGCCAAGTTATATGCGGCGGTACTAGAGACAGAGTTGAGTACTCTCGCTGAGAGGAAGGGTAACAAGGGCCCAGGACAAGCAGGTTTCAAACGAGATTACTCTACCATTGAGCACATCTTCACCCTGAGATGCCTAATCGACCTGGAAAGAGTGAGGAAGAGGAGATTATATTGCTTCTTTGTGGACTTCCGCAAAGCATTTGACACGGTTCCCAGGGAACGACTCTTGAGACGAATACTTGATATCGAAGCTCTAGAGGAGATGATATGAGGGATCCACGCCTTATACGAGAGAGTATCTGGTAGAGTCAGATGTCGAGGAGGCTTATCTGATCCACTTGCTAGCACTATCGGGGTGAAGCAAGGGTTCCCTCTTTCACCCACCCTCTTTGGTCTCTACATTGATGAGATAGTGGACTTCATACGACAGCAAGGGTAATGGCATTGAGGTACGTGGGTCCACTGTCCATATTCTTTTATATGTTGATGATATTGTATTGGTTCCAAAGTCTACAGAAGGTCTATAGCATCATCTACATGGCCTAGATGACTTTTGCAGACACAAAGGGTTATCTGTGAATCTTGGTAAAACCAAGGTCATGATCTTTCATACATCAGCAGAGGTACGCAAACATAGTTTGTTCACGGCAGCGGGTGGACCGATAGGTCGGATCATATGTTTACTTAAGAGTGACATTTATAGTAGCATCAGGGGTCTTCTCTATGTCTCGGGAAGCCCGTGACCGCATCACACGTGGGTATGCAGTACTAGCTTTGATGGAGAGACAATGCCACCGGGCATATTTTCAGGAGCCCCGCAGAAAGAGGTGGCTCTTCGACACTTTGGTTATGCCAGCGCTCATGTATGGGGCAGCCATATGGGGGCCGAGATTAGCTACATCAGTATGGACAACACTGGAGAGGCCACATATCCTCATGATTGCCAGACTTATCCGCAGCAAGCCTACAGTACCACATGATATCATTAGAGAAGAGCTCGCTGCACCACTGATGCTAGTTGAAGCACTATTCCAAACATTATGCCTATTACAGAGACTTCAGAGCATGGATACATAGTGCATTGCTTATCGTGCTTTCCAAGCATCATGTGATATGGCATTAGTAGGCGACACCTCCCCATGGTATGCACATACATGAGACTGGCTGGCCCACCACGGTCTTGACATAGATAGGCTACCACCACTAGAGTATGACTTACAGGCACCCACCTACTCTCTCTCTCTTCAGGAGAGGAATAAGGTCATTCGCCACGAGATATGGGCCATGGCATACATACATACATACAGAGGACATGGGTGATCCCTGGCGCCTAGGGATACATTGCCACCAAAAATGCTCTATTACCGTGAGCATTTTCTACATATATCGGACAAGGGCATCATCGAGATTCCGAGATACATGGAGACATACCTACCCCACCACCTTCGATTCGTCATTGGGCAGCTCCGGGTTTCATCACATCGACTCGATATTGAGAGGGGTCGGTCCAGGGGAGTCCCTCGTGAGGCTTCTCTCTCTCTCTCTCTCTCTCTCTCTCTCTCTCTCTCTCTCTCTCTCTCTCTCTCTCTCTCTCTCTCTCTCTCTCTCTCTCTCTCTCTCTCTCTCTCTCTCTCTCTCTCTCTCTCTCTCTCTCTCTCCCCCCCTCAGCCCACACACCGAGCGGGGTGACTCTCCAGCAGGCTCAGATATCTCGAGCTAGGAGACGACCCCGTGCTATAGGATATCGGGCCCCGAGACTTCACCGACACCAGATTGCAGAGATCCACGCTTGTGACCATCGCGCCATGGAGGAGAGACGATCCCAGATGATGGCCGATCCCGTTGCAGCCATCAGGGTGGCCCTGACTCCACCTCCACCTATGTATCACATATTACATCCCACCCACTAGCACAGGATGGAGCTGGTTAGTCGTTTTAGTCGTTTTAGATGCATTCTCATGGTTGTTGTACTACCCTTTTGCATATAGACTATCATAGATATCGCACTCCATACACCCCCCACCACTTTCATGGGTATCCCCACATGCATACTACGGAGATCTATATCAGCTTAACCAGTTTCTTTTCAGCACTTTTATCTTTTCTGATTGACAGAAGATACACCCATGTACATCGATTTGTCTCATACGCCGAGTTCGGCCTCCTAATAGACGTAAAAACACTTTCTTTCTTTCTTTCTTTCTTTCTCTCTCTCTCTCTCTCTCTCTCTCTCTCTCTCTCTCTCTCTCTCTCTCTCTCTCTCTCTCTCTCTCTCTCTCTCTCTCTCTCTCTCTCTCTCTCTCTCTCTCTCTCTCTCTCTCTCTCTCTCTCTCTCTCTCTCTCTCTGAGAGTCTGCAGAAGGTCTACAGCATCATCTACACGGCCTAGATGACTTTTGCAGACACAGAGGGTTATCTGTGAACCTTGGTAAAACCAAGGTCTTGATCTTTCATACATCAGCACAGGTACGCAGACATAGTTTGTTCACAGCTGCAGAGGGACCGATCGAGGTGGTCGGATCATATGTTTACTTGCGGGTGACATTTACAGCAGCATCAGGAGTCTTCTCTATGGCCCAGGCAGCCCGTGACCGCATCACACGTGGGTATGCAGCACTAGCTTTGATGGAGAGACAGTGCCACCAGGCATATTTTCAGGAGCCCCGCACAAAGGGGTGGCTCTTTGACACTTTGGTTACGCCAGCGCTCATGTATGGGGCAGCCATATGGGGACCAGGATTAGCTACATCAGCATGGACAGCATTAGAGAGGCCACAGATCCTCATGATTGCCAGACTTATCCGCAGTAAGCCTTCAGTACCACATGACATCATTAGAGCAGAGCTCGCTGCACCACCGATGCTAGTTGAGGCACTATTCCAGACAGTATGCCTATTACACAGACTTCGGAGCATGGATACAGAGCGTATTGCTTATCGTGCTTTCGAGGCATCACGTGATATGGCATTAGCAGGCGACACCTCCTCATGGTATGCACAGACACGAGACTGGCTTGCCCACCATGGCTTTGACATAGACAGGCTACCACCACTACAGTACGACTCTCATGCACCCACCTACTCGCTCTCTCATCAAGAGAGGAATAGGATCATTCGTCAGGAGATATGGCATACATACATACAGAGGACATGGGTGAGCCCTAGGGGTACATTGCCACCGAAAATGCTCTACTACCGCGAGCATTTTCTACATATATCAGGCACGGGCTTCATCGAGATTCCGAGATACATGCAGACCTACCTTCCCCACCACCTACGAGTCGTCATTGGGCAGCTCCGGGTTTCATCACATCAGCTCGAGATTGAGAGGGGTCGGTCCAGGGGAGTCCCCCGTGAGGAGAGGTGGTGCCCAGTATGCCAGACAGAGGTAGAGAGTGAGGAGCATTTTGTTATCAGTTGTCCAGCATACTTAGACCTACGAGCACAGTTCCACATCGAGGAGTCATTCCAGCTGTGCATGACTATGGGAGACCAGAGACGCTTGGGATGCTCTCTCACTGCAGCATACGAGAGGCGAGAGCGGTCACTACAGCACATACATCAGCCACGGGTGAGTACCCAGCAGACCATTACCCAGTTCTTTCAGCGAGTTGAGCTACATCAGAGAGGTCCATCTATAGGGCTCACGCTCCACCAGGCAGCAGCACAGAGAGCACGGCGCCGACCACGCATGGGCGGATATCTTCGACCACGACTATATCAGGAGGATGTCTCACGCATCAGGATTGCCTACGACCACATGATGGAGCATAGGCGTACCACCACCCCCTGGGTGGTCTTCCTTCAGGAGGCACTCAGACCACCACCGATGTACCACATACTACACCCACCTCCACCCATCACTTGTAGCTAGGGCGTTTTACTCACATTTTTTCCCCCATGTATTAGGTGGCCACTATCTGCAGAGTCAGAGCCACGTCTCCCCAGACTTTTCCAGCCCTATATAGCTTTGTGTAGCGATATACCTTTTATTTCATTTTATCTTCTACACAGGGTTACTACACTTGTACATGGTTTTTGTCTCATAGGCCAAGTTTGGCCTCCAGAAGACGTTAATATGACTTTCTTTCTTTCTTTCTCTCTCTCTCTCTCTCTCTCTCTCTCTCTCTCTCTCTCTCTCTCTCTCTCTCTCTCTCTCTCTCTCTCTCTCTCTCTCTCTCTCTCTCTCTCTCTCTCTCTCTCTCTCTCTCTCTCTCTGCATTATATCCTACACCCACTCCAGGCATTTAGGGGGTTGTGATACCATCGAGCCTCCCCTCCCTATGCATATCATATTTGTATCTCACCCATTGAGCATATAGAGTGCATACCCATAGCACCCCACACCCTTGATGCCAGCTACTATCCCTCCTTTTATACCCGTTTGCAGTACTCACACTTTATTTTCGTTTTGGATCACAGTGGTTTGGATCATACTCATGTATATGTTTTGTCTCATAGGCCGATTTTGGCCTCTAATAGACGTTAAAAAGTCTTTCTTTCTTTCTTTCTCTCTCTCTCTCTCTCTCTCTCTCTCTCTCTCTCTCTCTCTCTCTCTCTCTCTCTCTCTCTCTCTCTCTCTCTCTCTCTCTCTCTCTCTCTCTCTCTCTCTCTCTCTCTCTCTCTCTCTCTCTCTCTCTCTCTCTCTCTCTCTCTCTCTCTCTCTCTCTCTCTCTCTCTCTCTCTCTCTCTCTCTCTCTCTCTCTCTCAGAAGAAAGAGACCATTGGAGGACAGCTTATGAGCACATGAAAGAAGAGGGGGAGATCTCCAACGTGGAGATACTCAAGGAAGAAATAAAGAAGGAAATCAAAACGGAGGTAGAATCTACTCGAGAGTCATGGGTGGAAGTAGTACACAAAAGGGTTAAGAAGGGAGTTAGGGAAGACGTGCAGAAAGAAGAGCTCACACGAGTCCAAGATACACTTGAGGAGGAGAGGCTTCGACACACTTGAAGACTTCACATTCGGATTACAGGCCTACCCGAAGGGGTATCACCGGAGGCTGACGCCACTGACATTTGCCGTCGACTTGGATACGAGAGCATGCCCTACACAGACGCATGGAGGGTTGGGAGGGATACATCGCGTTTGCGAGCACTCATCCTCAAGATGAGTTCCGAGGAGGCACGGATCTCCTTTTTTAGACGTCGATCAGTACTACGTGGACTACCCGGCGGCACCCTCTACATGGACGAGGACCTCATGCGTATGCAGGTGGCACACCGACCCGCTTGCATGCCACATATACTCCAGGCACGTCAAGAGGGGAGGAAGGCCTTTTACGGTGATGGTAAGGTCTTCATAGATGGACGCCCTATCAAATAGGGCCATGCGGCCTATGAGACATCACTACACCAGGAGACACCACTCAGAGGAGCAGTGTGGAACAGCAATGGGGCACTCTGGACGAGACCAGACACAGTCGAGGAGATCCTCGCATCACATGACTTTGCGTGCCCAGAGAGAGGTCTACCACGCATTGCAGGTTTTCATTGGGAATCTGCATTCAGGACCACGACGAGACAGAGTACAGTGCGAGGATCGGGAGGAGTGGCCATCGTATTTCGACAGGAGATACAGAGCCGGATCCATATTATAGGTAGAGATGAGGAGGCACGATACATGTGGGTTCGCATGGAGATAGCACCGGGGAGCTCGATTTACATTGCTATATGCTACTTCCCACCAGGCGGATCTCGATATGCAGGACAGGATCTTGGGGGACCAATCCGAGATAGAGACTCACCATACACAGCGCTTTCAGATGAGATACTACATTACAGCACACTAGGTGAAGTCTTCCTTATGGGGGACTTCAATGGCCGCACTCAGTCCCATCAGTGCGAGGCATACGACATGGATCACCCACATCTCATGAGGGCCAGAGACCCGGTTGAGATTAGCACCAGCAGAGTATCGGCAGATACGAGTCAGGACACCACCGGCTATGGCAGACATCTACTCGAGCTAGGCAGCCGACATCATCTCGTTATATATAACGGGATGAATCGTTGGCCAGGTTCAGGCGGATTTACTTGCTTCCCTCACGGGGGAGGTGAGAGCACAATCGACTACATTTTGGGTACTACCTCTGGAGCTTCACTCATCCGTTCACTTAGTATTGGACGACGCCCACTCGGTGCGGACCACACATTTATCACATTCACACTCTCATCTCCGATTCCATTAGACTCTCCCTCACCCACTGAGATACATACCACGATACACTTCACACACGAGCTCTCACATGTTTATGCACACCATTTACACACCCGCCTACTCTCCCTCGATCCATTCTCACCTTTGGACACACTTACATCACATATCACCTCCATCCTACAGGACTCAGCTCTCCGCAGCTTCCCACACCGCACACATATGCACCCTCCACGCACAGGATCCATGCCCCAGAACCGTTGGTATGATGCAGATTGTCGTGAGCTGCGGAAGCACCTACGGATTTTAGAGCATAGAGGAGATATTACACACACACAGGCACAGCGTCGCATGCAGAGCCTTACTCGCCGCAAACGGCGAGATTGGGAGGAGAGACAGTATTGGGATATTTACCATTTGCTCATGAGTCGAGATAGTGTAGTGGCATGGCGACATTTGAGGGAGAGGAGAAAGCAGACACCTATCCGAGACTCGAGCACTTGGCATAGCTATGCACGGAGCCTATACGAGATCCCAGACCAGCCTCCCATTCCCAGACCGCAGAGCTCACGTCCTACTACCTCTGACTTCTTCACATCCACTATGGTGGGATGCGCTATTGCCCGGCTGCAGCATGGCAGGGCCCATGATCATTTCGGTTTACAGGCAGAGCACCTCATCTATGGAGGCACGACTCTCGCACCGCTCATTGCCCATCTCTTCAACCGTGCATTGGTTGAAGGGTTCCTAGACTCATGGACTCAGCACACCATAGTGCCCATTCATAAGTCAGGTGATACTATGGATCCAGCTACATACCGAACGATCATGATTGGCCCTATATTGGCCAAGTTATATGGGGCGGTACTAGAGACAGAGTTGAGTACTCTCGCTGAGAGGAAGGGCATCAGGGCTCCAGGACAGGAAGGTTTCAGACGAGATTACTCTACCATTGACCACGTCTTCACTATGAGATGCCTGATCGACCAGGCCAAGGTGAGGAAGAGGAGATTATATTGTTGCTTTGTGGACTTCCGCAAAGCATTTGACACTGTTCCCAGGGATCGACTCTTCAGACGACTACTTGACATCGGAGCTCCGGAGGAGATGATATGGGGGATCTACGCCTTATATGAGAGAGTATCTGGTAGAGTCGGATGTCCAGGGGGCTTATCTGATCCACTTGCTAGCACTATCGGGGTGAAACAAGGATGCCCTCTCTCACCCACCCTCTTTGGTCTCTACATTGATGAGATACTGGACTTCATACAGCAGCAGGGGGAGATGGCATTGAGGTACATGGGTCCACTGTCCATATTCTTTTATACGCTGATGATATTGTATTGGTTTCAGAGTCTGCAGAAGGTCTACAGCATCATCTACACGGCCTAGATGACTTTTGCAGACACAGAGGGTTATCTGTGAACCTTGGTAAAACCAAGGTCTTGATCTTTCATACATCAGCACACGTACGCAGACATAGTTTGTTCACAGAAGCAGGTGGACCGATCGAGGTGGTCGGATCATACGTTTACTTGGGGGTGACATTTACAGCAGCATCAGGGGTCTTCTCTATGGCTCAGGCAGCCCATGACCGCATCACACGTGGGTACGCAGCACTAGCTTTGATGGAGAGACAGTGCCACCAGGCATATTTTCAGGAGCCCCGCACAAAGGGGTGGCTCTTTTATACTTTGGTTACGCCAGCGCTCATGTATGGGGCAGCCATATGGGGACCAGGATTAGCTACATCAGTATGGACAGCATTAGAGGCCACAGATCCTCATGATTGCCAGACTTATCCGCAGCAAGCCTTCAGTACCACATGATATCATTAGAGCAGAGCTCGCTGCACCACCGATGCTAGTTGAGGCACTATTCCAGACAGTATGCCTATTACACAGACTTCGGAGCATGGATACAGAGCGCATTGCTTATCGTGCTTTCGAGGCATCACGTGATATGGCATTAGCAGGCGACACCTCCTCATGGTATGCACAGACACGAGATTGCTTGCCCACCATGGCTTTGACATAGACAGGCTACCACCACTACAGTACGACTCATGCACCCACCTACTCGCTCTCTCATCAAGAGAGGAATAGGATCATTCGTCAGGAGATATGGCATACATACATACAGAGGACATGGGTGAGCCCTAGGGGTACATTGCCACCGAAAATGCTCTACTACCGCGAGCATTTTCTACATATATCGGGCACGGGCTTCATCGAGATTCCGAGATACATGCAGACCTACCTTCCCCACCACCTACGAGTCGTCATTGGGCAGCTCCGGGTTTCATCACATCAGCTCGAGATTGAGAGGGGTCTGTCCAGGGGAGTCCCCCATGAGGAGAGGTGGTGCCCACTATGCCAGACACAGGTAGAGAGTGAGGAGCATTTTGTTATCAGATGTCCAACATACTTAGACCTACGAGCACAGTTCCAGATCGAGGAGTCATTCGAGCTGTGCATGACTATGGGAGACCAGAGACGCTTGGGACTCTTTCTCTCAGCAGCATACGAGAGGCGAGAGCGGTCACTAGAGCCCATACATCAGCCACGTGTGAGTACCCAGCAGACCATTACCCAGTTCTTTCAGTGAGTTGAGCTACATCAGAGAGGTCCATCTATAGGGCTCACGCTCCACCAGGCAGCAGCACAGAGAGCACGGCGCCGACCACGCATGGGCGGATATCGTCGACCACGACTATATCAGGAGGATATCTCACGCATCAGGATTGCCTACGACCACATGATGGAGCATAGGCATACTACCACCCCCTGGGTTGTCTTCCTTCAGGAGGCACTCAGACCACCACCGATGTACCATATACTACACCCACCTCCACCCATCACCAGTAGCTAGGGCGTTTTACTCACATTTTGGATCCCCCCATGTATTAGGTGGCCACTATCTGCAGAGTCAGAGCCACGTCTCCCCACCCTTTTCCAGCCCTATATAGCTTTGTGTAGCGATATACTTTTTATTTCATTTTATCTTCTACACAGGGTTACTACACTTGTACATGGTTTTTGTCTCATAGGCCAAGTTTGGCCTCCAGAAGACGTTAATATAACTTTCTTTCTCTCTCTCTCTCTCTCTCTCTCTCTCTCTCTCTCTCTCTCTCTCTCTCTCTCTCTCTCTCTCTCTCTCTCTCTCTCTCTCTCTCTCTCTCTCTCTCTCTCTCTCTCTCTCTCTCTCTCTCTCTCTCTCTCTCTCTCTCTCTCTCTCTCTCTCTCTCTCTCTCTCTCTCTCTCTCTCTCTCTCTCTCTCTCTCTCTCTCTCTCTCTCGCGTCAGACCCGCGCGTCAAAGGGCGTCAGATTCGCGCGTCAAACCTGCTCTACCTGTGCGTCAGACCCCGCGTCAGAGCGCGTCAAACCCGCGCGTTAGAGAGAGAGAGAGAGGGGAGAAGCCCCCCTCTTTCTTCATCTCGAGGGGAGGGTGAGGGAGGGGACCCTCTCCTTGAGCTTTCCAGCACCCTTCTCCTCTCTCCCTTGTCTACAGCAACAACATGGAAGGCAGGAAAAGCTTTGCCTCTGCACTGTTGCACCAGCCGCTCTCTATACCAGCCCCAGTCAACAAACCAACAGCATGGGAGTCTTACTTACTCCAAGAACTGAAGAAGCTCCAAGGAGAAATGGAAGCAATGAATCAGGAAATTAATAAGAAAGATGAACAAATAGCCAGATTGCAACAAAAGCTTGATGAAACACAAGGAAACAGCCAGCAAACAAGAGCTGAATCACCAAATAAAGTCGACTTGGCAACACAATTATCCGAGGTAAAACTATCCAGCTCTACACATTTTTCAAAAGAAGTAATGTCTGTGGTAAAGGAGCAGGAATTGGTGGACAGCAACAAGAAAGTTATCAGGATTGGAGGCCTCCCCCTAGGATGGGACAGAGAGGACATCGCACCCGAGTTAAAAGATGACTGCATCCTTGAAACAGAAGTACTAGAAGCACAACTAACCAAGGTGGTCCCCTTCATCAATCTAGGGTCTCCGGTCTTCATCACACCCAAAGGAACTCAGGCAAAGGTAAGCTATTTTGACATGTCAGATAAGATAGCTGTCATGAAGCAAGCAAAGTCACTACAAGGTACTAAAGTATGGATAGCAGATGAACTCACCCCACTCCAACTTAAAAATCAACCAACAGAGTTAACTAAAGTCAGAGAAGCCAGGAAGAATGGAAAGTGGGCAGTATACACAGGCGGTCAAGCTATTATCAGAGATTTCCATACCCATACCACATAGGAAGAAACAGCTATCTCCCTCATTTGTAATATATATTGATGTAATTTTGAAACTCTTATGAGTCATAAGAGTGCTTTGGAAGCAACATCCCCCCCCTTTTATTTTGATTTTTCCCTTTTATTATAGCCCCTTGAGGGCTTCCCCCCCAAGTGGAATGTAATGTTTTGATGTACCTGATCGGTCCCATAGGTCGACTTCGGCCTCCCGTGGACGTTAATATATCTTTCTTTCTTTCTCTCTCTCTCTCTCTCTCTCTCTCTCTCTCTCTCTCTCTCTCTCTCTCTCTCTCTCTCTCTCTCTCTCTCTCTCTCTCTCTCTCTCTCTCTCTCTCTCTCTCTCTCTCTCTCTCTCTCTCTTTATGAGTATGGACAGTGCCGCAGCATGGCGTACCCTACGAGAGCCACGCCCGACCACATCTATTGGGGACCTACATACATGGCATGATTATGCTCAGAGATTATATGAGGTGCTTGGGCAGCCTCCCATTCCCCAGCCACTTGAGCCTCGCCCTACTAGTTCTTCTCTTTTCAAAGCAAAGATGGTTGAGAGGGCCATAGGACGACTGCGACATGGACGTTCGACATACCATACGGGATTGCAGAGCGAGCATCTTATATATGCAGCCTCCACTATAGCCCCGTTGATTACACATGCCTTCAACCGGGCTATAGGAGAGGGCTTCCCAGAGGAGTGGACTAGGCACACCATTGTGCCTATCCACAAATTTGGCGACACCCTGGATCCAGGGAATTACAGGACCATCATGATTGGCCACACCATGGCCAAACTATACGGTGCCATACTTGAGGCAGAGCTCAGCTCATACGCAGAGACTGAGGGGCTACGAGCACGAGGCCAGGCAGGTTTTCGGCGAGCTTTCTCTACTATTGATCACATCTTCATTTTGCGCTGCCTCATTGACGCGGCAAAGGTGCAGAAGAAGAGACTATATTGTCGCTTTGTGGACTTCCGCAAAGCTTTCGATACAGTGCCACGAGAGAGGCTCTTCCAACGCCTTCAGAGCTTGGGAGTACCATCAGGGATGATTTGGGCCATCTATGCACTCTATGAGCACGTGACTGGGAGAGTACAGTGTCCAAGAGGTATGTCTGAGGCCATTGCTAGCACCAGCGGTGTTAAGCAAGGCTGCCCGCTCTCTCCCACTCTATTTGGTCTCTACATCGATGAGATTGAGGACTACATTCTCAGAGCTGGAGGAGAGGGTGCAGACCTCGCAGGTACACCTGTCCACATTTTATTATATGCCGATGACATTGTCTTGATTTCAGAGTCACCCGATGGATTAAAGCACCACTTGGATGCCCTCGATGAGTTTTGTACACAGAAGGGCTTGACAGTAAACCTTGGCAAGACCAAGGTCATGATCTTCCACACCTCCCCCTTGGTGAGGAATGGAGCAGGATTCACAGCCGGCGGTGGACAGATTGAGGTGATCACTTCCTATGTCTACCTCGGAGTCACATTCACGAGCTTACCTGGCCCCTTCAGCATGAGACAGGCAGCTACCGATAGACTCACACGAGGATATGCAGCTTTAGCCATGTTAGAGCGGAGATGTCACCAGGCACACTTCCGGGAGCCCCGCACGAAGGGGTGGCTATTTGCCACACTAGTCCGACCAGCTATGATGTATGCTGCGACAGTTTGGGCCCCAGGCCTCACAGTCACCCAGTGGAGTGCGATCGAGAGGCCCCAGGTACGTATGATCTCGCAACTATTTCGCGGGAAACAGTCGGTACCACATGACATCATCAGGGAAGAGCTAGCTGCACCACCCATGGTAGTAGATGCATTATTCCAGACTATCTGCTTTATTCAGAGGATGAGGGAGCTCCCTACAGACAGACTCACACGCAGAGCTTTTGAGGCATCTATACAGATATCAGAGTCAGGATATGAGAGAGCTTGGTACACTCAGGTTAGAGTACGGTTTGATAGTCATGGGCTTGATATGGACAGATTTCCGCCTTTTCACTACGACCCAGACTCACCTCACATCCACCTCTCTCGTCATGAGAGGAATGTTGTGCTGAGACAGGATCTTTGGAAGCTCTCCATTAGTCAGACATGGCACACACCACACATGGGATCGAGACTATTGCACTATCGAGACCAGTTCTTAGACATCCTAGCGGACGGTTTCATCCGGCGGCCATGTTACATGGATACTTACATGCCTCATAGCTCGAGGGTAGCGATTGGCCAGTTGAGAGTCTCATCACATAGACTAGAGATTGAGATGGGCAGAGCCGCAGACATTCCAAGAGAGGAGCGGATATGCAGGGTTTGCAGAGTAGAGATGGAGGATGAGGAGCACTTTGTATGCAGATGTAGCGCATATGATGGCATCAGAGTTAGATATGGGACTCTATTTACAAGGCAGCCCACCCTCCGAGAGATCATGGACTCTAGAGACCAGCGACAGCTCGGGCGATTCCTACTAGAGATACAGAGTCACAGAGATTCCCTACTCCAGCCTACTGTAGCGGCCCATACAGGAGCGGCCCATACAGGAGGTAGACAGAGTCAGGTCACTGAGTTCTTTATTCCACGACGTGCTGCAGCCCTCCCCCCCTCAGCCCACACACCGAGAGGGGTGACTCTTCAGCAGGCTCAGACTGCTCGAGCTAGGAGACGACCCCGTGCTAGAGGATATCGAGCCCCGAGACATCACCGACATCAGATTGCAGAGATCCAGGCTCGTCACCATCGAGCCATGGAGGAGAGACGATTCCAGATGATGGCTGATCCCGCTGCAGCTATCACGATGGCCCTGACTCCACCTCCACCTATGTATCACATCTTACACCCGCCCACTAGCACAGGATGGAGCTAGTTAGTCGTTTCAGATGCATTCCCATGCTTGTTGTAATACCCCTTTGCATATAGACTATCATAGATATCGCACTCCATACACCCCCCCCCCACTTTCATGGGTATCTCCACACGCATACCACGGAGATATGTATCAGTTTTACTAGTTTCTTTTTCAGCACTTTTATCTTCTCTGATAGACAGAAGATACACCCATGTACATCGATTTGTCTCATAGGCCGAGTTCGGCCTCCTAATAGACGTAAAAACACTTTCTTTCTCTCTCTCTCTCTCTCTCTCTCTCTCTCTCTCTCTCTCTCTCTCTCTCTCTCTCTCTCTCTCTCTCTCTCTCTCTCTCTCTCTCTCTCTCTCTCTCTCTCTCTCTCTCTCTTTGTGTCGCGATATACCTTTTATTTCATTTTATCCTCTACACAGGGTTACTACACTTGTACATGGTTTTTTGTCTCATAGGCCAAGTTTGGCCTCCAGAAGACGTTAATATGACTTTCTTTCTTTCTTTCTCTCTCTCTCTCTTTCAGACGCCCACAGTGCAGATGAGGATAGATCCCCAGCCTTGTATATCAGCACATCCCTCCTATGTATCAGCCCTTTGTTGTATTAGTCTTGGTGTTAGCCTTTTCCCATCATTTTCAGTACCACTTCCTTTGGTACTCAGATTTTATATCAGATTCACCAGTTTTGTAACTTTTGGTCTCATAGGTCATTTTGGCCTTCTGAAGACGTAAATATATCATTTCATTTCATTTCTCTCTCTCTCTCTCTCTCTCTCTCTCTCTCTCTCTCTCTCTCTCTCTCTCTCTCTCTCTCTCTCTCTCTCTCTCTCTCTCTCTCTCTCTCTCTCTCTCTCTCTCTCTCTCTCTCTCTCTCTCTCTCTCTCTCTCTCTCTCTCTCTCTCTCACACACACAGAGCATGACTCTTAATCGGGGGAGACCTCACCTTATGCATGTCTATCAGATGAGATCATGGAGTACTCCACGCTTGGTGAAGTCTTCCTCATGGGAGACTTCAATGCTCGCACACGCAGTGAGCAATGCGAGAATTATGACGAGGAGGATCCACAGGCACTACATGCCCTACGGGAGGAGACGATCATGAGACACTCTACAGACACAGCTCCTATCACAGCATATGGACGACATCTACTTAGGCTTGGATCTTAGCACCGTCTCATCATCTATAACGGGATGGCTCAGTGGCCTACTTCAAGAGGCTTGACTTGCATGCCACATGGGTCTCTCGGGGGAGGAGGGAGCACAGTTGACTATATCTTGGGATCGAGGGAGGCCACCCACCGCATTACATCGCTTACCATCCCACCCATACCCATCCGAGCCGATCACACATACCTCTCTCTTTCCATCGTTGGGGATAGAACTCCACATAGAACTATCACATGTACCCCATACACCACCATTCACTTCACACGTGAGCTAGCCCCTCTATACTCATCTAAGGTCGAGCGTGGCCTATGCCTACTACATCCATCCACCCCCCTCTCAGTTCTCACTTCACATATCTCATCCATCTTACATACCTGAGCTAACAGCTCCTTCCCTCACACCACTCATACAGGACGTATCCCTCCCCCTGGGACTAGACCCCATAACAATTGGTACGATGATGAGTGTAGAGCACTTTATAGACACCTACATGCACGACGAGCCTTGGGAGAGATTACAAAGAGAGAGGCAAGTAGACAGACGAAGGCATTGACTTGTCGAAAGCGACGGGCATTCCAGGAGGCAGAGGAGCTTGAGCTATACCGTCTATTCATGAGCATGGATAGTGCGACAGCATGGCGCGCTCTCCGCGAGCCTTGTTCGACTACACCCATTGAGGACCCACAGATCTGGCGAGATTATGCAGCACGACTATATGATGTGCCTCGAGAGCCACCCATCCCACAGTCACTTGAGCCTCGACCCACACACTCCTCTTTCTTTACTATATCAATGGTGGAGAGTACCATACGTCGTATGCAACACAAGCGGACTACCGACCACACTGGTTTACAGAGCGAGCACCTCATCTACGCAACCTCCACTATAGCCCCGTTGATCGCACATGCCTTCAACCGGGCTATAGGGGAGGGATTCCCAGAGGAGTGGACACAGCATACTATCGTGCCTATCCACAAATATGGCGATGCTCTCGATCCGGGTACCTATAGGACTATCATGATTGGCCACACAATGGCCAAGTTATATGGAGCAGTACTTGAGGCATAGCTTAGCTCATATGCAGAGGCAGAGGGCCTCCGAGCACCAGGCCAGGCCGGGTTCGAACGAGCTTTTTCCACTATCAACCATATCTTCATCTTGCGTTGTCTCATTGATGGGGCAAAGGCAAGGAAGAAGAGGCTTTATTGTTGCTTTGTGGACTTCCACAAGGCTTTTGGTACAGTTCCACGTGAGAGGTTGTTCCAGCATCTACTGAGCCTTCGGATCCCGACAGAGATGATATGGGTCATCTACTCTCTCTACGAGGTGTTTGGTCGAGTCCGATGCCCTGGAGGTTTATCAGAGCCCATTGCTAGCACCATTGGTGTTAAGCAAGGTTGTCCCCTCTCCCTCACACTTTTTGGGCTTTACATTGAGGAGATCTCCGATTACATACTACGAGCAGGCGGAGAGGGGAGCGACCTTGCAGGTACCCGAGTTCACATTCTTTTATATGCCGATGATATTGTTTTGATTTCAGAGTCACGTGAGGGGCTCCAATGCCACCTCGGAGCCTTGGATGATTTTTGCTCACATAGAGGATTGGTTGTGAACCTTGGCAAGACCAAGGTCATGATCTTTCACACACCAGTGCAATGAGTGCAGCCATCTTCACCATAGAAGGAGGGCACATCAAGGTGGTTACTTCATATGTCTACTTGGGAGTTACTTTCACCAGTCTACCAGGACCTTTCACCATGAGGCAGGTAGCTATTGACAGACTCACCGATGCAGCCCTAGCCATGCTAGAGCGGAGATGTCACCAGGCACACTTCCATGAACCCCGCACGAAGGGGTGGCTTTTCGACACACTAGTCACCCCCACCTTGATGTATTCAGTGACAGTATGGGCACCAGGCTTGACGGTCGATCAGTGGGCATAGATTGAGAGGCCCCAGGTATGTATGATCTCACGCTTGTTCAGTAGCAAGCAGACCATACCACATGACATCATCCAAGCAGAGCTCTCGGCACCACCCATGGTCCTCGAGGCACTATTCTAGACAATGAGTTTCATACAAAGGGTGAGGGAGTTACCATGTGAGAGACTCACTCGTAGAGCTTTTGAGGAAGCTATACAGTTATCTCAGAGTGGCCATGATAGAGCCTGGTATTCATACGTCACAGCTTGGTTCGCGACACATCGGCTCGATATGGAGAGTTTGCCACCTTTTCAGTACGACTCAGACTCACCTTACTATCAGCTCTCTCGCAGCGAGAAGAATCTGGTGATCAGACAAGACTTATGGAGGCTCTACATCAGGAGAGTCAAAGCCCTCTCTAAATAAGCAATGAAAGCGCCCCCGTATCTCATAGTATGCAAAGCATGACATATGTAATGTAGTTGTGTCTCTGGCTCCCTATGGCATATACGACATATCCTGTCTTGAGCTGGAACCCCTCTATATCAGCCCGTCTCATTCTCAAGCTGATGCGAGGATGTACGTATTTGACCAATAGCACATCACACCCCATATGGTAAATGTGTATCCATGTAGCTTGGCCTGACTACAAAACCATCCGCTGTGAGTCTGAGAAGATGATCTCTTTAAAATACCATCTTTGTGCCCAACTCCTGAGTAGGCTCTATCCATGTTCTCGTAGTATCCAACTGAATCAAGTCTTGGCAGATGAGGCTAGTAATCTTTGTCCGTGTCAAAATGAGAGATGGAGCCTCCAAAGAGTACTGGAAGGGGGGGAGTCTGTCCATGTTAAATCCATGCATCTCGAACCATGATGTCATCTGTGAAGCCGTGTCTCCCTATAGGGCCAAATATCGAGATGACTCAAGAGCAAGTCCGGCATATCTATCTTTGGGGAGATCCCATATGTGCCTCAATCACGGTAGGGGGAAGCTATTTCTGCCCTAATAATCTCATGAGGTACAGAAGCCTTGGCTCTAATCATCCGGGAGATCATAGATATCAAAGGCCTCTCCATCCCTCTCCATCCACCCATGCTGCGAGCTCTACCATGACAACCAACAGAAGGTCCCCAAATCTAAATCTGCACTCCATAAAGCACGGCTGATGTCACAAGAGTATCAAAAAGCCAAAAAGCCAAAGTTTGGAGAGAGAGAGAGAGAGGATCCACTATCGGCAGACTAATGCAATGAAGGAAGAGCCAACTCGGGCTGACAATCTCTCTATGATGTGGACGGGCTCTCCGGAGCGGGGGTCTCGATCGTCGACGCTGTCGTCTAAGCTCCTCTGCTCTGTGTAATGTGACACCCTGCATCGAGCTCGGTCCTCGAGTGGCTGTGGGTCTGAAAAAATCTGTAATATAAGTCTAAAGGGGGGGGGGGGGGGGCCAGGTGTATCTCCATCTTCTTCTCGAGAAGTGATGCAGAGCGGTGCTTGAGCTCTACTAGGAAACGACCTAGAGGGCACTGGTCCTCTGTCCCCAATAAAGCCCTAATCTCTCTAGGCCCCATGAAGAGCTGTGGGTAACGGTCTCTAATGTCCTCATATGCCTGGCATCTACATGTGTAGTGCTCCTCGTCCTCTACCTCCTCTCGGCATATCCAACATAATCTCTCGTCCCTCGAGGTATGTGTCGCTCGGCCAACCTCAATCTCGAGCTTGTGTGATCATACTCTGAAGTGCCCAATGGCCACTCTCTCAGCTGGTGCCATGTATGTATCCATGTATCGTGGTCTCTGAATGAAACCATCCGCTGTCACCGTCAGGAAGTGCTCTCTGTAGTGTTGCCTCTTTGTGGGAAGAGGCTCCCGTGGTGCTATCCATGTCTCCCTAACGTGTATCTGTAGTAGGTCCTACGGATGATCTTATTCCTCTGCGAACGAGAGAGGGTAAGATGGGGGGAAGAGAGGTCATACTGAAAAGGGGGGAGATCCGTAATGCTCATGCCATGGTCTGCTAACCATCGGTAAGTCTGTGCATACCATACTCTCTCATGCCCTGTCCCTGCTAAATGTCTAGAGCTCTCAAATGCAAGCCTGGTGAGTCGGTTGGTTGGGAGCTCTCTGACTCTCAGAATAAAGGTCACCAATTGGAAGAGGGCCTCCACTAGCATCGGTGGTGTACCAAGCTCAGCTCGTATAATGTCATGTGGAACGGGGGGCTTGCTGCGCAGCAAGCATGAGATCATGGTGAACTGGGGCCTCTCAATCCGCGTCCACATCGCCTCCGTGATCCCTGGTGCCCATACTGCTATCGGTAAACGCACTAATACCTATCGGTAAACGCTGCTGCGTACATCAATGGGGATGTCACTAGAGTATCAAAGAGCCACCCCTTAGTCCGGGGCTCGTGAAAATGTGTCTGAAAGCAGGGTCTCTCCAATCTTGCAAGTGCCGCATAGCCTCGCATCAATCTATCTCTCGCGGCCTGTGCCATGGAGAATACCTCTGTGCTGCCCGAGAAGGTGACACCTAGGTAGACATAGGAGTCCACTACCTCTATCTGTCATGCAGCGATAGTGAAAGAGGCGTGATGGCGTACTGTCCTGGAGGTATGGAAGATCATGACCTTGGTCTTTCCAAGGTTCACTGTGAGTCCTCTCTCCATGCAAAAGGTATCGAGCACCTGTAAATGTGACTGCAACCCTCCTGTGACTCTGAAAGCAAGACAATGTCATCAGCATATAATAGGATGTGTACTGGCGTACCTCCGAGGTCTCCTCCTCGCCCTCCTGCTCGCTATATATACTCCGTGATCTCGTCAATGTAGAGACCGAAGAGAGTGGGTGAGAGAGGGCAACCTTGTTTCACACCAATGGTGCTAACAAGGCTCTCTGATAGGCTGCCGAGGCAGCGTACCGTGCATGTGACTCGTGCATACAAAGCATGGATGGCCCATAGCATGTCTGATGGTAGCTGTAACTCCTGGAGCCTCCGTAGTAGTCTCTCTCTCGGGACCATGTCCAAGGCTTTGGGGAAATCCACAAAGCAACAGTATAGTCTCTACTTCCTCGCCTTCGCGCTCTCAATCAAGCAACGAAGCACGAAGATGTGGTCCATGGTGGAGAAAGTGCGGCGGAAGCCTGCCTGGCCGGGTGCTTTGATCCCAACTGCCTGAGAGTGTGTACTGAGCTCTGCCTCTAGTACTTCCCCATAGATCTTGGCCAGGATATGGCCTCTCATAATAGTCCTGTAGTTCCCTGGGTCCATCATATCGTCGGACTTATGGATAGGCGTAATGGTATGCATAGTCCATGAGTCAGGTAATCCCTCAACCAAAGCACGGTTGAAGAGATGGGCGATCAAGCAGGAAACTACATCTGCTGCGTATATAAAGTGCTCTCCCTGTAGCCCAGTGTGGTCTGTTGAACGGCCATGTTGTAGCCTATGGATAGCCTGTCGTACCATGCCTTCCATGAAGAGGGTGGATATCACAGAACGCGGTGTGGGAGGGATCGGCAATGGTGGCTGTCTTGGGACGTCATATAACCCCTGGGCGTAGGTGTGGCAAGTCTGAGGATCTACTATGGGTGTAGGTGGGCGTGGCTCACGTAGTGCCCTCCACGCGGTGGCACAATCCCTACTCATGAGAAGGTCGATCAACTCTGCCTCCTTGCGCTCCTCGAAGGCTCGCCGCTTTCGGCGTGTGAGGGCTCGCATCTGTCGTCGTGCCTCCCTCTCTGTGATGGATCCCAAGATACTCTGTGCTCTGAGATGTCGGTATAGTCGCCTACACTCCTCATCGTACCATCCATTCTGGTGTGTATGCCCCAGCCGTGTTGAATGTGTGGTGTTGTGGGTGGTGTATGGGAAGCTGAGAGTAGCAGATGTGTGGAGGATCGAGGAGAAGTGGGCGGTGAGGGTGTCCAAGGAGGCAGAGGGATCAAGGGAGTAGATGTGCTCTCGAACATGGGAGCTATAGATATGTGCTAGCTGATGTCTAAAGTGAATGGTGGTATGGGCTCGTGGCTGTATGGTGATGGGGTGGGATATGCATGGTGAGCTGCGAATAGATAGGGCAAGATATGCGTGATCAGCTCCAATCGGTAAGGGTGGGATAGTGAATGAGGTGATGAGATGTGTCGCCTCCGGGGGTCCGATAACATAGTCTACCACACTGCCTCCCTGTGGTGACGTGGGTGGAATGCAGGTGAGACCGCTCGAGGTGGGCCAGGTCCCCATCCCATTATATATAACGAGACGGTGTGTTGCTCCCATCTTGAGTAGGTGTCGGCCGTATGAGGTGGGTGTGGCAGTGTCGGCTGAGGCTCTGAGTGTAGGCATGTCCTCTATGGTACGAAGCATCTCAGGGTCGTCAAAGTCGTAGATATCACATTGGTGGCTCTGAGTGCGGGCATTGAAGTCTCCTACAAGGAAGACTTCGCCCATCCCGGTATACTCCATAATCGTGTCACTGAGGCAGTCATATGGCGATGTGGTGTCTGGTCCCTCCCCCCTGATAACTGCTCGGGGGAATGCGTGAAGCGTGAACCGATGGGTGCAATATAGCATACGGCGAAATACGCTGCTCTCTCCTCTGATAGCTGGAGGCGTATCCACATGAAACGTGCCTTCGGGAGAGAGAGAGAGAATCAAATCGACATGGACTGGACTAATCATATCCAACTAGTGGAGGGAGGTCTTTTCATCTTCTGTTCTTCAATGTCATGAACTGCATCCTGCCCATTTCCAACAGAATCGAATCCCTCTTGGAGTCTCTAGTTATTTTAGAAGCACTTGTTGCAAACATGAAGCAAGCACTAATCCTAGTTGCAACAGTTACATTCATCCTCTCTGATTCATCCTGATTTTATCTTAATTGTATGAATCGCTGTCCTTGGTACTGGACAATAAAAATTTTCCATTCCAATCATCTTCCATAGTTTCTTATTCAAGATTTAATTTCTTGAGCTGATCAGAAGGGAGATAACCTTGTTTTTCTCCAAAAGGATATAGACAATTCACACATGCATAAAATCCCATCCAAATATAACAAAACAGAGTGGGGAAAAGAAAACATATGTGGCAAGCAAAGTGAGGCAGAATTTACGAAAGCTGGCAGTACCCTTCAGTGTGTCCACTACGAACAAGTATCCCAAAAATGGTCAAACTGCTCACAAGCCCATCCTACATTCTTCTTTCATACCAAACACATTGCCTGCACATTCATAAACATTTCTAACCTGTAGAAGACGAATAAGGAGATGAAAAGATACAAGTGCAGATTGAATAGTGGTACAGCCAAAACACCAAACTCACATACAAAAGCGAGAAAATTAAATGGAGAGGAGAATATGTAAACAAAATCCAGGCTAGGCACGAAATTCAAAAATAAAAATAAGGCTTCACTTAGAAGCCCTGAAAATCAGAAATAGATTGCAAACCATACTGTTTATCAAATGGAAAAGAAGGGAGGAGGAATCCTGACCTTCACATAATGAACATCGCTACCACATATGCCCACTGCCTTTATCTTCACTCTTACATCATTCATGCCTACAATAGAAATCAAATGGTTATTGAATATACCTAAACCATGGCAAACATTTACATACTGTCAATAACATTCTCTGAGTTTTACATGAAAAAAGCCAGCAGAAATTTCACAATGACATCTAGTACACAAAATGAGATCATGTTCATCTAGCTCGTTTGTTGATATGTGTTTAATGCTGTGAAGAGGTCAAGAAACCATTCCTTCGATTCTGTTCATTTTCCGAATTCACATTGAAAGGGTAAGATTTTCCATTTACAATAATGATGGACCTGATAAAGGCTTCCTCATATTATCATTGTAGTTAGCACATGTATTTATGGAAAAAACAAAATAAAAACCAGCAGTACTTGTGAGGCATTGTTCTGAAACAGAGAAAGGTCATTATTTTAGAATTGAAACACAGATTCAGTAGGTTCAAAAGAAGTATCCAATCATCTCTTTTCGACAAACAAATCCTTTTGTACACATGATCAACTATGGCAACAAACAAACTTTTTTTCTTTTTTTTCGGTTAAAAGAAATATATCTATGGAATTGAGAAACAAGGGAATCTACAGGCTAGTAGCTGCAAACTCATGGCAATCTTTCAAAAGACATTGTCAGAATCAGCTCAGACATGCATACTACTATCGGTTGAAATTCCGATGCTATTTTGTCTAGATTGGCACTGTCAATCCTAAGCAACAGATAAATGTCTCTTTTAAGTTTATGAGCACACAAAACAATGCATAAACATAAATCCTTAAACAAGATGGGTTTTTAACATGGACTCCTTGCTAACACCAACCCAAGGTTAGCCTGTAGGCAAGCACCTCTAGCAGGGACTTCCTTGTGTGTAGGTGGAGCTTGCCCACTCTATTAAAGATGAGTGCAAGAGCTAAATGACTATATGCCTAACAAGTGGAGCTAGTACTATCCTCTCTATGTTGTTCCTTGCCTAACTCTCCGTGTCTTCTCTGCGTCCTCTTTTTGCATGATATAGACAGTCCTTTTTATAGCCTTGGGGTTGACTAGATATTTTGAGCAAGGGGACTAGACATTTATCTTGGGGGTGGCAAGGAAGGAGTGGTTGTGTACAAGGACTAGGGAGTTTCCCTTGTTGGTCACAAGAGTGATGGGTATAAGTCCGAGGGAGTTGCCATGTCAATTGTCCTTGGTGCCACAGGAGTCAACGGGTGCCCCATGTGCGGTTGCCTTGTCAATTGTCCTTTAATGCTTTAGTGTTAGGATGGACAGAAGCCAAGGCAAGAGTGGTGGCAAACTCTTACCCTTTGGGTTGCCCTTGATATCGCCCATATGTTTGGCCACTCCAGACCCATACTTCATGGTTGTTCACCTAGAGCCATACCTCACGTGATCAGCCTCCATGCAAGAGTTTTAGTCGCCCAAGGGCCTCACTCCATATCCCTTATGCTTGGTCACCCAAGGGCCATACTTCATAGTTGGTCGCCCCACGCGTGGAGAGGTCCTCCATTCGGTCTCCTAAGCTCTTTATATGGTCTCCTATGGTCTCCCTTTGAGTATTGGCTTCATAAGTGACCATCCATGCATACGTTTTGTCTCCCTTGGCTTCTCCATGTCAGCCGCCTATGTATAAGTTTAACATGTAGGCCACAAAATTTTTTTGGCACATCCAATGGGATAGGGCTTCTAAGAATTACTAGATTATCCTCCCTTACAACTCGTCAACGTCTTCATAAGAGTATTTATGCATTTTCCCTTATCTCTTTCTTTTCTTCAAAGAGTATTTATGCATTTTCCCCTCACTCTCTTTTCTCTTTTCTCTTTCCTAGATGGGTAACCATATTGTGAGCAATGCCTGACCCTACTCTCCAAGGAGACGACCACTAAGAGCGACCTCCACCGCTTCTTCCTACAAGGGACGACCACCATTTTCCCAACCACTTTCCCATAGAGAATGACCACCATTTCCCTAGAGAGGGCAACCACCACAATGGTCAAAGTTCGCTCCTTCTTGAGGTGCTACACTTGTGGCGGGGAAGCTATTAGAAGGGCATAGTGGCAATTAATCCATCATATCCAACATGAGTTACCATCCATAACCCACACTAGAGCTTACAAGGAAAGCCCATTGAGCTCCAAAAAGACTCCCATTAAGAGCTATCACAAAAGAAAACCAATGGATTATCATACTCTAGGCAAATCCTACATCCTATGCAAATCAGGGAGAGCTCAAGGAAACTCCATATGAAGACCTCGTCCGAACCACCCACTAAGGCCCCTCATGTGCTTCCGATGACAAGGAATATAAGCATTTACAAAGCAAATACTCACTGCCACAAGATGCCCTACCATGCAAGCATTGTTGTTGCCATTCGGATCCCATAGACTCTCGTACACAGAGGAGAGTACAGAAACAAAATCACACAACATTACTTAGAGAATAGAAAGAGAGAAGAGACGAGACCAGATTGGGTACAATCTCCCCCACATACTCTGATGGACGAGTCTATCAAAGCATGTGTATTTATAGGTATTTCTTATTACGTCTTGAATAGAAGATACATGAGGGCGACGCTTTGAAAAGCGTGCTTTCGCTTTATTTACAAAATCGTGATTTTCTATTTTTACAAAAACGTCACTTTCAAAAGCGATCTATTATTTTTACAAAAAAACTTTAAAAAACTATCTTCTAAAAATAACTATCTTTTAAATATTCTTTTAAATATTTCCACAAATATTTGAATAAGTCAGCGGACGTTCACACCCTCATGAATCTTCATTTACTAAATCAAAACACAAAACACATTAAAACCCTCAAGACATTAAAATCCACTTAACATTCCAATATTCCATGAAGTATAACATGCCTCCCAGTTCACCAACAACTGACCTAAGTCATCAAGGATAAAATAGACATGGATGGCTAGTCACATGTCCCATCACTGAACAATCATAAGCATGTTCCGTGTAAAAACACATGCATGAAATTGGAAAACTAAAATTTAATGTGAACGTGAATGATCAGCAAGGTTAAAGTCTATTTTGAAACCTAAATGCAATCCAAAAGTGATTACAAAAATGAATATCTCGATATGATGAAATAACTTATGGAATATCATGAATGATTAGTAATAGTCGATTTACTAACCATGAATGATTAATAGCACGTTGAAACAAATTACAAGCCTTTGCTCAATGGAACATAAAAAAATAAGAAACATTTAGTATGTTCTATATACTTGAATGCATGTGCATACTAATTTGCTAAAAATTTCGGAAACATAACGACGTAATTTTGAAAACCGAAAAAATTACGACACACGATTTCCGTGATATCGGTGCCGAAAGGCACAATATATTTACAAATAGACTGAAAGGGGATTGCATACTATCTTCTAAAAATAACTATCTTTTAAATATTCTTTTAAATATTTCCAAAAATATTTGAATAAGTCAACGTGCGTTCACATACTCATGTATCTTCACCTGCTAAATCAAAACACAAAACACATTAAAAGCCTCGAGACATTAAAAGCCATTTAACATTCTAATATTCCATAAAGTATAACAATTGTTCATATTCCAAGGATCATCATACAAAATATCTCTTCCTAATAACCATTCTCCAAGTGCTAGGGTGGTTCAACTAGAAGAATTGTCGGGAGTAGCGACTAGGGCTCAGAAACAAAGTTATCCTTCTCGTAAAAAAGGGAAGGCAATGGAAATTTCATGCCCATTTATCTAATCATCTTCTCCTTGGAGTCAAAGAAGAAGATTAGGACATAAAAGCGGAGCATATGATGTATGAAGATCTTGCAAATTTAATGGAGTAGCTTGATGATGTGCAAAGCGTGCCTTTTTTTAATTGGAGTGGAAAAAACAAATGAAGAGACTATAGTGGAATCAGTAGTCCTCGGAGAACGGGTGAAAGATAGAAGAGGAAATGCTCCAACCATTGAAGAAACCATTGACCATGAATCAAAAAATGCATACTCAATGGACTCGATCTTTTCGATGGAGGAAATTCCTTTGGGATGGCGACAAGAACGAGAGTAGTTAATTAAAATTAATAATACTCATGCACTCCCAAAAGATATATTGATGAAAGAAAAGATATAATGACTTGTTCAACCTTGACCCAGTACAAGAAGTAAACATGGGAGAGGAAAATAACCCAAAGCCTCTAGATGGCTATGGGATCATGCAGAACTCCTCAAAGAGGTGACATCCTTTATGCACTCCTTTAAAGATGTATTCACATGGAGCTACAAGGATCTCTCAGGAATCCCTCAGAATTGTGCATACATACCATACCCCTAGTCAAAAATGCGTGCCCAATCCGAGGTAACATATATAGACTCAATCTAAAATATCTAGGAGGATTCAAAAAGGAGATCTAGAAAATGGAAGAGGAGGGTATAATTATACCAACCAAACACTCAGAATGGTTGTTTTCCATGGTCATCGCTCCAAAGAAATCATCTAACAAGATTAGAGTTTGCGTAGACTTTCATGCACTCAATAAGCTAGGCATACTAGATGGGTTTCCCACTCCCTTCTCTGCAGAGGTCTTCGAAGTTGTATCTAGTCATGCATTGTATAGCTTTATGGACAAGTTTAGTGGCTTCAATCAACTAATGATCCGCCTCGAGGACCAACCAAAGATGGCCTTCATAACACCTTGGGAAACATAAATATACACAAAGATGTCTTTGGGGCTCCAAAATGCGCCCACAATTTTTATGAATAGTGTATGTCTTATATTTGGTAATCTCCCCCTATAATTTCTCCGAATATTTATGGATGACTTTTTAAACTTCTAAGGAGATGCATGTCAAATGCCAATGGAAAATGTGCCCGATCATTTGAAGCAGTTAGAACAAGTGTTTTGAAGTTGTCGAGAAACCGATTTAAAGCTCAATCCAAACAAATGCCACTTTTTGGTCACTCAAGGTATACACTTGGGACATGTAGTTTTTGCACAAGGCATAGCACTTGACCCAAATAAGATTCTCTCCATCCTCAAACTGCCTAGACAGTGAATGTTGGTTTTTTAGGCTCACAATCAATAAAGAGACAAAGAGAAAATAGAGATAAGATGGAGAATAGAAAAGACAAGAGAGAGCACCCTCCATTCTCGTTGAGGGGGGGAATATATGTCTTCTGGTTTTAATGCATTTCTGGTTGAACGTGGGATAAAAACACTAGTGTACAATGCCGTATACACCTCAAGAGAACGGAGTTGCAGAATGGAGGAACAGGCTACTCATGGAGATGGCGAGGTGTATGCTCAAGAATCAGGCTTTACCACATAATTTTTGGCTTTAGGCTGTTATGTGTGGAGCATATGTACTTAACAGGTGTCCCACTACAGCATTGTAGTCGATCACTCCATATGAGGCTTGGCATGGTCGCAAGCCATCTCTTGCTCACCTGCATGTTTTTGGTTGTCTTGCATATGCATTAATGCATGAACAACAATGTAGGAAATTGGATGATAAAGCAGTGAAATGTAGTTTTGTTAGGTACGGTTCTAAAAGCAAAGGCTATCATCTGTATCATACAGAGACCAAACGCATTTTGATTAACCGTGATGTTGTTATTGTGGAAGATGCTATTCAACCATTACTTTCATGTACTAAGGAGACATCAATTAGCTCCAAAGACATGTATAACACCTTGCTTCCTCTTTTTATAGGTGGACACTCTAGTGCTTGTCCAAATGAGGTAACTTTTCAGTCTTTAGAGGTTTTATGTGATGATGAAGATCATTCCATTTCTGATGCAGATTTACATGATGCACTTACGGATGAGAGAATTGATATAGAGGAGGAAAAAACTATGCCTAAATGGCTGATGCAGACTTTGTAAAATAGCAAATTAGATGCACCTCTGTCATATCATACTCGTGCTATGGCTACCTCTAGTCTATGTGATAAGAATGAGCCTGTTTCATTTGATGAAGCACAAAATTTTGAAAATTGGATGGCCTCTATGCGATGAGGATATGATGCTATTATGGAAAATGGTATACGGTATTTATGTGACTTGCCTCCTCACAAGAAGGCTATTGGCATTAAGTGGGTATACAAGCTCAAGCATAAGCCTCATGGAACAGTTGACAGGTATAAGGATAGGCTTCTTGCAAAGGATTATGCTCAAGAAAGAGGCATTGATTTTGATGAGACCTTTGCTCCTACATGTTGACTGACTATTGTTCGTAGCAATTATGAACTTGAAGCTCATCATGGTTGGAATCTACATCAATTGGATATGCATTTCTGAATGGTGATTCTCATGAAAAAGTGTATGTTTTTCAACCCCGTAGCTTTGTGCAGAAAGGGCATGAAAACCAAGTATGCAGGTTGAAAAAGGTATTATATGGTTTGAAGCAAGCACCACGTGCTTGGTATGAAAATATACATGCCTACCTTATTGCACATGGTTTTGAGAAGAATCCAACTAAGAGCACCTTGTATGTTAAGCATGCAAATGATGTGCTTCTAATCATTGTGTATGTTGATGACATACTTCTTATCATTGGTCCTCATAAGAAGCGTATTGTTGATCTTAAGTCTGATCTGCATGCCTCATTTGAGATGTGAGATCTGGGGCATTTGCATCATTATTTGGGCATTCAGTTTATGCAAGTTGATGGCGGAATAGCTTTGTGTCAAACAAAATATATTGACACATTATTGCTGTGTTTTGGCCTTGAAGACTGCAAACCTATTGCCACTCCTATGGAAAGAGCTTTACGTTTGACTCTTCATGATGTTGAGATGCATTTGATGTTATTCTCTATCAGTTGGTTGTCGGATGCTTGATTTAATTATGCATTACTTGGATAGATATTCAATTTTCTATCTCACATATGAGCAGGTTTATACATTGTCCAAGTATCATGCATTGGCAGGCAGTTAATCTCATCTTTCGCTACTTGAGTGGTACACAGCTACTTTGATTGTTTTATCCCAAGGGGGGATCAATACTGCCAGATTTACATGCTTTTCCTCACTCTGATTGGACTGGCTTCTATGACATTCGTGTCTGCAACAGTGGTTTTTGCTTCATGCTTGGTAGCTCATGCATATCTTGGTTCAGCAAGATGCAGTCTACTACTATGGCCACTTTTAGTTATGAGGCAGAGTATAGGGAAGTTTCCACAGCGACTTTTGAGTGTGTATGGCTTAGACTCCTTATGGTTGATTTGGGTGTTGGTCAATCTTCTGCCACCTCCATCTTCACTAGCTGTCCCAACGCATTGGCATTTGCGAGAAACCCTGTGTTCGCACTAAGCACATTGAAGTGCACTATCATTATGTCAGGGAGAGGTTCTCTGCTCGAGAGATCAGTTTGACATATGTGCTCACACAGGAGAACATTGCACTTCTTTTCACAAAGGCTCTACCTAGGGAGAAGTTTGAAGCTTTTCGCAAAGCTTTGGGCTTACTTCTTTTTGTTGATATATTTAGGTAGTGATGTGTGTCAACACACTAGGACCACCGGGGCACTTTTTTTCCTCTTTAAGAGGTTTTTTCCCCCGGCTTGTATATATGCTTATAGCCGTCACATGTCACTTATCTTTGTACATTCTAGTAGTAATACATTCAGTATTGTGTGTTGTGCTCCAAGCTTCTTCTTCTTCCTTGTGTTGTCCGTATGCTTCCGCAGACCTCAAACTCCAACAGCAGCCAGCCCCATAACTTGCATAAACTGAACGCCCAAACCGTGATGCATATGCCCCAAATCTAACATTTCAAAAAGAGATATGCAAATCAACCCTAAAATCCGAAATGTTCCTCTCATTAGGATCAGTGGGCAGCATATCATCTAGATATATGATAAGAGAAACATCATCTTTGCGTTTTCCATAATAGGCGCTTTTAGTTGTACTAATTTGAAATCCATGTGCTAATAGACAGACATATCAAACACATGCTTGCTTTAATCCATACAATGCTTATTTAACTTGCACACTTTGTTTTTGTTCCTTTTCCGCACAAAACCACGGGACTGAAATACATACACTTCTTCATGTAAATCACCATTCAAAAATGAAGCTTTAATGTCGAGCTGATTTACATTCCAACCATTATGAGTGGCAAGTGCTCAAATGCTATGAACTTTTGTCATTATAATTTACATTCCAACCATTATGAGTGGCACGTGCTCAGATCCTGTGAACTTTTGTCATGCGACATGTAGGGGGAAAGGTTTCATCAAAATGATGCCCTTCTCTTGACCATAACCTTCGGATAAAACCCTAGCCTTATAGTGATCAATACAACCATCAGGTTTGTGTTTCAACTTAAAGACCCATTTAGTGTCAATGGCCTTTTTTCCTAGAGGTAAATCACATAAAGACAAAGTACCATTCTTCATAATAGCATCATAATCTGATTGCAAAGCAGTCATTTTATTTTCTGAATTATGTGATTCATCAAAAGAGATAGGCTCATTCTCATCACGAAGACTAGAAATAGCAATTGCATAACAATCTGATGGAAAAGAAGCACTACCAGAATGTAAACGTGTACGATATGAGAAAGGTGCATCAAACTTGCCATCTCTGTCAGCGCCCCTTACTCAGACCAACAAAAATGAGGAGTCGGTGCAACGCAATTCCATAAAAAAAAAGAAAAAAACCATATCATGCGGGACAACATGGTTTCGGAGTGATGCATGATGGTTATATCGGTCGTACGAACTACATCACACCGAAAATTTCCTAGAAGAAGGAAGGAAAAAGGAATAAGACCGCACACGGAAGATTTCTGGGTGAAGGAAGGGAAAAGAAAAAAGACAGCACACGGAAAAATTCCTGGAAGAAGGAAGGGGAAACGAGAAAGACAGTAAAGAGGAAGAAAAAGAATATGTTGAAGTATACGACTTACTAACCGAGCTGAGGAACAACTGTGTAAGGAAGCAGACGAAGATCGTCGACGCCACACACCCACACTGCTAAATTACGGGCACAGGATGGATCCTCCCAGCTGGGATGAAATGCGCGAAACCCGCCTTCCTGGACCTCTGCCATGGTATCTCAGAGCTTCGATAACATCATTTCATCAATTATTCGCTGCGCATGTCTCTCTCACGTTTCACAGTCGAAACTCTCTTGCAGGGACATATTTATTAGCGTTTCGATAAAGTGTAGAATAAAGTCACGCAATCAACGCACGTAAACTGCTGGTTTTGGAATAAATCCCATGCAAAAATATGAGCGTTCCTGTTCGGAAGATAACTGAGCACACATTGCGTCTATTGACATTCGGACAAAACAAATGCACGAAGCATCCATCATCCACGCCCTGTGGATCACCAAGCATGACATAGAGAAAGGAACGGAACGGGCTTCATGGTATAGATGATTGTAGATAGAGAAAGGAACGGAACGGGCTTCATGGTATAGATGATTGTCGATAGAATGCACGACAAGGTCCAAGCCCTGTCGCAGCTTATTGTATCCGGCAGGACTACAATAGTACATTTATCAGAATTCCAACATCCAGATGTCCAGTCAACTCTGTGAGAATGAGTGACGAAGTCAATCTTATGATTTTCTTTATCTCAAAGAATTTTTTACATGTGTTTAAAGGAAGAAGCTACAAAGTCTTATTATTATTATTATTTTTCTTCTTCTTTACACATAACAATAGCACTCCATATTCTCATACACTTGCTTAGGCTGATTTCACATAGGGAGTCAGGAACTTAGAGGTAAATTTCTACAATTCCAAACGGAATAACAAGAAAATTCATGATGTGGCACTAGCAATTTCTTGGGCTTCCGCCCTTTGTGAATTAAGGCATCCACATGGCAGTTGATAATTTGCCAATCACGATGTTGAAGCGGGGGGCTTTGCTGTATCTGAAGCAGGCCTTATATACATATAGCACTCCAATTTTTCACACACATTAGCTCATCTCAACCACACATGGGATTTGAATTAATCTTCTTCTTATGAATCCAAACCTTCCATAACACTTCTCCTTATGATAGAATTGCAAAGTAATGTTGAACAACCAATGGCATCTCACAAAAGGGTTTGTTGCGAGAAAACTTCAAGTCTTCAAACATTCCTACAAGTCATGATATCTTTCTCAAAGATGGGCATATTCTTTGTGCCCTTCATACATCATTTTCACCATGTATGATCAAGTTCCTGTTGAGAGTTCCATGCTCCACCCTTTTGTCCCAAGTCCACTTTCATTCTCATGCAAGCACATATATCCCACATGCAAGGGAATTCTCCCAAACTCCATATAAGCAAGGCCTCTCCTTCACCCCACACAAGTCATTCCACTTTAGCTCATTACCAAGAGTGTGCTTCCTCTCCTCATGGAGTCTCCATGCTCATAGAGCATCTCATGTAAGTCATTTCCATTTCTAACTTAATTCATTCATCATGTTTTGTTATCTTTTGTTCCTTCCTCCTTAGCTCGTTTGATGTGTGCATGTGAGTAGAGTAGGAGTAGTCCTTTTTCATTTCAACATGGTATCAGAGCATAGGTTATTTTTTTTCCTTTGAGTTCATGTTCTTATTTTCTTCTTCACCATTAACATAGGTGTATTTCGTTTAATCCCTCCCTCCCTTCTAATAAGAGTGCTTCTAAGCACTATTCTATTTCATCATAGCACTATTCTATTTTGTTGTTTAGAGCTTCTTGTTCTTATCATAGTCAGTTTTGCTTCTTTGCAATAAAGATGTTTCTAAGTAGCAATCATTTCAAGAATAAGTGCTATGTTGAGCATTCCACTTTGCAATAAAAAGTGTTTATAAACACTTCATAAGCAGAGCTTGGAGATTGAATGAGAAGTTTATTGCATGTCATTGGGCTTATCTTTGCACATATGTCGAGGCTGAACGTTGTGGGCAAGTGGCAAAAACTTTAGGCGATAGACATCAAGCAGTAATGCGGTGATGATGTGAAGAGAGCTCGGGATAGTAAGAAGAGCACAGAACAAGTGAGATGAAGAATTGCCTAGTCAATTCGAACATTAAGAGCTTTAGTCGGAGAGAGACAAGCCTATCGAGAAGGCTTAGAGATCATTGAAGAGAGTTCTTCAAAGTCTTTCTCCTAAGGAACGTGGTCCCAGCCATTCGCATGTGCTACTGTTGTTGGGCAGATTAGCGATAGAGAAGAAGAGTACTACAACCATTTCAAAGCATGAATCAAAGACATGCTTGTTGTTTCTTGGATTCGAAGATGCGTGGAAATATCAAGGATAGAAGAGCAAAAGCTTCACACTTGCTTCACACCTGCTGAGTGCAATGAACATAGCTGCAGAAGAAATCCTAGAATTGTGCAAAGGTAGGAAATCAGAGGCCGACAAGTACAAGTGCCAACGGAGCCGTAGTGGGGGGTTTATGCCAGCTCTGAATTGCACTATACTCACAAAGTCGGACAAACGAGGTGTAGGATGGTAGCGACAGCTATCTTGACTGCATTGGGTGCTAAACTACAGACCACGTCATCACATCAAGCACAGGATGATGTTCATCTCTCAGATCCAAAAGAAGCATAGGTTTGAGGAATAGTTTATCAATGTGGACATGATGTGACATGCTCCATGGAAGAGAGAAGCCTGCAGAGAAAGAAGTCATCATTGACATCCCATTGGCTTCTCGCCTTGCCTGGCGTGGAATCATCTGGCACTTGCTACGGTATCTGAGTTCAGGAATGGAAAGCTGATCGAATATGAATCCAACATTATTGTATCTCCTCGATAGGTTACTACTTGAAGGCCCTCAGGGATCTGTGAAGAAAGAGAGTGCAGATGGATGACCTGTGTACAAGGACATTCAGAGATAGTGATGAGAGATGATTCTACAGAGTTGCAGATAAACTTGTGCTATATCTTGGTTTAGAGAGCGAGAGTAAAGCTTATGAATAGGTCTTCTATTGAAGCAGACTTTGAACACACAAATCTACAAAGACAGCACCTATTGCAGCTCATCGGCATTGGATAACCAAGAGGGAGAAATGATAGAAGCTATTGCGCATGTCACCCGCTGGAGAAAGAACTTCTCTGTGTCTCTTAGTGGTGGAAGTTGGGCCTTATTCGAAAGCTCTAGAATCCATTTAGCGGCAGAAAGATTGCTCCAGCTGATTTAGAGCACTGTTGTGTGCGTATGCGTTGCACGTGGAAGCATGATGTTATGAGGATGACCTAGCATCTGTGCACCATGGGGAGTTCAAAGACTCTGTCTCCATGAGAGGTTTCGACGAAGTACTATAAGCGTAGATCACGAGCCAAAGGAAGCAGTTGTTCAGTTGTATGAAGCCACAAAATGTCTAGATAACGCACATGTGACAAGTTGAAATACAGAGAACTTCCGTAATATCTTCATTCAGTGATGATCCTCGAGTGACGAGCAGGGTTCAGCTAGAAAAGACAATAGATCTGCACAATCTAGTTTTCAGTGAAGAAATGTAATGAGCACTTCTTATTTGTCTCGTTGTCTTACGTAAATGTTGATGCCAGAAACGCAAGATTTATTGTTTTATGCTTCCATGCTTTTGCATTTGGTATCAAAACAGCGAGGAATGAGGCCCACATGGTTGCTCATTTGAATTTTGGACACTCCACCAACTTTGTGGACAACACACATGGGCATCAAAATTGAACAGAGATAAAGTTGAATATATGCACATGATAGCATTGTTCGGTAGAAAACTATCTAAGGTGGACATGCATATCTCCATGCAATACATACACATGAATTTTTGTTTCTCTCTATGGCATGAATCTGCATACAATGAACTCCTTGTATAATTTAATGATCAATCCTTAGTACAAGGGTTTATAAACTTCATATGTTTCTTAAGCTTCATGTAAAGGGAGTAGACACTGCCACATAAAAGAAAGTGGTAAGGCCTTCCCTATGGCTTGCACATACATAGTTTTTCAAGCATATGGCAAGGAGGATCCAACTCTACACATCAAAAAGGCAAAAGGAGTCCACAAGAAGAATATGTAAATGGATCAAAATCACTACCTACCCCATGATGTAAACCCTTGTACATGTCTAGGGATCCCGTATGTCCCTAGATCCCAACAAAACCACTTGGATCTCAAATGTCCAAGAATATGTCTTGGGATCCCATATGTCCTAAGATCTTAGGGATGCCATATGTCCCAAACTTGGATCCCATATGTGCAAGTTATGTCCAAGGATCCCATATGTCCTTGGATCCTAAAAACCAAATGGACTAAGTGATCCCATATGTCACTAGTCCCCATATTAAAAACAAAAAGGTCATCACATGGAGGGGGGTCTTGAGAGTTCCATGCTCCACCCTTTTGTCCCAAGTCCACTTTCATTCTCATGCAAGCACATATATCCCACATGCAAGGGAATTCTCCCAAACTCCATATAAGCAAGGCCTCTCCTTCACCCCACACAAGTCATTCCACTCTAGCTCATTGCCAAGAGTGTGCTTCCTCTCCTCATGGAGTCTCCATGCTCATAGAGCATCTCATGTAAGTCATTTCCATTTCTACTTTAATTCATTCATCATGTTTTGTTATCTTTTGTTCCTTCCTCCTTAGCTCATTTGATGTGTGCATGTGAGTAGAGTAGGAGTAGTCCTTTTTAATTTCAACAGTTCCAACTCCATGTACCACATTGTTATTGATTTTATCATGTTCCTCAAAACACCCCTCAAATCGAATTCTATTGTGGGAAGTTGATATCTTCTAAGAAAAGCTAAGAACTATTTTCTCCACTCTATATATTTGACTATTGCAATCGATAAAAGAGAGCTCTCAAGACTCCAAGCTCTTCCACAAAAGGTAGTTAAGTTAATGATAATGGTAGGGACCAAATAGAGTCTCTAGTCCAATATTCAAATAACTTCCTAAGAAGCAAATGGGTTTTGCAAATGGATTTCCCAAGCATGCTATAAGGATTGAGCTAACTTTAGTTCCACTACAGTCATTGCCAAGGGGAGAAGGCAAAAGGGGTAGGGGGGAAAAGAATTTTAAAAAAATTAATGATTTTTTCCATCTCAACTTGCAATCTAGAAATAAATTGGGGCCAAGTATTCTTTGTGCTACCAAGAATCTAGAAATAAATTTGGGAACAATAACTTTGATGGAGTTTGACAATATTTGAAGCTTATCTTTTGTTAGTATATTTTGGTGGTGATGTCTGTAAACATGCTTCGGATTTCCATGATAATTTTTTCCTTCTTTCAAAGGTTCCCTCTCTTGTGCATATGCCCACAATCCTAAAGGGCATCTTATTTTTGTACATTCTACACTCATTGAATCACTTTATGTTGTGCTCCTAAAGTTCTGCATTTTCCTTATGTTGTTCATGTGCCTTCTTTGTCATCAAACTCCAATAATTGGTATTAGAGTAGGACATTGCTTCTTCTTGCATGTCAGTAGCATACCCTGATCATGTTCTTGAATTGCTATGAAATTCATTGAGCATATTCAAGGTGATTGTTGGGGACATAAAGGGGTTAGGACACAAAAACATATAAGTCCCCTAATTTTTTATTTTGAATGCACAACATATGCAATTCAACGATGATGGACCTCATGATGAACTCAAGCTCAGGCAATTGAGCCTAGGGACAGACATAAAACTCAATTGGATGCACAAAGACACAAAGATTAGAAGACAATAAGCCATTGAATGAAATTCAACTCCAATAAAAATAGTACAAGACAAATTGTTGTAGAAATCCTTTGTCATAGGGATTTTTGGGATTCAAGAGAACAACAAGAAGGGAGAGAACAATCAACTAAGGGTCATGACGAAGAGAACATGTCAAAAAAGGTGTACTAGAACACATGGATGCTACAGCAAACAATGAGATGACCAATGGCACAAAATTGAGCCACAAAGACTGAACATAGAGACGCAACAATGAGTTTCTAGACACAAACAAACTACAGTGATCAACTACAAGGCTTCAAATGCCTCTGTGCTATAGTGACCACTATGAAAAGATTGAATTTCGACAAGATGTTACAATGCACCCAAACATTCATTCACTATCTCAATGTCTATGCAAAGACTCCACCATGCATACCACCTTCCTACATGACACACCACCGCTTCACGTCTCTAACACACTGGAAGTATCATCTTTGCGCTCAAATGGGATTGGAAAGCTTCTTAAAACTTGTATCTTTAAATCTATGTAGAATCTAGAAAATATGACTACATTAATGCATGTATAATGCCAAAAAAAAAAGTCCAAGATGACTAAAAAATCCTTCAAAATGGGCACTCACAGCCTAACTTATTATTCGCCGATGTTTTGCAATTTTTTTCATATTGTTGCATTGGACAAGCAGTACAAGAAATTATAGACCTTTGACGAAGGGAGAAGAGAGAAGATAACAATTGATCTTAATTCCTCTAGTAATTCTATGAGACTTTGTCTTAAGTTTTGACGATCAGATCTTTGAACTCATAAAACATAGAGGGGTATGGGAACCTTCAACTTGGAAGAAGCTTCTCCCAAGTGCTACCTTGACTCGTATGTGAAGGGAAGGCTTCAATTGAAATAGACATCATATGACTAGCCTTGGGAATGTGTCCGCATGAGGGACACTTGGAAGTATCCTATGACATGCACCCCTTGGACCTTTGTTATATATATGGGTGGAGTTGGATGGGTGGATACATACTCTCACTCTCTATTATCTTCAAGAGCTATGTGTGGACAATGTCTTCTAGCTTGGATTTTTCACAACACTGGTATCAAGATCTAAGGTTATTTTCAAGATGATATTTTGCTTCACTTTTTAAGAATCTATGCAAACCCTATGCTTCTTTGAATTTTTGGAAATTTTTCCTCTATTTGAGGTTGCCCAAGCCAACCTTCAATTGGAAGAGAAGTTTGAAACAAGAAGCAGGGAAGTACTCATTTTCATTTTCCTTTTGTTCTTCCTTTTGAAATTAGGAATGGCTATTTCATTTTTCTCTATTTGAAAGTACTCATGGAAGGGGATTCATACGGTAGTAATATGCTATTAGATGTACCTAGAAAAGAAGTAGACTGAATGCCATAAGGGTTAGAGAAATAGAGTATACACAAAGACTTCTTGAAGTGGGTAGAAAAGAAAAGCATGAAGCTAGCCCATAATAAGAACCCAATGGTTTGGAGGAAAAAATGAATGATATTCAAGCAGACATGTTCATCATAAAAGAAATCCAAACCAAAATGGGGACCTTGTGCATTTCCCTCAATGAAGTGAAAGGGAAGATATCCTAAGTATGCTCTATCCAACCCAACCCCTTCCCACTCATATGGGTTCCTTGTGGATTTGATAAAGGAACCCAATGATGAGTAAAGGACAAGATGCTCCTTTAACCATCCAAAGCAATTTATCTCTTGAGAATAAAACTAATGAGTTGACCACAAATCATCAGCATACTTCCTTAAGCTCTAGAAGTCTTTCATTTTCAAAAGACTTAAAAGCACCATAGGTTTTAGAGTAAGACAAAGATATAAAGAAAGATGTAGTCTTGACCTTTTTAGAGAAATGGAAACACTTAAATCAATTGAAAAGCACTCCTGAAGCTTACCAAGTCTTAGAGATTACCTTGACCCTTGGACCAAAGGCCTACAAAATTTGGATGAGCTTAAAGGAGTCCCAAAAGATTCCTGAAACTTGGAGTGTATTTCAAGAACTCTTCAAAAAGAGGTTTACTAGAGAATGAGGATGAGCACAATTGGGAAGAGTGGGACAAGGTCCTTCAATGAGAACACCCCCTCTCCTTGTATATCTATCATTATCGAGAAATAGTTCTCAAACTTGAAAATTTAGATGAGCTCCATAAGGTTAGAGGTTTTATCTGTGGCCTCGATAAGCAAATTAAACATGATGTGAAAAGAAGTGCCCATAAAAGTTTAGAATATGCCATAAAGTTAGCACAAATCTATGAATATCATGCTAAGATTGGGACACAACCACTTCATCGTATCAAGGAAAATAATAGCTTTAAAAGAAATAAAAAAAAAATTAGGCACTTTCAAAAGAGAAGACTTCAAAACGCCTTGATTTTCACAACCAAGACTTGACCCTGAAGTTTGGGAGAAATCAATGAATGAAAATCTTTACATGAACTTCTTAAACTCAAGACATTTAAGTAAAAACTTTATTGCAATGGTGCAACAGAAAGCCACACATGAGCAGAAAGGGAAGGAAAACACAGGAGTCCATATGATCCAAACGTTAAACATTGAAAATAATAAAGTTTGGTAAAAAGTGGAAGACTTGCACAAATATTTCATGCATGAATGATTTTTGTATGATTATATGTGGATCCAAAATCAATTTGGACTACATGAATTATTCAAATGTCATGCTTGCATAAGAGGGCAAAAAACGAGAGTCATGATAGATGACTCTAGCACCCATAACTTTCTCAATGACTCACTAGTAAAGAGATTAAAGTTACCCTAGTAGAAGTCTCCACATCGGTATATAGTGTCCATGATGCAAGGACAAGAAAAGAAAGTTTGGGACACTATGATAATTGATCTTGAAATTGAGTTCCAATGATATAAAGATAAACTTGACTTCCATATCCTTCATATGGAAGGAACTAATGTGATGTTGGGTAGGGAGTAGCTTTGGGATCCAAATAGATCACTTAAAATGAGTTACTTGTTGAATAATTTGGAATTTTAAAAGAATGGAACCTTTTACTTGATTCAAGGGGAACATGAGATGTGGAGTACCCCCTTGATCTCAAGTATGGGACTAAAGAAACTTGTAAATACTTAGAAATTGAAAGTTCATACGATACTTTCAACTAATGATGTATGTAATATAAATCCAATCCCATATGTCTCCTCTCCTTTTTCTAATCACAAAAATTTTAAATTTAAGCGTTGTAGAAGTGGTACATGAGACCTTTTTTGAGAAGAGGAGTAGACAAAGTTCTCAGGACATCTTCCACTCAATGGAGGTTCTCCTTAGGGAAGTATACCTATAATATGTCTTGTAGAGAGACACTTTGAAAATGAAGAGAACAAGATGAGAAAATCACAAGATCTTTGTAAATCAGATCTTGTAGATGCATGTACATAGAGATAATAACGAGAATCTTACAAGTATACACATAGAATAGAGAGAGATAAGACTAAACAAATGATTGGGTACAATCTCCCCCCACATACTCTGATGGACGAGTCTCTTAGATTACATGTATTTATAGGTATTTTCATTACGTCCCGAACAAAAGATACATCAGGATGGTGCTTTGAAAAGCATGCATTTACAAAAAGTCTGCTTTATTTACAAAACATCGCTTTCTAAGCGATCTACTATTTTTACAAAAATATATAAAATACTATCTTTTAAATATCTTCAAAAATATATGAGTAAATCCACACGCATTCATGCCCTCATGATTCTTCACCTGGTAAGTCAAAAAACGATCACATTAAAAACCTCAAGACATTAAAATCCATTTAACATTCCATTATTCCATAAAGTATAACATGCCTCTTAGTTGACAAACAATTGACCTTAGTTGATAAGAATAAAATAGACATGGATGGCCAATCACATGTCCCATCACTAAACAATCATAAGCATATTCCATGTAAAAAAACCACATGCATGGAAATGGAAAACTGGAATTTAATGTGACTGTGAATGATATATAGAAATCATGAGGTCATAATGTGGAGTTAATGATGCCTTATGAATCCAGTGAGATTCTTCAAGTGATTGATTTTTATATTTAACTAAATATCTTTGATATTGATTACCAATGTGTGTAGTAGTATCATCATAATCAAGTATTTTCTCTAGAACTAAAATTTCAGCATCCTCTTCAAGTAAAGGAGGATCATCTAAAATAGGAGTGAGTGCTAAAGTTCCTTTAAAGGATTTCAATAAGCTAATATGAAAATAATTATGTATATTCCAATGAGAAGGTATGTCTAATCTAAAAGAATTCTCATTTATTTTTTGAATAATACTGAAAGGCCCATAATAACGTGGTGCAAGTTTAACCTTAGGATGTTGTGAAATGTTTTTCAAATGTCTCTTAATTATTTGTAACCATACCAAGTCATTTTCATTAAATTGTCTAGCTACTCATTTCTTATTAGCATTACACATGTAACATTCTTGGCTCTTCTTAATGTGCTCATGAACCTCATGAAGTGTAGAAATATGATCTTGTGCAAAAGAATCAACCATATGGATATCAGTTTGAGTGATAGTCATGGGAGTGTGAAGCTTTTTACTGTAAACAATTTCATACGGTGCATGTCGAGTAGTGGTATGTGTTGTGTTATTATATGCAAATTGTAGTAAAGGAATTTTCTCATCCCAATTACTTGGATTATCTAAAGAATAACAATGCAATAAATCTAAAATAGTAATATTTGTAGCTTCACTTTGCCCATTACTTTCAAGATGAAATGCAGAGTTAAAGTCTATTTTGGAATCTAAATTTTGAAATAATGCGACCCAAAAGTGATTACAAAAATGAACATCTCGATCTGATAGAGTAACTTTTGGAGAACTATGATGCCGAAAAATACATTTAATAAATATCTTAGTAGCTTGAGGTGCAAGTAGAGTCTTTTTACAAGGAATGAAATAAGATTGTTTACTAAACCTATCAACAATTGTCCAAATCATATCATTATGAGATGAAGTTGTAGGAAGACCAATAATAAATCCATAGAAAATTGTTCCCATGATCCATTAGGTATGGGAAGTGGTTTTAATAATCTGAATGCTTTACCACATTGCCTATAATGCAATGGAAAACATACTATGCAATATTCTTTTTCATATTTGGCCAATAGAAGAAGTCTTTACATGTAGAAATCATACTTTGTATGCCCTATGACCCGTATATGATGGTTCAAACATCTATTTCATAACAAATTATTGAAAAACATGATGCATAAATTGTGTTGGAAATACAAAAATCCATTACAAAATGTGTAGGGATCCTCATTAGATGGTGTGGAATTATTGAAAGCAATCCATGTTTGTGAAAAATACAAATCAGATGCATAAGTAGGAATCATGTCATGAAATGAATGAATGTGAATAGCAGAAATATTATTGATTGAAACAATATTTGTTTGTGGGGATGGGAAGCAACGAAGGGCATTGGCTACAACGTCATTAACTTTGCCAAGTTGATACTGAATTATAGGCTGAAAATTTTGTATGAATGAAGCCATTTCATGTGTCTTTTGGAAATCAATGGTTGATTTAATAAATGTTTAATAGCATGTTGGTCTGTTTTGATTAGAACTTCAGAAACCATAAGGTAATGTTTCCAAATTCTTTAAGCATGCACAACAGCTAAGATTTCCTTATCATATGTAGTATAATTGTTTTCAGAAGGTTTAAGTTTCCTACTTTCAAATGCAATGGGATAATCATTTTGCATTAATAAAACACCTATACCTAAACACTAGCATCTATAACTACATGGAAAGGTTGTGTGAAATCTGGTAATTGCAAAATAAGTGCATGAGAAAATGCATGGTTGAGTTTTTCAAAAGATTGTTGTTGTGCTAATCCTCATGCAAATTTTAACTTTTTCTTCAATAATAATGTGAGTGGAAGTGCTAAATAAGAAAAACCTTTTATGCATGTTTTGTAAAAACTAGATAACCCTAGAAAAGAGCATACATTATTCATAGATTGAGGTACAGGCCATTCTTCAATTACTTTAATTTTCTCTGGATCTACATGAACGCCTTAACTAAAAACATATGTTCTAAATACTCTAATTCTTTTTAGAAAAAAAAAAACTCTTTTCAGGATTGGCATAAAGGTTTTTTTTTGCATAACAAATTAAAGAAGGTTCCTACATGCTTTTTATGGGTCATTTTCATTGTCACTATAGACAAGTATATCATCAAATAAAACAAGAACAAAAGCTTTGTAATCAAGGAAAATATTATTCATCATACACACAAATGTAGCAGGTGCATTGGTGAGTCCAAAAGGCATTTCCATGAATTCAAAGTGACCAGTTTGAGTTATAAAGGCAATCTTATAAATGTCATTTTGTGTCATTCGTATTTGATGATACCCACGAAGTCTATCTAGCAAATCATCTACCCTAAGAATAGGATATATGTTTTTAATTTTGATCTTATTGAGTGCTCTATAGTCAATGCACATCCTATAAGTCTTGTTCTTCTTCTCCACTAAAAGAACAGGTGCTCCAAAGGGAGAAGCACTAGGCCTTATAAGTCCTTTGTGGAGTAGATCCTTAACTTGATTAGCTGTTTCTTTTTTATGTAAAGGTCCATGCCTATAAGGTGCTTTATGGGGAGGAGAACTACTAGGAATTAAGTCTATACTATCAAGAGATCCCCTAGAAGGTGGTAGTTTAGAAGGAAAATCAGCCATAAAGCAATCCTTATAGGAAGCCATACATGATTTATATGCATTAGGAAGTGTATGTGTATCATCAACTAGGTTATTGACAAAAATAATACATGAATTGTAGCCTTTCCTAAATGCACGTTTTACATGAGTATGACTAATTAATGGAAATGGTTGGAAGTCATGCATTGCAGACAAAGAAATATCTTGATTGTTAAACTTAAAATTCGTTGTGTGTGTATCATAATTAATGCATAGATTATAATGATGAAGAAAAGGCATGCCAAGTATAACATCATAGGACTGCAAAGGAGCAATTAAGAATCTGCATTCATCTACGTATGAACCTATACAAATATGAATGTTATGCACTTCACTTATAACATTATATCTATTTTCTTGAAATGCAGCCTTAACTTTATACATAGAAGGAAGTGGGTTTAGTTGGAGATCTTGTACTAGTGTATAAGAAATAAAATAATGAGATCTACCATCATTATGTAAAATATTAACAACTTTACCATTAATAGTACCTTGCATGCAAAGTAAAGAATGGATAGAAATTTCATTACCCAAGGTACTTAGATTTTTTCCAATGCTTCTTGAGTCCAATCAAGTTGAGTGTCTTCATGAACCACCTCCATGTTGTTTCTTTGAACTCTAACAGGTTTCGTATCGTTAGGTTGCAACCTACACTTATCTTTAGTATGAACAAACTTACCACAATGCCATCAAGTGATACGAGGTCTTTTTTGTTGAGCATCCATCATCGTAGTTTGAAGAGTTGGAGGTTTTGTGGGTTGTAAGGGGGTTGTCTTATGTACTAGAGAGAAATTGGATTGATGAGGGTGTTGAAAAGTAGGGGAAGAAAAAGTAGTGAAAATATGATTGAAAGGAAAATTGGGCTTGATTGGTTGTTGACATTGACATGTTTGTTGTAGGTGATGGATTGAAACTCCTTCTTAACATCATGTGCAAAAGAGATAGCTTCACAGAGGGCCATAAGATTGTGTGTTGAGCTTGGCTTGGATTCCCATCTTCATACTTCTATTGCAAGGTATCTTCAGGAACCATTTCAAGTGAATGAATAAGTATTAGTCATTGCCAAAAGCGTTCAATGTAGGTAGACATAGTATTTCCTTCTTTCCATCCAAAAATTGTCCATGATCGATGAGCATGTAAGTGGAATTGGGGCAGAAGGAGGGACTCCTTGATCTTTTCTTGAAATTCAATCCATGTGGTGGGGTGATTGGTTCTATGTTGCAAAAGTTTCCACCATAAGTGAGCTTTAACCACCAAATAATTAGTAACTAATTTCACTTTTTCAATTTTAGAATATGATTTATCAGAATAAAAGTCATCAAATTGGGATAGCCATGAAAGAACCAATTGGCCATCCTTTCATCCATCGAATTGACAAAATTGGAAATTTTAGGCAACAATCTTGGAATGTGTGCATTCTTCTTGAGCTATGATAATGGCCTTCACCACCCTAACTAGGTTGTTGTCCTCATTTTGCATTTGTTAGAGCAAAGCATCATGTTCTTTTATCTCGTTTTGAGCATCTTGGAGTTCCTGCTGCAAAAGCTCCAACTGCTACTCAAGCTATACCCAGGGTAGGGTTGATGTATCAAAATCCTTTGCAATATGGGTAGGGTCCATGGCCTTATATAAAACCAAAACCTATTACTCAACTAGATGAGAATAAATGAACCAAAGTAGGTGCCGAATCACGGATGGATGCGGAAAAAGAATAAACAAACCAAAATAGGTGATGAATCATGAACGTATGTCGAGAAGAGTACACTTCTATAGATGCATGCAAGCTTTGATACTTAAATAGGATCTTATAGACACATATACGTAGAGATAATAACAAAAATCTCACAAATACACATATAGAATAGAGAGAGATAAGATTGAACATAAGATTGGGTACAATCTCCCCCCACATACTCTGATGGACGAGTCTCTCAGAGTACGTGTATTTATAGGTATTTTCATGATTTCTTGAATAGAAGATACATGAGGGCGGTGCTTCAAAACACATGCGTTTATGAAAAATCTGCATTATTTACGAAACATCACTTTCTAAGCAATCTACTATTTTTACAAAAATATATAAAATACTATCTTGTGAGTAAATCCACATGCATTCATGCCCTCATGATTCTTCATGACCTTCTAAAACAAAACACAATCTCATTAAAAACCTGAAGACATTAAAATCCATTTAACATTCCATTATTCCATAAATTATAACAATCTTAACGGCTCATAATGGTTCCAACAGTATCACAAAAGATTAAAGAGCATGTTGAAATATGAAAAGATACACAACCCAAGTAATCTCGCACTATCTCCTTCCTAGTACTTGTTTGTCCCTAAGGTTACCTGCTCAGTCCTCTTACTAGCAGGGATTCCTTTCCACTGATAGCACAAACATGTAGTAATCCAACAGTGTGTTCAACTCCAAGGGTGCAATGACAATCACACTTCATAGACTCTTTACAACTTCAAATAACACTATCTCAACACTACTAGAAATAGGGGGTGTAGCGATGCCCCCAAATTGAAAAAAAACCGGGTCTCGTCACTTATGCGATGCTAGAGTCACATAAGCGACCAGCCTATTTTTTATTAAAACAAAGATGTGTCATCGCATAAGCGATGTGAGCGTCGCATAAAAATATGTGTCGCAAAGAGCATCGCTAGTCAAAAACGCTTTTAACAACGTTGGCAAAATGCCTGGGATGTTGGATCATCACATACACGACATCCTGGTCTTCTAGAGCATCGCATAACTGATGCTCTGAAATGTTAAAAAAAATTTTGATTTCTCTCAGAACATTTGTGCCAGGATTAGGACATGCAAGAGAGAGAGAGGGGGAGAGAGAGAGAGAGAGAGATCGACACGATACTAGCACACACACATCCCGTGAAGCAAGGTATGCACACACACATACACACACAGATTGATACACACACACATACACATGCAGATTGACACACACACACATACACACACATACACATAGACACACACACATACACACATAGACACACACACACATACAAACATAGACACACACACACATACATATTAGATACATACACACTTATACACACACACAAACACACATCCACACACACATACACATGCATACACACATATATATACACATACACACGTATATGCACACAGACACACATACACACATAGATACACACACATACACACATAGATGCACACACATACACACATAGACACATACACACAGATTTACACACACATATATACACACTAATTTACATACACACATACACATGCATACAGACACACATATATACACACATAGACACACGCATACACACATAGACACACACACATACACACATAGACACACACACATACACACACACATACACACATATACACTTACACACACACATCCACACACATTTACACACACACACATACACATGCATACAGACACATATATATATAGATACACATGTATATACACACATAGACACACACATACACACATAGACACACAAATACACATACATACAAATACGTAGACACACACATACACACATAGACACACAAATACACATAGACACACACATACACACATAGACACACAAATACATACACACATACACACAAATACACATACATACACACATATACACACACATACACGCACATATAGACACATACACATATATGCATACACACACATAGAGAGACATACACACACATACACATACATGCATACATATGCATATGCATGCATACATACATGCATACATACATACTTACATGCATACACACACATACACACACATGCATACATATGCATACATAATGCACATGCATATGCATACATACATGCTTAAATGCATACACACACATACACATGCATACACACACACATATATATGCATACATCACAGACACACACACGTAAAGAGACATACACATACATGCATACATAATGCATATGCATATATACAT